>CAUYUJ010022037.1:588472-636906 GCA_963575745.1 Prorocentrum cordatum
CCTCCTCCTCCCTCCTCCTCCTCCCCACCCCTCCTCCTCCTCCCAGGTGGCTTGGCACCGTGGCCCCCCCCCGCGCCCCCCCCGCAGCCGTTTTGCCTGCGGGCGGGCGCCGCGGGGCCCGCGCCATAGCCCCCGCGCCGGCTGCCCGCTGCTGCGGGCGCCCGCAATCGTGGCGTCGAGGGACCGCTCGCGCAGCCCTGCGTGGCATAGGCGGGAGCGCCGCCTGAGGTCTCGTGCGAGGTTCGTGCTGCGGCTGGCCGCGGCCCGCACCAGACTGGCTGGGCATCACGGCGACCGTGGGAGCTGCGTTGGCATGGCCCAGCAGGTGCCCAAGCAGGGTGCCGCCCCGCCCCAGCAGCAGAACTGGCCATGTGCGGCATCGAGGCTATGCGGGTTCCGCAACAACTTCCCCAGCCGTGACACGTGCTGGAAGTGCGGCAGAGACCGCCTTGGGCGCGCGGTCCGCGAGTCGCCCACCGCCTCGGAGCAGGGCGCGAGGTCCACCTCCGCGGGCCGCCGCCGCCGCTCTGGCCCTCCTCGTGCTCGTGGTGGTCCTCCAGATGGCGCTGCTCATGGAGAACCTGCTGGGCCCGCAGTCGTGCGCGCCAGGCAGGGTCTGGCAGCTCTTCAGAAGCTCGGCTACGCCGAGGAGCACCCGCTCGTCCAGGCAGCTCGACAGGAGCTCGCTGCCCTGGAGGCGGAGGAGCGCCGTGCTCAGCCCCCCGAGCAGCTCCTGGTCTCCCTCCAGCAGCGCGTGGGAACGGCACGTGCTCGGGCCTCCCAGCTGGCGGACGACCTCGTGGTGGCCCTTGCGAAGGTCGACGACCTCCGCAGGCAGCAGGGCATGGCCGACTCGGAGGTCAAGAGCCTGGAGGTCGAGGTCCAGGCTGCTCAGCAGGCCGTGGCGGCCTCGGCGGCGAGCTCCAGCGGCGTTGACTTGGCAGCCCTCGCCCCCACGCTGGCCGGCCTCCAGGCCACGCTCGCCACCGCCCCCGCGCGCGTCGCCAGCGGCCAGGGTATCCATGTCCTGGAGGCGATCGGGCAGCAGGTCGCAGCGCGTGGCACAGCGTTCCCTGCCGCCTCGGCCCTCACCCCCCCAGGTGCCGCAGCCGCCCCCGCCGCCGCTGGAGCAGGGCCCCCAGCAGGATCCTCGCCCGCAGCTGCAGCTTCCCCTGCGGCCGCGCTGCCGCCTGGTGCTGCATACGCGTTTCGCGCAGGCGGGGGAACCGCCGCTGCCGCCTGGGAGGACGCAGGCGAGACCGACATGGAAGGCTAGATGCCGTGGGCGTCGAGGCCGCGCCCGTGTGCAGGCCTCTTTCGTCACCTACAACGGTTCTTCTTGGGCGTCGTGCAGGGAGTTTCTGGCCCATTGCGATCCTGGCATCCAGGTTGTGGCGGCTCAGGAGCTGCGCATCGATGGTGACGACCGTCGGCGTGCTGAAGGCTGGGCAGCGCGATCGGGGTGGCATGCTATTATTTCCTCATGCCGACGTCTGGAGTCAGGGCGGCCTTCTGCTGGAGTGGGTATTTTCGTTCGGCGGCACATCAGTGTGACGGAGCTGCCTGGACTGAAAGGTTTTGACCTGATTCCGAGTTTCTGTGTGGCGTGTCATGCGGATTTTGGTATCAGAGGTGGTCTTGTGCTATTGCCATGCTACTTTGAAGTTGGGCGATGGAACGACGTGAATGTGATGAGGCTCTATGACATCGCTACAACGCTGCGAGGTTGGAACAGGCCGTTTCTGATGGCGGGTGATTTCAACTGTGATCCGAAGCATATTGGCGAGTATGGTTTCTTGGACTTCATCCCTGCTGCAGTGGTCGCTAGGCCCCCTGCTCCTGCAGGGCAACTTCCTGTGGGCACGTGCCGCAGCGCCCAGGGTTCCTACTCGACCATCGATTACTGGCTGGCCAGCTTGTCCATTGCGAGCTCGCTGGCGCAGCCTGTGCCTGTGGACGGTTGGCCTGCGTCGCCGCATTTCCCGATGGTGACGTCCCTTGACGTGCGGGCCAAGGCGGTCAAGTTCCTCGTCCTGCGGGCGCCGAAGGCCTTTCCGAGGGAGGCCCCGACGGAGGATGTCACGCCTGTGCTGGTGGACCGTACTCGCGATCTCATCGAGGAGGATGTTGCACTGGGAGGTGAGGCGACTCCTGTTCAGGCTCAGGCGCGGCTGGACCACCTGTACGCTGAGTTTATGAACGTCGTGGAGGAGGAGTTGCTGGTACGTTATGGTGTTCCTGCGGTCGACGCTCCTCGCTACTGTGGTCGTGCTGACAAGGTGGCATACAGTTGGCGCCAAGCTGGAGGAGCGCCAGCAGCTGCGAGGCCTGCCGCCCCTCCAGACGCTCGACGTGCACGACGCCTGGCTCAGGCTGCTGACGACGCGCTGCGTGCTAGGCTGCAGCCCCTGGATTTACTTCGGCGCTTAGACAGACTCGTCTCCCTGGGCGCCGAATGGTCTTTTCGATCGCCCGAGTGCCAGCACGTGGTGGCCACGCTGCGGGGCATCTTGCCGATGGCGCGGGAGGTCGTGGAGGCGTCCCCCGGCGATTTCCAGGTGCTGCTGGATCGTGTGACCATGTTGCAGTCGGGAGGCCACGTGGGTTTGCCCACTACGGGTATCGTGGGAGGTGATCTCGCTGGCATTCAGCGCCTACTGATGGAGTCGGTCTATTTTGTCATTGGTTGGCTTCGCTCCTTTGCTGGAGACCTGGAACAGGCGGCGATGGCCGAGCGCAGGAGAGAGTTTGCACGGTGGGCTGCCAACTGTCGTGAGTCTCGCATCAAGCCGCTCTTCAGCTTCACGAAGCCGTCGGGTGTTCGGCATTCCCAAGTGGCTCGGCATGCGAGGCCATCTACTTTGGCTCAGGATGTTGCGGATGATCAAATGGACGGTTGGTCTCGCACCTGGAATGCACGCCCTGCCCCTGTGATTCCCACCCGTGATCAGGTGCATGGAGCTGCTGCTGGACCTGATGTGTTTGTGGTGAGGCACCTGGCGGATTTCCCCGACACGGTGCAGCTCTTTGATGATATTCGACGCCTGCCGCGCGCTTCGTTGCCTGTGCCCAAGATTGGCCAACTGCGTGCGGCGGCAAAGTCCTTCAAGTGGCACGCTGGGCAAGGTGCTGACCGATTGGCGCCTCGCTCCCTCAGCCTGCTCGCGGACGAGACCCTTTCACTGCTCATCTATGTGCTCTGGCTGGCGGAGCATTGGGAGCGTTGGCCTACGCAGCTGGCCGCCGTCCACATTGTGCTCTTGGCGAAGCCCAAAGGTGGATGGCGGCCCATCGCTCTTTTGCAGGCGGCTTACCGTGTGTGGTCGCAGGTTCGCAGCAGGCAGCTGCGGGTCTGGCTGCTGGAGCACGACAGGCCGTTTTTCGCCCTGGCCTCAGGCAAGACCACTCTGGATGTGGCCACGCGGGCCCTGGTGAGGGCTGAAGCTGCACTGGCGGTTGAGCAAGGTGTCGTGACGGCCATTGTTGATGTCGAGAAGTGCTTCGACCGCATTTGTTGGCGAAGGCTCGTCTCGGCGGCGGCCAAGCACGGATTTCCGCGTCAGTTGCTTTCTTGTGCTCTGAGCATGTATCGTGCGCCTCGCAGGCTCGTGTGGCAGCAGGCTACGTCGTATGCCGTTACGGTGTCCCAGGGCGTCCTTCCAGGATGCAAGTTCGCCATGGCCTTCGTGCAGCTACTGAAGCTTGCGTCAATGGATGATTTCGTCAGCACGGTCGGTCTCGGCATCCCTGCTCAGGTGGGCTTTTCTTTCTCGTTGGACATCTTCGCTGACGACTTGACTCTGCAAGTGATGGCCAGACGGGCGGATGTGTGCAGGATCGCCACTGATGCGGTTGCTTTTCTCTGTGACACCCTGCAGGACCTCGGCCTTCCCGTGGCGAAGTCAAAGGCTTTCCTCACCGCGTCCGATGATTCCGTTGCCCCCGCTGTGGCTCGTTTTCTGCGCAGGTACGGTTTTCAGGCCAGGTCCTGGTTGCAGGTTCTAGGCCTTGAGGTGGCCGCTGGCAAGAGTGTTCGTGCTCGAGTGCTTCGGGGTCGTGTCGGATGCGTATCAAAGCGGGCAAGGCGCTTCAAGAGGCTGAGCCACCTTGGAGCGAAGTTCAGGCAGGTTCCCAAAGCAGCTGTCGGCCCCGCTATTACCTACGGCGTGGGTATTCTGGGCGCTGGGCCGCACCTGATCAAGCGTATGACTTCCCTGGCGAAGCTGGGCTGGCATGCCATTCCCTCTGGGGCGTCGCACTGGATTGCATCGAGGTTGGAAGGGGACTTTGAGTCTCAACCTGCGACCTCGGCCATTGTTGGACCTGTTTTCAACTGGGCGTTGTTGATTCAGTCGGGGGATGTTGGTCATTTTGCGCTGCAGACGGCTTGGCGCTCTCAATGCTGGAAAGTGGCCTCGGTTGACTGGCAGGAGAGCTGGAAGCTGGTGGCTGGCCCAGCTGGTGCTTTTGCGCGGTCTATGTCTTTCTTGGGCTGGACAGTCTCCTCAGCGTTTCGGGTCCGTACTCGTGGTGGCGTTACTATGGACTTGCGTGAGGTGGCCCCGTAAGGGGTCAAGTGGCTGGCGCTAAAGGACTATGAGATCGCATACTGGTACCAATGGGCCGCCAGACCTGAGGTCATGCCTGAGCTTGATGGCCCGTCTCACAAGGACCCTGCTGGTGCTTGGTTGAGTCCCATACGTGCTTTGCTATGCCCTGGCCCCAAGGCCAAGCGATGGGTGTTGGATCCGCTGGCTCGGGCTGCGTTGCGCACTGCGGTAGTGGGTGGTCATTTCACGCAGAAGCGCTTGCACCGACATGCTTACGCTCACTGCCCTGAATGCAGGAACTGTCCTGGTGTGGAAGGTACCGCCCACCACAGGCACTGGCAATGCCACGTGTTTGATGGCGTTCGGGAGTACGCGGTGTCGGAGGCCACCCTGGACGCGGCAAAGAGGGCACCACCTGGTGACTTGCTCTATTCGCGTGGGCTTTACCCCAACTCCTTTCTTCCTGCCTTGCCGCCCAGAAATGACTCTGGTGTTTGGTGTTACGATCGTGGAGCTCGGGCCCATGAACATTTTGTCGTCACGGGCTCGGTGTTCACTGACGGGTCGTGCAGGAAGCTGCTCCACTGGGACGCTGCAGACCGTGCGGGATGGGGTTTCGTGGTTGTTGGTGATGCTTGCTACTACGGAGCGGTCTTTGGGCCGCTGCCTGGCCATCGCCAGACGTCCGCTCGTGGTGAGTTGCACGCAATGATTCAGGTGCTATCCGTCGGTGTGGCCCCGCTCCATATCTTCACGGACTACATGCCTTTGCTCGAGGGGCTGGCGCGTGGCAGGCGCTGGTGTCTAAACCCGAGGCGTGAGAATGTGGATCTTTGGCGTCGCCTATTTCACCACTTGGAGGATCATGGAGGTTTTTCCGTTTCTGGAGACCTGGAGAGTCCGATTCGGCTTTCGTACGTCAAGGGCCACTCCAGTGAGGACTCCTGGCATCGTCGCTGCAACGATTTGGCAGACCAAGCGGCTAAGAGGGGTCGCCAGCTGCACGACCTTCCCCAAGCTATTGTCAAGAGCTACACCGACTCGCTCTGTACGCTCAGATCGGTCGCGACCTGGATTGCTAACTCGTCCAGGATGATTTTCGACGGCACCGTGACACCCGACCGCGTGGACGTCCCACGGAGACGCGACATGGAGCTGCGCGGCCGCTGGGCGCAGCTGGCCGCGGCTGGCGCTGCAGGCAGCGGCGCTGGAGGGGGGCGACGCGGCACGGGCTCGCCCGCAGGCGGACAGGCCTGCCCTCTTCAGCTCCTGCATCGAGTGAGGCTGAGGGGCAAGAAGTATAGTTGTGATCGATGCCCCGCTTACGCGGTAACGCCGAAAGGTGCTGCGAGACTTAGGAAGAATCTTTGTAGGGTCGCGGAGGCGGCGGCCCTCTGGGGCCTCGAGGGTGTCTCGCCTGAGCCTTCCTTGGCTGCGGCCCTTGCTGGGCCGAGGGGCCCTGGTGGGCCCTGCGGGAGCGTCTCGGCCCCCCCCTCTGAGGCTAGCCCTTCCTTGGAGCTTCGAAGCGTCGAAGCCTCAGCTGGGCCAGAGAGTTCGCCGCCCATCGCGACCGAGGGTCTTGAGCGGTCCTTGGCTTTTAAGCGGGTGAGGTTCCAGGTGGATGGTGGGGGTGAGGATCAGTTGGATGCTGAGTTGGGGGAGGCGTGTCGGCGCGCCAAAGAGGCACGCTCCCTGGCCCCGCAGGAGCCCCCCCCCCTCCGCCACCCCCCCCCGCTCCTGCCAGGACGGTGAGAGACCGCAGGGCGGGTGGGCCCCTGGAGGGCCCGCGTCCGAAGGCGCCTCGGACGGCGGCTTCGCCCTCTGTGTCTGGCGGAGTCGGGCCTGTGGGCTCTGGCGGGCTTGTGGGGCCTCCGCCCTGCAAGCGCCCTCGGACCTCTGGAGGTCCTGGTGCGCCTTCCTGGGTTGCGCGTGATGCCACCCGCCCTGAGGTCCCTCTCCCCGCTCAGGGCCCTGTAGGGCCCAGTAGTGCTAGAGGGCACCATATTAGTCTTGCTGGCGAGACCCTTGCATTCTGCCACCGCTGCGGTGCCAGGGCCCAGCCGTCGGCCCCTCGTTCCCGCCTTTGGGGCCAGTGTGAGGGTTTTGCATCCAGCAAAGACGCCACGTATTTGAAGCGCCTAGAGGCGGGTAAAGATCCCCTTTCGGGCGAGTGGCGGGGTGAGCCCCGCCCCCTCTTCCCCACAGACGACGCCTGCTTCTGGCTCCGTCTGCGGTAGCCTGAGGTGGCGCCTCGGGCTGTCTCTCCGTCTAATCGTCGGGTTGCGCGCCCTCGGCCTTTGTCCTTCTCTTTGCCCCTCTTGTCTGTTGCTCTGCGCACTCGCTCGGTCTGGTCGTACCTCCTCCTCCTCCTCCTCCTCCTCCTCCTCCCCTCCTCCCCCCCCTCGCCTCTACCTCCTCCTCCTCCCTCCTTTACCTCCTCCTTCTCCTCCTCCTCGTTCAACCTCCCACCTCCCACCTCCACCTCCACCTCCACCGTCTCCTACCGCCTCCTCCTCCTCCTCCTCCTCCTCCTCCCTCGTTCTTTCTTCCCACCTCCTTCCTCCTCCTCCTGCTCCTCTTCCTCCCCTCCCTCCCTCCTCCTCCTCCTCCTCCTCCTCCTCCCCTCCCCTCCCTCCTCCTCCTCCTCCTCCTCCTCCTCCCCCTCCTCCCTCCTCCTCCTCCTCCTCCTCCTCAACCTCCTCCCTCCGCCTCCGCCTCCGCCTCCTCCTCCTCCTCCTCCTCCTCACTCCTCCTCCTCCCTCCGCTCCTCCTCCTTCCTCCTCCTCCTCCTCCTCCTCCTCCTCCTCCTCCTCCTCCCCCTGAAGGTCGGGAAGCAGCAGCAGCAGCAGCAGCAGCAGCAGCATCAGCATCAGCATCAGCATCAGCATCAGCAGCATCAGCATCAGCATCAGCATCAGCATCAGCATCATCATCATCATCATCATCATCATCATCATCATCATCAGCATCATCAGCATCATCAGCATCATCAGCATCATCATCAGCATCAGCATCAGCATCAGCATCATCATCAGCATCAGCATCATCGTCATCATCATCATCATCATCATCATCATCATCATCATCATCATCATCAGCAGCAGCAGCAGCAGCGGCCGCGGCCCCCGCAGCTCGGACGGCCCGAGTCACGGTCTGGACGCCCCGTGGCCCTGGCGCCCCGACTCCTCCCAAACACCGCCGCCTCCTTCGCATCCTCCTCCTCCTCCTCCTCTTCTCCTCCTCCTCCTCCTCCGCGACCTCCGCCTCCGCCTCCGTCTCCGCCCCTCCGTTCCCCTCCTCGTCTCCTGCCTCCCGCCGGCTCCTCCCCTCCGCCCTCCTCTTCCCTCCTCCTCCTCCTCCTCCTCCTCCTCCTCCTCCTCCTCCTCCTCCTCCTCCTCCTCCCCCTCGAATATCGACCGCCTCGAGGGCGAGGCGCAGCAGCTCCGCGGCGCTCCCGAGCTCCGCGGCCTTCGCGCGCGGCCTCGGGGCCATGGCCGCGCGGGCGCCTGCCTCGGAACCCTGGCGGAAGGGATCCCCCCGGGGGGGCGCGTCCGAGCGGGGGGGGCGCCCTCAGAGGAGGACGCGTCCGAGAGGGGGGCGCGTCCGAGAGAGGGGGCGCGTCCGAGAGGGGGGCGCGTCTGAGAGGGGGGCGTCCTCAGAGGAGGGGGTGCCAAATACCGCTGCCCGTCCTTCGCATTCCCCTTTCGTGGGCCTCCTGGGGGGCCCTCGTCGCCACCGGTGGACTCGCCTCGAATCTCTGGTCAGAACGCACCCCAGGAGAGGTCAGGGGAGTGGCGGTATCAGCACCCGTCGGTTTCTCACGTCCAGGGGGAGGGGGAGCGGTGTGACTCGGGGGAAGCTGGTGCAGAGGGAAACGGGTCCCGAGGCTCTGCGCCGTTCTCGGGCTCAACGGGCCCTCTACGGGCCCCGGGGCTGCTAGGGAACGAGTCAAAGAATGAAGAACTTAGGCCCCAGGGTCCAATACGCGTTTTCCCCAGGACCCGTTCCTCAATGCTAAGACTGTGGGGGGGTATCATGGCCGGGGCCAGGAGGTCTCCCCAGATTTCGTGGCCCCCTCTGCTTCTTTCAGCACGTCGCCAGGTCCCCTCTCGTACGCGCGCCTGCATCTAGCCATGCATTGCCCCCCCCGTCTTGTACGCCGGACAGGGGGCATCCTAGAATGAGTGGGGATTCGAACCATCCTCGATCCTACCCCTGTACATGAGATCGGCAAGCCCCACTGCGAAGACAAACTTGGGAATGCGCCCTAATCGAAACCAGGTGATGCCAATCATAGGGATATATCTGTTCCAGGCTGTCAAAACAAGGGGCGTGCAACACGAGCCTTGCGCGAGAAGGCATGGCGACCTTACGCAGTGGCTTATGCCCCGACTGTGCGAGGGGGCTAGAGCGGGGACGTAGCGTTAGGTCGGGCATGTCCCCCTACAGGCACATTTTGGGCGAGAAATGAAACATAGTCAATCACGCTACCGAAGAACCCCGCATATTTGTAATATGTCTGGCGTGATGATAGCTGACGTGAAACTTGCCAGAATGATGCAGCTGGCCGTTGCTTCGCCGATACCGTTGGTGGCGCCGGTCAAGCCTTGGGAGCCTGAGTACCCTAAGGGGGACCAGGAAAAGCAAAAGCCTGAGCGTTACTGGCTAACCGACCGGCTAACCGCCACTGTGACCCCACCAACTGGCTGGGCCTTCCACGTCGCGCGCAGGGTCGATGCCGCGCTCAGGACCCCTCCCCTGTGGTGTCGAGAACGTGCCACGCCTGCTATGCCCTGGGCGGCAGGCGCGCATAGCGGCCGACCTCAGGACCCCCGCCCTGCGCACCCCCTCTGATGTCGACAACATGCCGCGCCTGCTTTGCCCTGGGCGAGAGGCCGAGAGGCGCGCATAGCGGCCGCGCTCGGGAACCTTCTCCTGCGCACCCCCTCTGGTGTCGAGAAAGTGCCACGCCGCCTATGCCCTGAGAGGCGCGCACAGCGGCCGCGCTCAGGAGCCACCCCCCCTGCGAGCCCCCCTCCTGGTGTCGAGGAAGTGCCCCGCCTGCCATGCCCTGGGCGAGAGGCGCGCGTAGCGGCCGAGCCTGGGGAGCCACCCCCCCTGCGCACCCCCTCTGGTGTCGAGAAAATGCCCCGCCTGCTATGCCCTGGGCGAGAGGCGCGCATAGCGACCGGGCTCACGAACCATCCCTTGCGCACCCCTCCCGGGTGTCGAGAAATTGCCACGCCTGCCATGCCCTGGACGAGAGGCGCGCGTAGCGGCCGAGCCTGGGAACCACCCCCTGCGCACCCTCGAAAGTGCCGCGCCTGCTATGCCCTGGACGAGAGGCGCGCATAGCGGCCGCGGTGAGAGACCACCCCTTGCGCACCCCGTTTGGTGTCGAGAAAATGCCACGCCTGTTACGCGTGACTCATGTACGTGCCGCGCATGCGTTGCGCGTGGGTGGGGGGAGAACGGAAGAGGAGGAGAGGGAGGATAGAAGATTGAGGTGTGAGGAACACGCGGGTGCGACGCGGGTGGGAAGACAACCCAAACCCCACGAAACATGTGAGGACAAATATTTGAAAATAGTCAGAACATAATCGAAACATCGTCCCCAGGCTATTGTTTGAATATGTTTGAAGACTCCTCCTGTAGAGGGACGTGCCCGACTTAAGCGTGGCGACCTTCTGCGGTGGCATGGCGATCCCACGCGGTGACGTAGCGACCTCGAGCGGTGGCTCGCGCGGCGGCGAGATCGACATGTTATATCCATGCCCCCGCTCACGCCCCGACCCCACGAGGGACCAGCGCGGGGCTGTGGCTGAAGTTTATGAAGGGGCCCCAGGACACACAAAGAAATACACACAGATAAAGATATTCCCCATATTTTCCTATATTTGTTGGGGGTTTTTGTCTTCCCCCCCAATTCCAATCGGTTTTCATATTTTCTAGGAAATCGACGATGATTTGTGTCTGTGTGTATGTTTCCCTTCTGAGTTCAGGCTTCCGACGCCACGGATGTTTATCCATCTCCTGCTGCACCTTGCGCCCAGACTCGGGGGCAGCAGCAGGGGTATGGATCAAACGTCGATCGCCGATGCATGAGGGGGGAGGGGGTCGCAAATCATGGCCACAGGCATGTGCGCGGACGAGAGGGGGACCGGAGGACGTGTTGAAAGAAGGGGAGGGGGCCAGGAGTTGGCGGCGAGCCCAAGGGGGAATTGAGAGGGGGCAGGCCTCCTGAGAGGGCGTCGGTGCTTCTCAGAAACCCTCCCGCTTCTGAGAAGCCGCCTCTGTCCTCGGAGAAGGCTCAGAAAACTTCTCTGAAGGCCGGAGGCCTTCTGAGCCTGCTGAGAAGGCCCGCTCCCTCTCACTCCCCCCTTGGGCTCGTTGGCGGCGCGCACAAGTGGGTAGAGGGCGGGGGAAGCTTCTTAGGAGGAGGCTGCTTCTTCGAAGGTGCCAGCCTGACATCTACCTAGGGCTCCCAACTTCGCGCTTCGCGCTGCGCGAAGCGCGAAGCGCGAATAACTTCGCGCTCTCGCGCCGCCCTCCCAGAAGGAGAATAGGAGGACGAGGAGGAGGGGGAGAAGGAACGAGGACCGCGAAGCGCGAATAACTTCGCGCCCTCGAGGGAGCCCTTGTCTACAGATCAGGCCCGCGCCTTCTATGAAGCAGGGGTGCTCCTACGAAGCCTTCCTCCCTCCCTCTGCCCCCCTCTACGCGTGGCCGAATTGGTTCCCCAGCCGCCAAGCCACTACATGGCTTGGGAGCAGGAGGAGGAGGAGGAGGAGGAGGAGGAGGAGGAGGAGGAGGAGAAGGAGGAGGAGGAGGAGGATAAGGAGGAGGATGAGGAGGAGGAGGAAGAGGAGGAAGAGGAGGATGAGGAGGAGGAGGAGTGAGTGAGTGAGTGAGTGAGTGAGTGAATGAGTGAGTGAGTGAGTGAGTGAGTGAGTGAGTGAGGGAGGGAGGGAGGGAGGGAGGAGGAGGAGGAGGAGGAGGAGGAGGAGGGGGAGCAGCAGGAGGAGGAGGAGAAGGAGGAGGAGGAAAGAAGGAGGAGGAGGAGGAGGAGGAGGAGGAGGAGGAGGAAGAGGAGGAGCCCCCCCCCACACACACAAAAAATCAGCAGCCAGCCCCCTTGTGGGGCCACCAGGCTGTAGGCCTAAGCTTCACAGTTTCCTGTACCAGTTGCAGCTTCCAGTTTCCACTGTTACAGTTCTGCTTCTTGCTGCTTACTGCTCCTTGTTGCAATTCTACTTCTTGCTGCTTACTGTTCCTTGTTGACGGACCGCGCGAGGGGGGGGGGAGGCCCAAAACGGGGATTTTCACCACGGCCAAAACGTATGCTCTGAATTGCTGGGGTGAGTAAAAATTGCAAAAACGCATGGGATTTGCAGATCGGTCCAGATCATGCAGATCGGCGGGGTGCCCGTCATGCAGATCGGCGGGGTCAGGGTCCAACAACATATGGGATTAGCCACATTTCTGAAATTCGGTGGCACCCCTCACGCAGATCGGCGGGGTCAGGGTCCAAAAACACATGGGATTTGCCACATTTCTCAAATCCCAGCCCTCTGGGCGTCGGTGGTTTAAGGAGTTTCCTCTTCCACCCCTCCTTCTTCCCCTTCGGGGAGGGGTTTACCCCTCCCCCTACCCCCTCCCCGCTGACCTGGACAGGGGGTTCCGCGGCGCGTTGGAGCGTCCAAAACGGCCTCGGCGAGGAAGCCAAAATCATTGATTTTACTATGGTTTGGGCCCCATTTTGGCCTTCTGAGGGGGGGGCTGAAATTTAGGAACCCCCCTTCTTTGATCGATTTCCTCCACGATGGCCGCAAGAGGCCCCCAGGATGCCCCAAGAGGCCGCAGGATGGCCCCAAGATGGCCCCAAGAGGCCCCCCAAGAGGCCCCCAGGAGGCCCCCAAGAGACCCCCAAGAGGCCCCAAGAGACCCCCCAGAGGCACCCAAGGTGCTCCCAGAGGCCCCAAGATGGCCCCAAGAGGCCCCAAGAGGCCCCCAGGAGGCCCTAAAGAGGATCCCGAACGGCCCACAAAGGCCCCCCCGAGGCACCCAAGACGCCGAAAAGCCCCTCAGGACGACCCTCTACTCGCCTGGGCGTCGTTTCTGGACGGGCTGGTGGGGATACTTTTTTTTACAGCCGCAGGCGGAAGCGCCAGCGGCGGGAGGTCGCGAACGGGCCGCGGACGCGACTAAATTACCTAACGCGCGTGGGGCCGCGGATCAGGCGGCTCACGAAAGCGTCCAGGGCGGCGGAGCCGAAGCAATCCAGGAGCCAGAGACAGCCTCTGAACGGGCTTCCGCGGTGCGTCCAACGGGCCTGAAGTAGGCACCGAGGAGACCAAGCGCAGCCAAAATGGCGCGAGACGTCCCAACGTCCAGGTGCGAACGAGAGGAACGTACCCGAGGACGTCGGCCCAAGCCTGACAAGTAGCACAGACGACTGGGGACGTAAGTCCAGCGGGGATCCCGACGGCGGCAGCGAGCCGCGACGCCAGAACGGCATCAAAGTGTGAAAATGTGGGCTGGTGGGGATACGCGAAGCGTCCAGAATTTGCTGGTACCCGTCATGCAGATCGGCGGGGTCAGGGTCCAAAAACATATGGGATTAGCCACATTTCTGAAATTCGGTGGCACCCCTCACGCAGATCGGCGGGGTCAGGGTCCAAAAACATATGGGATTAGCCACATTTCTGAAATTCGGTGGCACCCCTCACGCAGATCGGCGGGGTCAGGGTCCAAAAACACATGGGATTTGCCACATTTCTCAAATTTGCTGGTACCCGTCATGCAGATCGGCGGGGTCAGGGTCCAAAAACATAAGGGAATAGCCACATTTCTGAAATTCGGTGGCACCCTTCATGCAGATCGGCAGAGTCAGGGTCCAAACACACATGGGATTTGCCACATGTCAAATTCGGCGGCACCCCTCACGCAGATCGGCGTGGTCAGGGTCCAAAAGCAAATTGGATTTGCTACATTTGTGAGATTCGGCGGCACCCCTCACGCAGATCTGTCGGGCCAGGGTTTAAAAACACAAGGGATTTGCTACATTTCTGAAATTCGGTGGCACCCGTGACGCAGATCCGTAGGGTCAGGGTCGAAAAACAAACAGGTCCCGACACGGCTTCACGGCGGCGCCCAGACCTCATGATTTAGCTGGTGCATCTCCCATTCTCCGAGACAGGGGGCCGGCGGCATGGGGCGAAGCCCTTACGGACCACTCACCTCTGGACCGCCACCGATTTGGGGGGGCAGCTGGGAGCCCGCGGGGCCCTCCGCTGGAGCTGGGCGGAGCGGGGCGGGGCGCGCCGGGGCCCGCCCAGCGGGGCCCGGAAGCCCAGATCTCCGATGGCGCGTGCTTTGCCATCCCGCCTGCGCCCCGCCTGCGCCCGTGGGTGCCCCGGCGCCGCGGCGCGGCAGCTGCCACGGCCTCCGCTGGCGGGGCTGGCTGCGCCAGCACACTTGGGTGCGATCTCGTGCGCCTCCGAGCGGCCTAGTCTTCCCCCCCGCACCTCGCGGCCGCCCGCCCTGCCATTTCCCCCTCGTTGCATGCTGGCGCAATTCGCTTTTCGATGCCCCCGTCTGGCCTCCGCG
Source organism: Prorocentrum cordatum (assembly GCA_963575745.1). Taxonomy (NCBI): domain Eukaryota; class Dinophyceae; order Prorocentrales; family Prorocentraceae; genus Prorocentrum; species Prorocentrum cordatum. Next base: position 602,632 of record CAUYUJ010022037.1, read on the forward strand.
CTGGTGCAGCCGACTCTGCCTCGCCGCCGACGGAAAACAGTTTGGCCAACTCGCGGCCGAGAGCCGCGGCCGTGACGCCTACACTGGATTTCACAATAACCAGGGGGTGGTCTGCTTTGGGGGCGTCCTGCTTGGAGCTGCTTGGGAGGGTTCCGCAGGGTCTGGGAAAAAGGCCGCCCTTTCATGGCTGGTCGGGGGGCTCTAAATTTGCTCGTCTGGGAGGGCTGTGACGCCCCCCCTCCTGTACTAAGCTCGGAGTGCACTTTTGTCCTAGTATTTCGGCGAGGAATAGGTTAGCTCCGCTCCCCGTTGTGCGAATCAAAGCGTCGCCAGGCAAACCAAGAACGTCTCACGAACCGACCTGCGACAGACGAGCTCCTGCAGTGAACCGGCCATCACGCCTACAACGGAGGATGACGATGGGCCGGCCTTCACCTGCAGACCGAAGAGCGCGCCGGTGTCTGCCTGGCGCGGCCTGGAAACCCAAATCTCCGACCATATGACTACTAAGCCAATCCAGGATCTTTTACTTGATTAAAACCTCTGGGGCATGTTGTCGGGAGCCAGGACCATCAAACAACGGGTCCAGAACGAAAACCTACCCGCAAGGAAGGGGTCGGGAAATTGAGAAGTCGTATCGGCGGATGTCTGGGAGGCAGTCGCGGGTGGGCGGGAGCCCTTGCTGGCTGGGGCCCTTCGCTTGATGCAAGGGGGTGATGGAAGGGGGAATGGCCACCTCTCGGATGCCGAGAGGGCGCCCTGGACAAGGCCGTTGCGGTTTGTCAGGCGGCTGTGCACAAATCCTTCAAAAACCTAATCAGGGATATAGGGCTATAGGGCTATTGAGGTATAGGGCTATAGAGCTATAGGGCCATAGAGTTGTAGGGCTATAAGGCTATTGGGCACCCCCGGGCACGCCCGGGCACCCGGGTACCCGGGCACCCGGGCACCCCCTGGGCACCCGGGCCCCGGGCACCCCCGGGCACCCCCGGGCAACCGGGCGTGCAGCGAAAATCGGCGACAAACCTAAGAGACAGCGCCCCGCGTCACCTCCTGCCCTCCTCCCCCGTCCAGTCCTGCCGCCCACATGCGTCCGCCACACGCAGTACAGCATTTCGTTGCCCCATAGGGAGCTCCACCGAAGGTCCCAGTGCTACCCCCCGCATGCGTCCGCCACACCCAATACAAGGTTTGGCGGCCCCATAGGGAGCTCCACCGACAGTGCCAGTGCTACCCCCCGCATGCGTCCGCCACACGCAGTACAGCGCTTCGTTGTCCCATAGGGAGCTCCCCCGAAGGTCCCAATACTACCGCCCGAATGCGTCCGCCACACCCAATTCAGAGCTTCGTGGCCCCATAGGGAACTCCACCGAAGGTGCCAATGCTACCGCCCGCATGCGTCCGCCACACCCAGAACAGCGTTTCGTGGCCCCATCGGGAGCTCCACCGAAGGGCCCAGTGCTACCCCCCGCATGCGTCCGCCACACCCAGAACAGCGTTTCGTTGTCCCATAGGGAGCTCCACCGAAGGTGCCAGTGCTACCCCCCGCATGCGTCCGCCACACGCAGTACAGCGTTTCGTTGCCCCATAAGGAGATCCATCGAATGTCCCAGTGCTACCGCGCGCATGCGTCCGCCACACCCAGTACAGCGTTTCGTGGCCCCATAGGGAGCTCCACCGAAGGTGCCAGTGCTACCCCCCGCATGCGTCCGCCACACGCAGTACAGCGTTTCGTTGCCCCATAAGGAGCTCCATCGCATGTCCCAGTGCTACCGCGCGCATGCGTCCGCCACACGCAGTACAACGTTTCGTGGCCCCATAGGGAGCTCCACCGAAGGTCCCAGCGCTACCGTCTGCATGCGTCACCCCCCACCCAGAACAGCGTTTCGTGGCCCCAGACAGCCCGCATGCGTTTCCCCCATCCAATACAGCGTTTGGCCCGATACGGAGCTCCACCGACGGCCCCAGTGCTACTGCCCGCATGCGTCCCCCAACCAATACAACGTTTCGTGGCCCCACATGGAAATTCACCGACGCCGCCAATGCTACCGCCCGCATGCGTCCGCCACACCCAGCACAGCGTTCCGTGGCCCCATCGGGAGCTCCACCGAAGGTCCCAGAGCTACCGCCCGCATGCTCCCCCACCCAGTACAACGTGTGGTGGCCCCATAAGGAGCTCCATCGAACGCCCTAGTGGCACCGTCCGCATGCGTCTCCCCCACCCACTACAACGCTTCGTGGCCCGATACGGAGCCCCACCAAAGGCCCCATTGGAACCGTCCACGTGCGTCACCCCCCACCCAGTACAGCGTTTGGTGGCGCCATAGGGAGCTCCACCGACGGCCTCAATGGCCCCGTCCACATGCGTCTCCCCCACCCAGTACATCGTTTCGTGGCCCCATAGAGAGCTCCACCGAAGGCCCCAGTGGCACCGTCCACATGCGTTTCCACTACACAGTACAACGTGGCCCACAGAGAGCTCCACCGACAGCCCCAGTGGCAAAGTTCGCATGCGTCTCCGCCACCCAGGACAGCGTCTCGTGGCCCATAGGAAGCTCCACCGAAGACGATACCCACAACTGAACTGCGGAACTCACAACTGCACATGATTGGGTCCTTCGGCAAGATAATTTGTACTTCTGGAGGCTCTTGGAGCCGTCTCGGGCGGAACTGGCAGCCTGTGGAGCCGCCGGGACGCAACTTTGGGCCATCTACCAGGACTGCGAGGCCGTCTTCAGCCCCTCTGAAGCCGTCTGGGAGCCATCTTGAACCGTCTTGGACCTCTCATGGAACATCTTGAGGCGTCTAGGGCGCACCAGCGACCGTCTAGGACCGCCCCGGGAGCGCTGGGAGCCTGCCCTGGCCGAGTTCCGCCAGTGCCATCTCGTACGCGCTAATCCCGACATTGTAGAATAGATCATGTTGGGCTTCACCTTCGTCTCGAGCACATCGGTGAGAACCGACGACGCCAAATGCCAACGGCTGCCCCCTCCGCAAGCGCCAGCGGTAGCGAAATACTAGCCTACGCTGATGGTCATGCGCTGTTGAAATGCTTCGCTCCATTGCTTCTTCCTCCCGCACTGCTTAATATCCGCGTCAATGTATTCCAATCCAAGTCCGCGCAGGTGGCGGGATGGGGGAGAAAGGGAGGATGGAGGCATGAAAGGAAGGCGGGGATGTGGGAGAGAGGTGGGCGTTGGCGATCAGGGGGGAGGCAACTGGAGTATCTTCCTCGGGTTTCGCTAGGACATGCGGCGGACGATGCAGACCTGAACGCTCTGGGTCCTGCCTGTGGCTGGGGGGTGATGTCCTTGCACGACGAGGTGGTGGAGGACGAGAGAAGGAGGAGGAGGAGGAGGAGGAGGAGGAGGAGGAGGAGGAAGAGGAGGAGGAGGAGGAGGGGGAAGAGGAGGAAGAGGAGGAGGAGGATGAAGAGGAGGAGGAGGAGAATGAGCAGGAGAATGAGGATTGGGGGGGGAGACCGAGGAAGAAAGGGAGGCCGGGGCGAGGCCCGTTGCAAAGCGAGGAGGAATCGCAAAGGCAAGATTCCTTCCCTGCAGGCAAAGAGGAAGAGAGAGGGAAGGCAGGAGGAGGAGGAGGAGAGGGGGGGAGGAGGAGGAGGAAGGTTTCGGGGAAAGGGACACCAGAACGCGCCTGGGGCGAGCCTCAAGATCCAACTGGACATAGGCGGAACAGCAGATCCGACCCGAATGCAGGCTGGGTAAGGCCGAGGGAGAGCGGACACAGCTCCCCCAGGCAAAAATGAGTCAGAGCGCGCCGCACCCTGATGCAAAAAGTTGTGGCTCTCAGCACGGGTTGTCCTCGCAAGCTCAACGCCCAACGTCCTCCTCCTCCTCCTCCTCCTGCTATTCCCCTCAACTTGGGCCGTTAGTCCAACGCTCAACCACACGTCGCCATGTAGGCGATCAAATCCGCGCGCTCTTTCTCCTTCTTGATGCCCGCGAAGACCATCTTCGTGCCGGGAATATACTTTTTCGGGTTGACGAGGTACTCGTACATGTGCTTGTGAGACCAATCGGGAAGCGGGAGGTGGTGGGGAGGATTGAGTATGCAGGTGTGGAGATGAGAGGACGGAGGAGGTAGAGAGCACAGCATAAGGCAAACGTGAAAAGGAGCACGCTGCTGATGCGGGCGACCACGAGGCAGGTAATGGGGACGACTATGATGATGTTGATGTTGATGTTGATGTTGATGGTGATGATGTTGATGACGATGATGATGCTGCTGATGCTTATGCTGATGCTGATGCTGTTGTTGATGCTGCTGATGTTGATGACGATGATGATGCTGCTGATGCTTCTGCTGATGCTGATGCTGCTGCTGATGCTGCTGCTGATGATGCTGTTGCTGATGCTGCTGATGATGCTGCTGATGATGATGCCCGTGATGACGACGAGGCCGATAATGATGCTGCTGATGATACCGATGATGCTGATGATGGCAACGGCGACGATGATGATGCGGGTGATACTGATACTGCTTATGTTGATGCTAATGTTGGTGATGATGCCGATGACGACAACGATGGCGATGATGATGCTGATGGTGATGCTGCTGCTGATGATGATGATGATGATGATGATGCTAATGATGATGATGCTGACTATGACTATGAGTGTGATTTTGGTACTACTGCTGATGATTACGCTGCTGATGATGAGGATGATGATGATGCTGTTGCTGATGATGCTGATGACGATGCTGATGACGATGCTGATGCTGCTGCTGCTGATGATGATGCTGATGCTGGTGCTGGTGCTGATGATGCTGATACTGACGATGATGATGATGATGATGCTGATGATGATGATGCTGATGATGATGATGATAATGATGATGATGATGATGATGATGATGATGATGATGATGATGATGATGATGATGATGATGATGATGATACTGATACTGATACTGATGCTGCTGATGATCATCATCATCATCATCATGGTGGTGGTGATGTTGATTGTGATGATGACGATTGTTATGATCAGATCTGGTGTCCTGGAGCCCCGAATGTTTGGCCTCGGAGTGGGGGTGCATATGCCCCTGCTGCTGCATCCTGGGACCGTGGGGCCCCCTCCCCCAGAAAGGGCGCCGGCCCGGCCAAGTTTCAGCCTCTCGCGGCGCGCAGCCACGGGACGGGGCTGGCCGGGGGCAGATAGTGCACCCCCAGGAGCGAGCTCTGCCGTCGAAGTCCCCTTCCCGAGCCCTTGCGAGAGCGAGGGGGATGCCCGCGGGCGTGGGAAGAGTGCCCGTCGGTGCTCGAGGAGCGGGCGGGTCACAACCTTCAGGGGGCGTCTGGCCCCTGGCCGGGACTGCGGCGAGGGTCCCAAAGGGGGGGAGCGCTCTGCGCTGCACGGCTCGGGCGAGAGCCGAGGGAGGCTCGAGGGGCATGCGCGGACGCGGCGTCGAAGTGGGCGCGGCACGCAGCGCAGGCGACGTGCGCACGCGGCTGCTCAGCAGCCGGGAGATCCGCCTCCCAGCCGGTTGCCCAGCAGCCGAGCCCCAGGCGGAGAGCGGTCCCGCCCTGCTGCGCGAGGGCCGCCCCTCCCCCGTGCCTGCTCCGCGGGGGACGCGCCGGTGCGGGCGGCGATCGCCGAGCCGGAACGCGGGCGAGGCCGCCCGAGCAGGGCTCTCCTGAAGGGGCCCCGGGACACGCAAACAAATAGACAGAGAGAACAGGATGCCCCCAATATCTTCTCATGTTTTCTGGTATTTTGTCCTCCCCCCCACTTCCCATCTTTTCTATATTTTCCCAGGTTTTCTGGGGGATCGACGATTTAATTGTGTCTGTGTGTTTTTTGTTTTTTTCCCTCCTGATCTCCACCTGCTTTCGCAGCAAGGCGGTCCGAGACACTGGGAGCTCAAGCTCGGCCCCAAGATGCCTCCCGAGGCCCGAGCGCAGTAGTCTTCCGCGCTGCGTCGAGCTGCGTCCGAGGCTGTGGCTGACGCAGGGGCCCCCACCCCCTCCCCCCCCCGAAGGCCAACCACCAGTGTCTCCTCCGTCCTCCCCCCTCCTCCCCCTCCTCCTCCCTCCCCTCTTCCTCTCCTCCTCCTCCTCCTCCTTCCTCCTCCTCCTCCTCCTCCTCCTCCTCCTTCTTTCCTCCCCCTCCCCCCCCTCCTCCCCCTCCCCCTCCCCCTCCCTCTCCCCCTCCCCCCTCCCCCCCACTCCCCCTCACCCCTCCCCCTCCTCCTCCTTCCTCCTCCTTCTCCTCCTCCTCCTCCTCCTCCTCCTCCTCCTCCTCCTCCTCCTTTCCTCGTCTCACCGAGCCTTCACTTTTAGTTTCAGTGCCTCGAGGCGGATGCCTGGCCGAATCCAGGCCTTTGCCGCTTTTCGCTTCGCATCCTCTTGCCACTCTTTTCCACCTGCTCGCGAGCTCTCTCGCTCTGCAGGCCCCGGCAGGCCCTCCCGCTCGGAAAAAAAAAAACAAAAAAAAAAGAAAAGAAAAAAGAAAAAAAAAAAAGAAAAAAAAAAATAAAGAAAAAAAAAGAAATAAAAAAATAGGCGCGCGGGCCCCCCTCGAACCCGCGCTCTTCCGAAGGCCCCGGCATGCTCCCCCAACCTGCGAGAGCCCGTGGAGCTGGCGAGCCCCCTGAAGGTCCGGGCATAGACAAGCGCGCTCCACGACTCGCAGAGTACCCGCTCGCACCTGGCCTGGACCCGCCGCGTGGGACTTGCGATCCATGACGCCGATGAAGACCTGCTTTTCTCGGACGTTTGCGAGCAGGCACGTTCCGGGCCGGGCGAACGGGGGGGATTGCAACAAAAAAAAAAAAAAAAAAAAAAAAAAAAAAAAAAAAAAAAAAAAAAAAAACAAAAAAAAAAAAGAAAAACAAAAAAAAAAAAAAAAAAAAAAAAAAAAAAAAAAAAAAAAAAAAAAAAAAAAAAAAAAACAAAGGGGGGGGTTTGAGAATCAGCTCACTGCTGACTTTCCCACGGCGCCTCCCGGCGCCGGGAGGCGCCCATGTATACATGGGTGCCTCCCGGCGCCGGCGGCGGCGGGGCGGCGGAGGCGGAGGAGGAGGAGGAGGAGGAGGAGGAGGAGGAGGAGGAGGAGGAGGGAGGAAAGGGGGAAGGGGCCGAAACCAGCGGCCCGGCGGCGGGGCCGAAATCAGCTGCATGCAGCAGATTTCGTACCCCCCCCTCTCCCTGGATCCCCCCCCCTTTCGTCCGGTGTTTTGCAATTTCGTGGACCGTTTTCGTTTTGACGTCGTTCTGCAACAAATGTGGAACGAAGACAGAACTAGGAATGACGAAAACAAGCCGAAAACGGAAAGCACTGTTTAACTCGAGCCCTGGTACCAGGGAAGCGGTCCAAACCATCGAACAATTTGGAGCAGCCGGATGTCCGAGTTGGCAAACTTTCGGATTGCGTTCCAAACCATGCTTAAGTCGGGCGTGTCCCCCTACAGGTAGATTTCCGAAGAAAAATTAGGAATACCCCCAAAATTACCCTGGCGACGTACCCAACCCCTGCGCAAAAGCGGGGCGCAAATAGTTTAGGATACTTTATAAGGGGGCGATGACGGAGCGAGGGTTACATATGTCTGCAGACGGAATTCGGAGGACTCGCAGGACACACTGGCTACAGGAAAAGGGCTTGATAAAGCTGATGATTTACAATTCCTGAGCACTCCTAGCCACTTCGCAGCCTCGAAAATGGCGACAGTTTCACAGATCGCAGCCCCCCAGGGATGGCGAGGTCTAATTTGAATCCGCGCGTGGCCCTCACTGTGCTGGGCCCCCCAGCAGGCCTCGAAAATGGCGACAGTTTCGCAGATCGCAGCCCCCCAGGGATGGCGAGGTCTAATTTGAATCCGCGCGTGGCCCTCACTGTGCAGGGCCCCCCAGCAGGCCTCGAAAATGGCGACAGTTTCGCATATCGCAGCCCCCCAGGGATGGCGAGGTCTAATTTGAATCTGCGCGTGGCCCTCACTGTGCTGGGCCCCCCAGCAGGCCTCGAAAATGGCGACAGTTTCGCAGATCGCAGCCCCCCAGGGATGGCGAGGTCTAATTTGAATCCGCGCGTGGCCCTCACTGTGCTGGGCCCCCCAGCAGGCCTCGAAAATGGCGACAGTTTCGCAGATCGCAGCCCCCCAGGGATGGCGAGGTCTAATTTGAATCCGCGCGTGGCCCTCACTGTGCTGGGCCCCCCAGCAGGCCTCGAAAATGGCGACAGTTTCACAGATCGCAGCCCCCCAGGGAGGGCGAGGTCTAATTTGGATCTGCCGCGATTACCCTCTATGCTGGACCCCCCAGCAGGCCTCGAAACTGGCGACAGTTTCACAGATCGCAGCCCCCAGGGATGGCGAGGTCTAATTCGAATCTGCCGCGATTACCCTCTATGCAGGACCCCCCAGCAGGCCTCGAAAGTGGCGACAGTTTCACAGATCGCAGCCCCCCAGGGATGGCGAGGTCTAATTTGAATCTGCCGCAATTACCCTTTATGCCGGACCCCCCAGCAGGCCTCGAAAGTGGCGACAGTTTCACAGATCGCAGCCCCCCAAAGATGGCGAGGTCTAGTTTGAATCTGCCGCGATTAACCTTTATGCTGGACCCCCCAGCAGGCCTCGAGAGTGGCGACAGTTTCACAGATCGCAGCCCCAGGGATGGCGAGGTCTAATTTGAATCTGCCGCGATTACCCTCTATGCCGGACCCCCCAGCAGGCCTCGAAAGTGGCGACAGTTTCACAGATCGCATCCCCCCAGCGATGGCGAGGTCTAATTTGAATCTGCCGCGATTACCCTCTATGCTGGACCCCCCAGCAGGCCTCGAAAGTGGCGACAGTTTCACAGATCGCAGCCCCCCAGGGAGGGCGAGGTCTAATTTGGATCTGCCGCGATTACCCTCTATGCTGGACCCCCCAGCAGGCCTCGAAAGTGGCGACAGTTTCACAGATCGCAGCCCCCCCCCCCCCAGGGATGGCGAGGTCTAATTTGAATCTGCCGCGATTACCCTCTATGCTGAGCCCCCCAGCAGGCCTCGAAAGTGGCGACAGTTTCACAGATCGCAGCCCCCCAGGAATGGCGAGGTCTAATTTGGATCTGCCGCGATTACCCTCTATGCTGGACCCCCCAGCAGGCCTCGAAACTGGCGACAGTTTCACAGCCCCCCGCAGGCAAGACAGAAAGAGGCAGGAAAGAGGCGGGAGGCGGGAGGAGGAAGGACGCGACCACACTGCTCTATTCAAAACGAATACTCAACCAAGGAGGGTTGGGAATAATAATAAAAAAAATGTCCAAACATAGTCTGGGGACTACTGTGTAGTATTTTTGACCTTTGTGGAATATTTTAGGGGTATCTTTAATTTTCCGTCGGAAATGCCCCTGTAGGGGGACATGCCCGACATAACACCATGCTCGTTGTGCTTGCACGGCCTGGCTGCGGCTGCGACCGGGCGGCCCCTCTGCCCTCCTCGTCGAGCAAAAAGAGGAGGGGCGAGGACTGTAGCACTTGTCTTCGCGCGTATATCCGAGGAGGCCAAGGGCAGGGGCACGCCATGCTACAACGCACTGACGTGAACCACCGCGTGAGCGACTCTGCGAAACCACGCCGCGTCTCGTGGTTCGCGGTCATATCTTCGCGACTGCGAAACTCGTCCGTCACACAACAGCGGCCCTGAGTGTCCTCCCACCGCGTCCGCCCACAACGAGACGGGCGTGTGGGTTGTTCCCGGGTGGAGCTCGTCGTATCGCACGTCCAGTGAGTCTCTCGAGCGTAGTAGGTGTCTACGCCCACGACAGTGACTCCTCAATCTAAATGTGTTCTGCCCGAAGCACTTTGCACTGCGCGTGATTCGATCCGCGCCTGTGCGCCCACTGCCAACGCCTTCTCTGCATGCACACCTCTCCGTCTGGCAACATTTGTAGTGCCACTGCTCGTGAGTCATGCGCTTGCAGCATCATCTACCCAGGTCTGAACGAGTTGCAGTAGGGTCAAGCACTCACACATTGCGCGGTATACGACCTCCCTACGCAACAACAACTTGTCATTTGCCAGCGCTCGCGCCATGTACTGGCAAACCAATGTTGCATATTTGCGCTGGCCACGCCCTCCAAGAGCAATGCAATACGAAGCCACTTCAGGGCCATTGAGGAGGATGGGGAGGAGGATGCGGGAGGAGGAACGGCGAGGGAGGAAGACGCAGATGGAAGGATGGCCGAGAAGAAGGGGGAAGCAGAGAGGAGGGAGGAGGGCGAAGAACACTTTTTGGAAAAACGGTGGGGAAGGAAGTGGAGACGACGACCTGGACGATCAAGGAGAAATGTGTGACGTGTCGGAGGTTGCCAAAAGGTGCCCCTGGCCCAGGGTACCCGCAGCTTTTCGTTCTGTTTTGATGAGGCACCTGAGGCAGGATAGGGGTTCTCTGGGGGCCGTCGTCTCTTTTGAACTCTTGGGGGCACCTTGGGCCATGGGGCGCTTCCTGGCAACACCCGATTGTGGGGAGTCCGACCAGATGATCCCGGAGTTCTTGTTGGCCTCGGAATAGGCGAAGCCCTCCAGGGTGCCAGACTGCCGGCCGAAGACGCCCCACAGGGGCGGGCCTCCGCGGGGGAGGAGCAGAAAGAGGAGGAGGAGGAGGAGGAGGAGGAGGAGGACGAAGAGGCGGAGGAGGAGGAGGAGGAGGATGAGGAGGAGGAGGAGGAGGAGGGGAAGGAGGAGGAGGAGGACGACGAGGAGGAGTGGAGAGAGAGAGAGAGAGAGAAAGAGAGAGAGAGAGAGGAGCAGAAGAGACGCAGAGATGTCGGAGATTGTGAGGATGCTCCCAGGAGAAAGGGCGACGAGGAGGGAGGTCGAGGATGATGATGAGGATGGACCATAATCAAAGAGGCGGGTGATGAGAAAGAGGAGGAAGAAGAGGAAGGGAAGGATGAAGAGGAGGAAGAGGAGGAGGAGGCGGAGGAGGAGAGGGAGTACAGAGGCTGTGGAGACATCGGGATGAAGAAGAGGAAGAGCGGGATGAGGAAAGGGATGGAGCAGGAATATACAGGGAGGGATGAGTGAGGCAGGGGACTGGAATGGAGAAGGGGAGACGGAGGAGTGGGAAGGGAGGGAACGAACGCACGGAAGAGGAAGAGGAGGCGGAGGTGAGCTGAGTAGGAGGTGGAAGAGCACGAGGAGAAGAAGAAACATGATAATGTTATCGGCAGATTGCACAATCTTCAGGGGGCAGGTCCCTACAAACAGAATTTGATCAACGGGACAATGTGAAACACACATATCCTGGCAACAGACCCAATAATATGAAAATGTGAATACCGCAAGGCAGGTGGGACGAAGGAAATGGAAGTCCCTATGGGGTTTAGAAGCGTGTGAAGGGTGTGCCGACATGGGGAGGTGCCGCCATGAGGCCGCTGGCACTGGCGCCGTTGGTGGAGCTCCCTATGGCTTATGGGGACACGCAACGTGTGAGGAGTGTGCCGAAAACAAGCACCGACGCCATGGGGACCCTGGCAGTTGGACCTTCGGTGGAGCTTCGCGTGGGGCCATGATGCGTTTGAGTGTTGTGCCGATATCGGTGCGGCGCCGCCTTGCAGACGCGACAGCCAGAGTCTTAGCTGGAGCTCTCAATGGGGCCACGAAGAGTGTGAAGGGTGCGCCGACATGATGCGACGACGCCATGCGGACCCTCATTTGGGTCGTTGCTGGTGCTTCCCATGGGGCCATGGAAGATGTGAGGGGTGCGCCGACATGAAGCGGCGCCGCCATGCGAAATCTGGCTGGCATTTGGGCCTTAGTTGGAGCTGCCCATGGGGCCACGAATGATGTGAGTAGCGTGCCGAATGAGGCGGCGACGCCATGCGGACCCTTGCATTCGGACTTTTGTTAGAACTCCCCATGGGGCCACGAACTGTATGAGGGGTGTGCCAACATGAGGCGGCGCCATGCGCACCCTGGCATTTGTGCCTTAAATGGAGCTCCCCATGGGACCACGAAATATATGAGGGCTGTGCCGAAATGAGGCGGCGACGCCACGCGGACCCTGGCACTTGGGCCTCAATTGGAGCTCCCGTGAAGGGTGTGCCGACATGAGGCGGCGACGCCATGCGGACCTTGATATTTTGGCCATAGTTGGGGCTCCCTACTGGGCCGAGAAGCATGTGAGGGATGTACAGACATAAAGCGGCGACGGACCGTGGCATTTGGGCCTTAGTTGGAGCTTCTGATGGGGCCGCCACGAAGCGTGTGAAGGCTGGCTGGTGGCCACTGTGGGCATTCTTTGAGGGCTGCAGGGACAGCACCCCGAGGGCAGCCGGGAGGTGGACCAGCCGCGGCCTGACCTCAGTCGGCTCCCACATCCGCGCACAGGGGACAACAGCTCCGGTGGAAGGAGGGTGTGCCGAGACGAAATAGCGACGCCATGCGAACCCTGGTACTTGAACCTTCATTGGAGCTCCTCAGGGGGCCACGAAAGTGGATGGGGACGACTATGAGGACATGCGGAGGGCCGAGACAAGGATAGGAGGATGGAGATAGGGATGGGGGGAGAAGGAGGAACGAGGACGTGGGGCCCTGCCTCTTCAAAACGAGGACCCCACACCAAAAGATGGTTAGGAAATACCAGACAGTTGTGTATTCCAACCCTCACTTTAGTTGGGTCCTCGTTTTGAACAGAGCCCCGCATGCTCCAAGCTTCCTCCTCCTCTTCCTCCTCCTCCTCATTATCTGTCGGGTCCTCCCAACCCCTGTCCTGGGGCTGCACATGACGGGCGGCACGGAACTGGAGGAAACCTGCACCATCGTCTCTGGATGCCGACTCGTCTTAAAGAGATGGCCTGAAGGGGCAGTTGCCCAGGTCATTTGCATACTACGGGGGGCGTGCGACTGAGACACAGCGAGGTGCGGGGTAGCCAGGAGGCAAGCAAATGGGGCAACGGTGATGGAAGAAAGAAACCAGGATGGTTCATTATGAAGGGCCAGGCCAGGCATGATGCGATGTCGGGCGCTTGGCCAACTATCTGACAACATCGGGACCGTGCTTTCAGAAGAGGAGGTGGTGTAAGGGCATGCTGAGGCAGAATTGGAAGAGGGGGAGAAGGGAAGGGCCACATGAAGATGAAGAAACAAGGCAGAGGCAGGACGGGCAGCGGAGGGGGAAAGGCATCCTGGAATGATGCGGAAAAGGGACACTGACAGCCTTGCTTGGCATTACCGCCCTTCTCGATCGTGTGACACTGCGCGCACTTTGCCTTGAACAACTTCGCCCCCTTCTTCACCTCGCCATCCGGCACCTCGGGAAGAAGAGGTGATCCATAAGCCAGGGCAGGATAGCGAACGAGGAGCAGAACACATGATGACAGAAGGGGAACACCACAGAGACGAAGCATGATGAAAGTGAGGATTCTGATTCTGATCATGGCGATGGGGGAGGCGTGCAACTCGGGTTCGGGGGACTCAGGTCGGCCTGACGGGGCCATCATTAGAGCGTGAATTACCTCCCCCGCTTTCGCTTCCAGGCAAAACCAAGCCATACCACGCGCCTCCTCGTCAAGCGGCCTGACCAGTACAGGCCGCAATTTGGCATCGTTTGGTATCTCTTGGAAGCGAGGGTGGTCAAAAGCGAGGTAGGTTTGTTTTCCCCCGACATCATGAAAACGACGAGACCCCATCTGAAACTCGACACGAGCCCTCGCTGCAGACATCCCACGCAAGCCGGGCCCTCAAAAGCCAGGACGCGCTCGCCACGGAGCGTCGGCAAACCCGAGCTCTGGCGCACTCGAGCCTTACGTTTCCCATACGCTCCACCCAGAGGAGGAGGAGGAGGAGGAGGAGGAGGAGGAGGAGGAGGAGGAGGAGGAGGAGGAGGAGGAGGAGGAGGAGGAGGAGGGCGAGGACACCGCCACGACGACGACGACGACGCCGCGTCGCGGCCAGAAGGCTGCCGCCGTGCCCCGCCGGCCACGCGCGCGGGAGCCCCCGGCAGCGGCCTCTGGGCGCCTCCGCCGCCTCGCCCTTCGCCCTCGCGGGGCTGGGCGTCGTCCCTGGCGCCAGGCAACGCCCAGGGCCGGGCGGCGGGCCATTTGGGCTACAGGCAGAATTGACTGCACAGGACGCGCGACAGGACACCAGAACCCTCCGACGGCAGCACGGCCTCCAACAAGGGCCCCCCCCCCCCCGGGACTGCAGAGGACACGACGCGCGACGCATAGGACACAGAGTCGACCTACTACTCCGGGCCGACTGCAGAGGCAGGAACGTCTGCACAGCGTGTCGCCCCGGCGGCGGCTCCAGCGACACACTGTGCCCTGCAAACGGATGGCGCGTCGTCGCTCCGCTCCGTCGGATAGCGCGCCGCTCCGCTCCGCGGGGCGGGAAGCTCGGAAAGGGGGACCTTGACGCCGGGGGGCGCCAGCGGTGGGCCCAGACCGGCGGCGCGACACGTGCTACAGTCGATCCGCATCATAAGGACGCACCATGAGGATGCAAGGGCCTCGGACGTCCATGTCGAAGCTTCTCGGGCGGGGCGCGGCCCACGAGAGTGGCCGAGGCTGGACCGAGGCGGCAAGGATGCGGGGGCATCCCTGGGAGACTTGCCCATCGTCACTACGAGGGGGCCGACTGTATCCCAACGTCCTCGACCCTATCCGCACCCATCGCGCGCGAGCCCGCAGCGGCGCCGCGCCCAGCGGCGCTGCGGCCCGCGGGCAGCCGTGCTAGCGGCGCACCGTGCGCCGCCGAGGCCTCCCGCGGGGTATCGGCCCCGCTCGCGGCCCGCCCTGGGCGTCGGCACGCCGCGCCGGGGCCTCGGGGCGGTGCGAGGCCGCGCTGCGCCGCGCCGTCGCCAGCGGCGGCTCCCGGTGCACGCGGGCTCCCTCAGGCAGGGTCGGCGCCACGGCCGGCCGACCGCTGCGCGAGCGCGGGCTCGTCTCCCGATCGGCGTCAGCCGCGAGGCCGTCGTCGTCAAGGGGGGGCAGCAGGGCGGCCCGCCCCTCGCACAACCAAACCTGCTGATGCGGATGATGCTGCTGCTGCTGCTGCTCCTGCTGCTGCTGCTGCTGCCGCTGCTGACGATGACGATGACGATGACGATGACGATGATGATGACGACGATGATGATGATGACGATGATGATGATGATGATGCTGATGCTGATGACGATGATGATGATGATGATGATGATGATGATGATGATGATGATGATGATGATGATGATGACGATGCTGATGACGATGATGATGATGGTGACGATGCTGATGACGATGATGATGCTGCTGATGCTGATGACGATGATGACGGTTGCTGGTGATGGTGCGGCTCTTGACGATGCCGGTGACGACGATGATGATGGCGATGGCGATGTCGATCATGATGAAGATAATGATCATGATAGTGGTGACGCTACTGGTGATGATGCAGATGACGATGATGATAGGGCGCCTCGACGTCGGGCTCGGCCATGGGCATGGTCACTGCTGTTAGTGTCTGCGCGACGGAAGGCAAAATGTCTGCTCGACTGGATCCTTCGCGCCTTGAGCCAAAACCTGCCAGCACCAAGAAGGATGAGATGAAATGAGACGACTCGCAGGAGGACCGTCCGAGGAGGAAGAGACCAGCCTAAAACAAAACTGAGGGGAGGGTTGCACCATCGAGGGGGATTTTCGCGACAGGTGCACCCTCTCCCACTAAACAAGAACATGCGCGAGCTCAGGATAACACAAATGATCGTCGTTGTCGTCATCATCGTGGTCTCCGAAGGCGTCTGGAGGCCCCACCCATAGCGTCCGATTAGAGCTGGAATCCAGAATCCCCAAACAGCGCTTTTAGAACCCCGCGGTGGTTCCTTAAATTGTTCGCTCGTCTTCCAAATCATTCGGCGGTGGACAAACCTCCCTTTAGTAGACCTCCCCTTAGTGAAAGCGGCCTGGGACCGAAACCGACGGACCTGGACCCGAAAAATGACGGCCGCGACGCCTTCTCGCGAACCGAAAACGGCCGATTCCTTAATCGACGTGTCAGGGTGGGAGGTCTATCCACCCCCGAATCATCGTCAGCCTTCCGTCCCTGATCGGCCCAAGGTCCGGAACTTGCGTTGCACAGCGTGTCGCCGCGGTAAATGGCTCCGGCGACACGCTGCGCCCTGCAAGCGGATGGCGCGCCGCTCCGCTCCTGCAGGGCGGGACGCTCGGACAAAACTCGGGGCGCTGACGCTGGGGGGCCCGGAAATAGATGGCGTGTCGCGCCGAAGCGTGATGGGCCAGAACTGGCGGAGCGACACGCTGTCCAAAAATCCCGAATGTACCTCCTCATCTTCGACTCGTCGTCGTCGTCGTCGTCCTCCGCCTCCTCTTCCTCTTCTCGCCCTCCCCCTCACCTTCCCGCCCTTTTGCTCCTCTCCTCCTCTCGCTCCTTCACCTTCCGCCTCCTCCCCGTCCTCGTCGTTGTGCTCCTCCTCGTGATCCTCGTGCTCCTCATCCTCCTCTCCTTCCCCCCCTCGATGTCCTCCGTGTCTTCTTCGTCCTCCTTTTCCTCCTCCCTGTTCTTCTCTTGCTCCTCCTCCTCCTCCTCCTCGACCTCCTCCTCCTCCTCTCTCCTCTCTCCTCTCTCCGCTCTCTTCTCCTCGTCTCCTCCTCCTCATCCGCCCCCTACCTCCTCCTCCTCCTCCTCCTCCTCCTCCTCCTCCTCCCTCCTCCTCCTCCTCCTCCTGTTCCTCCTCCGCCTCCTCTCTCCGCCACGGTTTCCTGTCTCCCAGAGATATGAGGGACGCCCTCACATTCTGGACTCCGTATCTCAGAAGTCCTCTCGCGAGGGACGCCCTCGCACTCTGGACTCGCGCGCTCGATCGAGACTTTCTCACGCTTTGCAGACGCCGCTCCCGCTTGGGACCTCCTGTCAGTATGCCACGGATTCGTGAACTCGCCGCGGCCGTGTAGTAAGGATGTGGGATATGGATGCCACGGCCTTGGACGCCCATGTGGAAGCTTTTCGAGCGGGACGCGGCCAACGAAAGTGGCCAAACGTAGACAGAGGAGGCAAGGATGCAGGGGTACCCTTCGGAAGGTTGCCAATCCCTACGATGCGGGTTGACTGTACCTCCTCCTTCAGGGGTACCCAGACCCCCTCCTGGAGCACACTGCGGTACCTGACATGCAACCTAATATTCAAATTTATTTTCCTGGCGGAAGGCCCAACCATATGCAGTTGTGAATACCGTCGTTGCGAGTCTCGCCCTCGGGGGATCTCCTTAAGGGGCCATGCAGCATGCGAAGGGTGTGCCAATATGGGGCGGGGCCACCATGTGGGCGCTGCCACTGGGGCGTCAAGTGGAACCCACGATAGGGGCCCCACACCACTGAACTAGGTGGGGGGCATGCATGCGAACACCGCCGCTGGTGCCTTCGGTGGTGCTCCCTATGGGGCCACGAAGCGCTGTATCTGATGGGGGTACGCATGCGAACATCGCCACTGAGGCCTTCGGTGAATCTCCTGATGGGGCCACGAAACGCTGCCCTGGGTGGAGGAGACGCATGTGAACACCGCCACTGGGGCATTCCGTGGAGCTCCCAACGGGGCCACGCAACGCTGTGTATCGGGTGGGAGAACGCATGCGAACACCGCCACTGGGGCCTTAGGTGGAGCTTCCGATGGAGCCACGAAGCGCTGTACTCGGTGGGGGAGGCGCGTGCGAACATCGCCACTGGGACCTTCGGTGGGGCTCCCTAAGGGGCAACGAAGCGCTGTACTGGGTGGTGGCGGGGGGGACACATGTGAACATCGCCACTGAGGCCTTCGGTGGAGGGGCAACGAAACGCTGTAATGGGTGGGGGGACGTGTGCGAACACCGCCACTGGGGCCTTTGCTGGAGCTCCCGATGAAGCCACGAAGCGCTGTACTGGGTGGGGGGCACGCATGCGAACACCGCAACTGGGGCCTCCGGTGGAGCTCCTAATGGGGTCACGGCGTTCTGTACTGAGTAGGAGATACGCATGCGCACACCGCCGCGGGGGCCTTCGATGGAGCTCCTTATGGGGCCATGAAGCGCTGCACTGGGTGGGGAATACGCATGCGCACACCGCCACTGGGGCCTTCCGTGGAGCTCCTGATGGGCCAACGACGCGCTGTACTGGATATGGGGAGACGCATGCGACCACCGCCTCTGGGGCCTGCCGTGGAGCTCCCTATGGGGCCACGTATCGCTGTACTGGGTATGTGAACACCGCCGCTGGGGCCTTAGGTGGAGCTCCCTATGAAGCCACGACGCGTTGTACTGGGTGGGGGAGGCGCGTGCGAACACCGCCATTGGGGCCTTTGCTGGAGCTCCCGATGGGGCCACGAAACCCTGTCCTGGTTGGGGGAGGCGCATGCGAACACCGCCACTGGGGCATTTTGTGGAGCTCCCAATGGGACACTTGTACTGGGTCGGGGATACGAATGCGCAGAGGCAGAGATGGAAGGAGGGAGGAGGGGGAGGAGGATGAGAGGAGGAACGCGGGGCGCTGTCTCTTCAAAACGAGGACCCAACACCACAGGATGGTAGGGGAAACAATTAGCCTGGCGAAGGACCAAGCGATATGCATGTGTGAATATCTATTGGTCCATGATGCGTGTGAGGGGCATGCCGAGATGGGTGCGGCGGGCGCACGCGAACGCAACCACTTGGGCCTTCGGTGGAGTCCCCCATGCGGCAACGAAACGTGTGAGGGGTGTGCCGACATGGGAGCGGCGGGCGCATGCGAACGCAGCCACTGGGGCCTTCGGTGGAGTCCCCCATGGGGCAACGACACGTGTGAGGGGTGTGCCGAAATAGGAGCGGAGCGGCGGGCGCATGCGAACGCAGCCATTGGGGCCTTCAATGGAGCTCCCTATGCAGCCACGAAGCGTGTGAGGGGTGTGCCGAAATGTGTGCGGCGGGCGCATGCAAACGCAGTCGAAAACATGCTGGTAAGCTTAGGTATGTGTTACGCTTCAAGCGTTGCCATATCCCAGGCTTTGGCTCATATCGCATGAGCAAGAGAGCGAGACGAAGCATGGGATCTGGAGTAAAGGATAGAAGGGGCATCTTCAATTGAAAAGGTATTTTCCGATCTCAGATACCAGTCGCGCGCCTCGGTGAGGCACAGTCATATATTTGGCCGGGCCCGGCTTGAGCCAGGCACGGCAGCGGTACATGCTCGATTTATACCTCGCCTTTAACCTTCTCCGTTTAAAGTCGGAGGGGGAGGAGACGAGCAGGCACCGCACTTCTACATTACGCGGAAAAAAAAAAAAACAGTGCTAAGCAGCAGCGGCTGCCTACAAGGCAAGGGCGCGCGAGTAGCCTCGCTTACGGTTACAATCTCAAGCCATTAGAGTCAGCTAGCGAGGGCCTATACTACTGCCGCACGTAACCATGGAGACTTAGGTTCCTTAGCCTTGTGTAGGCAGCCGCTGCTCTGCGCTTAGCACTGTTTCCGCTTAATTAGAAGTCGCGTTCTTCCCTCCTTCCCCTCCCCCCCCCTCCTCCCCCCCTTCTCCTTTCCCTCTCTCCCCCCCCCCTTCCTTCTTCTTCCTTTCCCCCCCTATTCTTTCCCTATACCTTTTATCCCCCTCTCCCCCCCCCACGGGCCGAGTTTCCTCGCTACTAGAGCGCACCTGCATGCGGGTTTCCCCGCTAGCTCGGGAGGCAGGGCCGTCCTGAGAAGACCTGCCCGCCCTATACGGAGTATGTTTCTTCAGCTCGTGCTTGAAGGATTGCTGGCCGGCCATTACTTGTAGGAGCAACGCGCGGTCAATACTACCTTTGGTATGACCATCGGCAGTCAAATCCCGCGTGTCACACCATTGAACGCTTTCAACGATTCCGCGCTCCATCATCTGGCGGATCCAGCTAATGTGCCCAAGCAGAGTACATTCTGTGGGCTTCTTCAGATCTTTGCTAGACAAAGACTTGAAGACAGACTCGGCATCAATAGTCAGAGTGACTTTGATACATAGACCACCCATTTCCAATATGTGCTTTAACTGTGTGGGGGTCAATGGTCCCGAGTGTAGCTCGTGGAGCGTTACAATGGTCGGGTAGCAGTCTTCCAAGTTGTGGGCTGCTGCCAGTGTTTCCGCAGAGTAGCTCGAACGCACCTGCAGTCGATGAGACTTGCAGTAAGCGTCAACCAGGTGCACGACGGGTTTCCCCGCTTGCGTGTGGCCACGCCTCAGCAGGTTAGCCCCGCGGATACCATAGCCTTTGACTTCGTCGTCTTCATCTCCATTGAGACGGCGATAGCCAGAATCGCTATGCAGGTCAACTTCTCCTGTTGGAGTCATAGCTTGATACACGATCTTCTTCGGACCTGCCTGTAGTTTTCTGGTAACCGCGTTTAGTCGTCGTACCTGGATGTTTGTCGGTTCCTGGATACGTTGTAGTGAGACAACATAGACCATCAGCCATACCTGCGTGATCAACGCATAGGCTAGAGCGCCACGAAGACTGTCGAACATATCAGAAATCGTCTTTGTCGCTTTGCTCTCAGGATCAGCTCCTGTGAGTTCTGGATGTGTGATAGGACGAAGCTGTTTGATGTATTCGTCCTGATCAAGAGTGACGCTCCCATCATCGGTCTTGTTATACCGAACGGCGCAGTTTGTGTATGCGTGCTTGTTCAGTTTGCACTTCCCAAACGTATCTTCAACACACTTGACATACTTGTCAATAGCATCTTCCTTCCCAGTCATATTGATGTCATCAACGTGCTTGGCTGTCAAGAGGTTTGAGCTCATCTCGAACTCTTCGTCGTATGAAGTAGGCTGTAGCCCAAAGCTCCTAGTGATGGACCTGAGCTTCAGCGAGAATGCCCTTGGAGCATCCTTCGTGCCCGTCCCCGGCTTCAGACACCGAAGACAATGCTTTGATTCGTCATATGACTCAAAGCCTGGCAGTATGCGAAGGACAGCTGCTGACCCAGGAGGTAGTGTGAAGCACACCACACGCTCTTTCTCGCCAGTTGCCGCGGCGAGCTCGCCATAGGTCAGTCCCTTCAAGAAAGCCATGTTGATGTCCAGGGAAGCAATGATCCAAGCTTTGTTGCATGCAGCAGAACTTGCGAGCAGTCTCTGGCTTGACCTCCTTGCCGTGCCAGAGAAGGTTTCGACATCAAAGGCTTCAAGGTCCATGAAGCCTCGGAGTACCAAGCGTAACCTGATCGTCCTTTCCATTTCGCCCTTTTCGTTCTTGACAAACTTCCATTTGTATACGTAGCGTGAAGTCATGATGTTAGACGCTTTGCTCAAGTCAGTCATCTGAAAGCATTTATTGTCAAGCCAAGTCTTCAATTCTGTGTACAGGGCTTTGGAAACTTTGACCGGGTTCGCTTGAATGTCGGCCTTCGTGAGTAGATCGTCTTCCTTGACGACCACGGCACGTTTGGAGGCAGCACTGACGTATACTCGCATAGTTGTGACGCTGCTGTCATCCAACAATCGGCGTTGCTGCTCGGACAGGACGACTTTGGACATGTCTGCTGTGAAGCAGAGCTCGATGTAGTTCCCGTGCTCATCGGAGTCCAGATCATATTTGCTATCCGGATCCGTGGAGCATAAAGGAACGTAGTAAGAAGTGTCCATGTCGTATCCTGGCGGGTGACCCCGCTCCGGCAAGTGGCCTTGCACATCTTCACAGGTCGTAGAGACTAACACACACTGTGTGTCTGTCATGTATGTCGGAACTGTATGCATGACTTCTTCTGTGTCAGCTTCAAGGAGTGTTCTGTCATCCATCAGTTCAGCATACCACGACTTAAAGACAAAGGCATCCAGATCTTCTTCTGTTTCCTCTATGATGGTCGGGAGCCGACCATCGTTCTCCGTAGGAGGCTCCTCAAGAGCAGCTGCTGGAGGTGACTCGCTAGGTGGTGGACCATCAGCGAGTTCCTCAAACTTAGTGAGGTCTCGGTCAAATCCAGCAGACGACTTCCTGGATTTAAGACACTGGATGATGCGTGAGTGTGTAGATCCTGTGATGTCATAGATGTTCAAGGCAGTGCCATCAGCTTCATAGTAATGAAAAACAGGGGTCACATCATTATCATAGTGCACTAGTGTACAGCTGTCTGCATAGGGTGCAGCAGGCAACTTCGTCAGGCTCTTGGCAAGTCGTACAGCAACAACGTTTTCAATACGAAAGTAGTTGCGTATGAGGTACTGAAGAGCCAAGTGCACCTTAGGCGAAAGTCGGCTCGCAGCAGTCATCTGCAGCCTACCCTGTTTCGCTGGTAGATATCCAAAAGTCATGGCGGGTTTCCCCGCTGGCAGACCGGCAATAAAGGCCAATACTGTCCGAAGGGCCGTATTGTCCGATCCTATCTCGCGGACCATAAGTGCTTCGATGTTCAGCGTGTGTCGTGTGTCAGGATACTGTACTCGCACCTCGCGACTGCCGACCTTCACGATGACCTGGCCTCGGTCAGGTTCGTTGCGGATGACCGGGTATGGACCACTCCATCCACCCCAGTCGTCTTTCGTGGTGGTCGGGCGATGATAGTCCACGAGATCTCCCTCTTTGTAGTGAAATTCACCCGTAGCAGTAGTCTTCGTACGGAGAGCCCTGTTCGTCTTGGCAACCGCAGTGGCCTGCGTGATTGCCTCCAGACTAACCCTCCTGATTGTTTCCTCCCTTGAGTGATCTGATGATTCAGCGGACTGATCATGATCCAAGACAGGGAAATCGGGAAGCATAGCTGGTTGTCTGCCATACAGCGCATTGTACGGAGACACTTCATTGTAGAAGGTAAATGCGTTGCTGGCAAACAAGGCTTCATGTAAAAGACGAGTGAAATTCAGAGGAATATTTAATCTATTCAATTCTTCTCCCATCACGTGTATGAGGTGTCGCAGGATGCCGTTCCTAGCTTCGATAGTCGTGGCGTGTTGGCCACGCGCTCGGATACGAAGCTCTGTTCCCTTAGCCTTTAGGATGGCCTTTGCTGTATCGTTATTCAGTGCTCCTTCCCCATCGGAGTATAAGATTTTAGCAGGGCCGTGTTGCATCCAAGTTGTGTGATAGGCATCGAGAACAGTATGCATGGTCTTATCAGGAATCTCTGTGCCAGCTGCCCAGCGAATACAACGGTCGATGATGTGAAAAACAATATGTTCCTGTTTGTAAAAGAAAAGATTACATTCGACTTCCTCGTTGAAACGTCCTGGCAGTGACACAGAAGGCATCACCGTGTTGCCTGGTTTGTCCCAGGCTCGACATTCTCTACACGAGTCGCAAATGCCTTTGATCAGACTCAAACGGGTTTCACCCAGACCAACCTTAGTTAGAATCATCCGCATGTTTGGCTCCTTGGCATGAAACCATCTCAAGTGGAGTTTGCGGAGTTCTCGCTGCACTACAGCTGGGTCAAAGCTGCGCAGGTTTTGGAGGCTGAGCTGAACGTCGAAGCTAGTCCAATCAGGGAGCCTTGGCCTTGGCCTCGGCTCTGCTTGAGGCTGCGGCGGTGGTGGAGGATCTCCTCCCTCCATGCGTCCGCGCCTTGCTGCAACTTGTGGCAGTCTACGGTGATCGTCAGAGCTGCCAGCGCCAGTGTTGCCACCATTCGCCCCTTCGGCTCTGGTGATGTCATGGCTGCTGGCGCCTGCGGTTGGATCGCCCTCGCCAGGCCGTGGCGGCCTAGGCGCGCGTATGCGCGCTCTCGCGGCCGGCGCCGCTTTTGCGGCTGGCGCCGCTTCTGCGGCTGGAGCCGCTTCCACGGCTGGCGCCGCAGGAGCGGCTTGCCCCGCCGGGCGCGGCTGACCAAAGTTATCTGGCAGCTTCCATTTTTCGGCGAATCTGCATTGGCCAGATATCTTGGTGCGGTGAGGATTACTCTTCTGATATTCCTTCTTACAGCTTGGACAGTCCCAGTAATATGGTTCAACATCATACCACCGACACATCTTCGGATCCCTGCTGTGCTTTGGTGATTGCTTGTAGTTGTTGTCCACACAGCCATGGCACCCAAGACCGCCAGGTGGTGGTCGCCAGATTTCTCCGGTTGGGTGTCTCCGGATTGTTGGGTCGTCCAAGTCGTAGCCAGCACTGTTTGTTACGAACGCATAGCTGCGTTCGCGATTCGCGAATGGATCGCGACCGTAAGCAAACAGATCTTTGGCGATTTGCACCGCATCACCGATCAGTGACTGCATTCTGTAGGTATACTGTGCCGCCCTTGCTAGTTCTTTGTTGCAAGCATTGGCGTGCACATGATTACCTGGACAACGCTTGCCTCTGAAAGGTGCAAACAACTCTTCTTTGTTTGCCATCATCTGTGTTGGCTTGCGGATGTATTGTCCAAATGAATCTTTGAGACCAGTCGTGCACTGATCAATAATCGTTTGGCAAGTGACCTTGCGTTGTGCCAGTTCCTTACATGGCTGGATCTCATCCACCCACGTGCCCATTGGTTGTTCCCTGAGAAAGAAACGTCTTAGGTCGTCTTGTAATAGAGCGACTGTTCCACAGAACGTGATGTGAGGCAGGTCCTCTTTGTGGTGTTTAAGCCACGTTTCATGATTGACCTGTGCATTGAAATAGGAAGGAAGTCCAGTAGTTCTGCAGCTTGGCTGCAGAATCGTGATCTTGACAAAGCAAGTCTTGAGGTAGTGGAGGACTGCTCTTTGTACTTCCGAGTTTCCAAGGTCAACCATTGATATCTTGTCAAGGTTCCCGCCTGACGAGAGTCCCCTCTTGAAGGCTAATATGGATATACCACCCTTGCCCCCACATAATTCAAGCATGTCCACTTGAGTGTTTCTGCCGTAGCATAATGACTGGACCATCGAGAAGACATCAGCATGTGAGTCAGCGGGTTGCCCCGCCGGTAACATCATGAAGATGTCCTCTGATTCGCTGTCCGAGTCCGAGTCGTCAAGAGGAAAGTCGTTGAAATATGTGGAGCAGTCAAGCCCTTTGAGGTCCTCTCCACAGTCGTCGTTACCGTCTTCCACTTTCTTCGGAACTTTCTTCGGTTTGATGCCGGCTTCTTTGTCAGCTTTCTGCTTTTCTTTCTGTTTTATCCTGGCATCAGTGGGCAACGCAGTTTCCGCGGAGAGATCCGCTGCGGAGGAATCCGCTGCTAAGTCAGGAAATGGCGGAATTTCAGGAAAGTTGTTGGTGGGTCGCGTTTGGCAACGCTCAATCGAAGGGGGAGGAGATCGATCGTCATCGACGATCGTCACACGCTTTGGGCGTGGCCTTCGCGACTCACCGTCGCCGTGAAGAACTGGAGCCGGAGGCTCCCAGTATAACCGAGTACTGATGTTTGTAACCCCATCAGGTAATGGAGCCACATAATTGTACCCAGTTGGCTGATCCTGGATTCTGATATCTTGAACGATCTTATTCGTGTCCAGGTCGGTCGTGACTCTACGAACAACATGGTCCCATTGAGGGCCCTTTTGTGGACATTGGACGTAGTGTCTGACCTTTTTGTCAACGCGAGTACACACACTGAGGTGTACCGCACTCCGCTCATTCCTGATCATGTTGGCTTTATCGAGTTGATCAAGGAAGCGTGCAATAATGATAGCCAAAGTTTTATGCCGAAACTCGGCACGTTGCTGATCTTGGCCATACCAATCCAAATCATGCTCTTTGTGTGAGCCACAAGTGCACTTCCATAAGTTTATCGGTATATGAGGACAAGATGTAGCAACTTGTATATAAGAACCACTGGGACATTTACTGGAGCGGTCAAACTTGATACCGAAATGACAGAGTCTCATTCGTATAATGCTTAGCTTCAAATCTTCGATAACATCTTTGATCGGACCCTGTTTCCAGAAATACCCGGGTGGCCCCAGGATAACAATCTGCATTCTCAGAGCACGCGCTTTGATCAGGAGATTTTGTATACGCTGATAATGTGGTCCCGCCCTCTTTCCTGGAGTACGAACGTACCAATCAGAGGGTGTGGCCACCAACAACATATTGTAGTCTCCTGCCAACAAATTTCCCAAATACTGTGTTCCAGTTGAAGTCATTACCTCATTATGGGTAATCCGGTCGCATATATATCCACGGGTTCGGAGTTCAGCGCAAGCTGTGCGAATATCTTCGATGACAAGACATTTTGAATGATATTTTTCCTCTCGGGCCTCAGCGCGGCCAACGTATGTGGCGAGGAGGCCGGTATTCGGCTTCTCTTCGCAAGCGAGCGCCGCCGGCGCGCCCGCCTGCCCCCGTCAGCGGCGGTCGTGTGACCACGTTGCCGTCTGACTCGGAGGCATGCTGTTAGCGGATGGCTCCGCAGGAGTCGCTGGTGCGGCTACGCTCACGATCTCCACGCGGGTTGGCCCCGCAGAGTCCGACGAACCTCCGCCCGTGTAGCTTGGTGGTGGTGGCGGTGACGCGGGTGGCCCCGCTTGGTCCTCAGGTGTCCATTTATTCACCGCCTCCTGGACTGCCCAGACTATCTTAGACTTCAGGGCATCCTTCATATGTGGCCAGGTCCCTTCGGGACACTGTTGGCCCTCCCACCAGCTGTTCAGCGTCCTGTCACGATCAAACGGGTCGTGTCTTCCAGGAGCTGCTTGTCGATGTACGGCTCGACAATGTACGTATCGGTCGTGACGGTCATGGACTGTCCCGTCGCGGGTGGCCCCGCTGTTGCTTCGGCGGGTGGCCCCGCACTGACGGGGTCCTCTTCGTTCTCCGTCTCGGTATAGCCATCTCGACTGCTGCGGATGGTGAAGGTGTTCGTGACCGTCTGGCTTTTAGCCCCGTCATACAAACCGCAGGGACTCGCGAGATGTCCCGAGGGAGTTTTCTTCGCCTTCAGGACCTTGGCGCCCCTTCCCAGCTTCAGGGTGTAGTCACCGCTGGGGAAGATAACCTTCTGGTAGCCTGGCTTCAGCACGATGATCGTATCACGTGCTTCCATGGCTCCTAGGCCCCAGATGGCCGGGAGATTGGCACCCGAGCCTTCTGCGATGTTGGAGGCATACTCCTCAATACGGGGGCTCGCCTCATTTGCATATTGTACCCCGATCTTGAAGTTGCCCATCTTCCGACATATCGCAGCGCCCTCACCAACACCATTGATGTAGAGGGTCTTGCTCAGGGTGCATATGGCAGGTCTGTGATTGTACCTGGCCATAATCTCCTGGAAGGTTCGCGCCGTATTGGATCCAATGATGTTCACATTGGACCCAATGTCTAGCATGAACGAGATGCAGGGCATACCGTCTTCGTCAGGAAAGAATGTCCCATTTCGCGCTGCCAGAGCCATTGTTCCATGGTCATTGGTGTGGTACGTGATCTGCGAACCGAGTGTACCTTTCAACAGGCGCTGTTCAAGCACCCATTGACTCATGGTTAGCTCGGTGCACCACATCTGCTCATACTGGCGGCGCTCCTCCACGGTTATTGGTTCCTGCTCAAGGACCCAATAATTCGCAGATAGCGTGGACATCCATTCACCTCCTGGTGGCAGCGTGTCCGTGTCGTCACGTGCGTAGGTCAGCCCCTCTGTATCGATCATGAATGTGGTATGGAACTGGGCTGCCTCTGCGCTCTCGGCGCTTGCACGGCTCCTGGCGCTGACCGGGCTTGCCACTCGCGAGGTCCTGGTTGATCCAGTTGGCCTTCGAGTCCCGCCTCCGCTCCTGCCACTCCGCCTGATGTTGGCCTCCATTGCCCTCAGGAAACCTGGATTTGGAGGTCCATTTGCGGGTGGCCCCGCTTGGGCGGCGGGAGCCGCTTCAGCGGGTGGCCCCGCAGCGGGGGGCTCCTGCGCTCGAAGCGTAGGCAGGATGGGCATCTGAATGCCTTGCTCTGGCGCTGGCCAGGGGTATGCCTGTGCAGCTGGGGCACGTGCGGATGGCTCCGCCGATTGCGCGGCTCGAGCCTCCAGTGCCTCCACTGCTTCACGTAGCCGACGCATTTCCCGGGCATCTGCCACGTACCTTTCCTGCTGGCGCGCTTGTTCTGATTCAGCGTCGCGCTGTCCAGCATGCGGGAAGTGCGCTATAACTATGCCCGGCCCACGACATACAGCGCAGGGGGCCTCATTCGGCGCACCTGGCCGCTGATTGCGGACGTGCTGCTGTGCAACGCGATCACAGCATATATCGTGAAAGAAGTGCCCACACGCCAGTCTCCACACTGTAGTGCCCATCTCGTAGTTGTCCATGCAGATTGGGCACTGTGTGAAGTTGTAGTCTGAAATGACTGGAGCAGGCACGTCAGGGCGAGTCCGAGCTTGGCGCTCGAAAGTGGTTTCGCCCTCCCGATATGGCGTCGGTGGCGGCCGTCTATCTGGCCGTTCAGCGGGTGGCCCCGCGTCTGCGGGTGTCCCCGCTTGGGTCTCACGCTCAATCCTTCTCTGGATCGCGCGGTGTTGGCGCAGCCTGGTGTTGTCCCGAGCCTGCTGCCTAGATGCCAGTATCGCTTGCTGCGTGTTGTGCACGTCGCGGATGTAGTCTGGCATGCTGCCCATAGCGGCTGGCACCGCGAGACCAGCTGGCTGAACTACGGTCTCGGGGTCCGTCGGCGTGGGCATGTAGGCGTAGTGCGGCATAGACTGCGCATCGACCGCTCGTGAAAACTGCAAACGAAACATCTCATTGGCAAGATTCCGAGTGTATTCGTTCGCAGGTGGCCCCGCAATCATAGGAGTGTTATTCATCTGCGCGTAGTACTCCGGGTACATCGGCGCGTCCATGGCCTGTGCCTCTGCTGGTCCATGATTGTCCCATCCATATATTGGGTGTGATGCTATTCCTGGAAAAAACACCTGTCGATATGGATTCGTGGGATCAGCATTTGGAGCATCTTCAGAAGTCCAGCTCCAGAGAGGCCGAAAGTCGCCATGATTCGTAACATCTATGTTGCGGTTCCGCAACAGGCTGGGCACTCTATCAGCTTGTTGCTGCAGAAAAGTATCCTGTGCTCTTAAGTTGGCTGCCCGACGTTCGTAGTCTGAACCTTGCTGTCCGTCAGCGGGTGGCCCCGCTTGAGCGGGTGGCTCCGCAGGCGTTCGCTCGGCGGGTGACCCCGCAGCCACTCCTCCTTCACTACCCCTCGGAGTGCCAAAGGGAGTGGTTGCTTGGAGTGCTGCTGCGAGTGCCGGATTCCCGCGAATCGCCTGGAGTCTCTGCCACAAGCTGTTCTCGCTCGTTTCAGACGGCGGAGTCCGAAACGGCGAGCCACCATCTGAGCCGCCCATAGGGACAAACCTCGCACCTCCAGCCTGCTGCGGAGGGCGTTGTGGCTGTGGTCCTAGGACGCCTGGTGGCCCCGCAGGAGTGCGCAGATTCCTCTGCTGTGCGTCTTGGATACCTGTATGCACTGCCCACGGGTCAGCACGATATAGCTGATCGGTTAGTCCAGAAACGTCGGCTGGTGTCAAGTAGCTGTTGAGGGCCTGGACCCATGCCTGCTGATCCGGCCTCCAAGGAGATGCTACCGTTGCTACTGGTGTGACCACTTGTTGCCATGAACCGTCCGAGGTGTCTACCGCGGGTGTCCCCGCACCTGCGGGTGGCCCCGCCTCAGGCATGACCTCGTCTTCCTGGGCATTTATCATGAGGACTGTCTGTGTGTCGTACGGTCGTGGAGCAACATCTTGCTCGGTCATGATCAAGTTGAATGGGCGACCGTCCGTCTTAGACCAGCCCTTTAGGTACATGGCGTGATCTTCCATTACACCCAGAGTTCTGTCACAGAATTTAAGTGGCAGGTAGTCATCGGTGCGAATCCTGTCCGCGGGTTGGCCCCGCCTCCGCGACTTGTCATAAGCCAGCGGATTGCTCCAGGCTTCACCGACCCGATATGTCGCAATGCTCACAATCTGGAGGATATGATCGGGCGGTATACGGCCGTCGTGGCCCCGTGTCATGACGATGTCATTTGCTGACCTCCATAGGGAAAAGCCACTGGACAGCATATTGTTGATGCTGCAGAATATGAGCACCTCCGAGTCAGGACGGATGCCCGATTGAATCCTCGGGTCGCCCGGGAGGTAGGGGCAGCCGTGCACAAATTGGCGCCCCCTCTTCCTTTTAGGGTTGTCCTGTGCGAGGCATGAAAGGCCATTAGCAAGGATGTCCTTGACATACTCCCACTGTGTCCCGTGGATGAAATATACTGGGTCGTCTGGTTCTTTCATCCATGTTGTGATCGGCTTATAACGCGACTCGGGACAGTGGATGCCTGGGCTGCTGTGGCCGTTCGTGGCTCTGATGAAGTACTGTGGCCTGCGCGCCGTTGGTCGAAACCTGGGAGGCAGCAGCATGCTGTCATCAACGCACTTCATCTGGAGCCTGCCCTTCTGCATGCCGTGATGGTCAATCATCTCACAGCAGTTTAGCAGCACCCAATACACGTATGACGTGTGGGGCCTGCCCTTGATCAGCACCTCGTGCATTTCACGATAGCCTTTCCACTGATCATGTTCAGTCCAGTTTGTCAGCAAATCGTCAACAACAGCCCAGCCATCGTATGGATCGAAAGTGCTAATCTTTTCGAAGTGTCGGCTGAATCCGTCCTTCCAATACGGACTATGGCGTAGGGCTGTAGAGAACCATATTGACACCTTGGTAATTTGCCCATCGCGCGGCAGAGTCGGATCCATGCCGAACCTCTCCATGACCTTCATGAGCTCTGCCTTATGCTGCGCGACGCGCAATGGCGGCCTGTCTCGCAACATATTTCCCACGGCTTGTTGTTCACGTTCCCAGTCGTTGCGGCACTCGAAGTTACGACGATCAGGGCAATTAGTGACCTCGTATCGGTCTGTATCGTCTCGAGTGACTCGTGGGTTTATGGTGCGCTTCGGGCCTTTGCCTTCAATGCCTTGCCAATATTCCATGGCTCCCAGAGGGATGTTCCTAAGAACAGACACTACTGGCTGCCAGCGCGCGGGTGGCCCCGCTAATGCAGCTGGCGGCGCTTTAACGGGTGGCCCCGCAGAGCCTGCGGCTGACGAGGCAGCTCCAGCGGATGACTCCGCGCCAGGGTGCGGGTGACCTTGGTCAGCCACTGCATCATCGGCTAGTTTCTGTCGGTCGCCAAATTCTTTGAGGACTTTGAAGCGTTCTTCTCTTGAGAGAGTGCCTTCTGCGGGTGCCCCCGCTGCCGCAGCTGGCGCCGCTTTAGCGGGTGGCCCCGCAGAGCCCTTGTCCTCCTTAGCCTTGGCGGCTGCTTCTGCCCGCACCGACCTCATCCCAGCTTCGGGCATCGGCTGTGCTTTCATGCGTGCCGAACCTGGTCGTGGTGCAAGGCGCGGCTGATGCAGAGTTGGAGTCCAGTCACCTCGGAAAGCTGCCTTAGGCTTGTCGCGAACTTCGTCCTTGACATCGCCTTGGGTCGCCAGTGGCATCGGGGTCGATGGTCCAGCAAAAGCCTTCCTCCTCTCCGTCACGGACAGACCGGGGGGATCTCCCAGCTCAGGGTCGTCCGTCTTGGCGATCCCTCTGGCCTTCGCCCGCCCCTGTGTGCCTTCGGGGCTCTTGGACGGGTGCCTCTTCGCAGGAGTCGGTGAAGACGAGGAGTCGGCTTCAGGTCTTGGAGGTGGTCTGCTGCCCTTGCCCGGTTGTGGACCAGGAGGGTCTCTAGGAGGGCCTTCTGGCTGGCCATGATCATGGATGATCTGCCTCATCTGGTCGATGTCGGCAGTACCTTGTATGGCCAGCTTGTACTTGCCATTTTCGTGGCGGTGAATTGCCCTCGTGCAAAACCACTTCTGCGCCGAGGAGCTGCAGTACCAGCAGGCGCATCCATCAGGGAATGGATTCTCTGAGCCGTCTTCCGCCGCCCATTTTTCATTCAGTTCGGTGTGGTCAGTACCGGCGGCGGGCCCGGCAGCAGATGCAATAGCTATCCAATCTTCGTCCGCGGACCCAGCGGCTGGCGCCGCGTCTGCGGGCGACCCCGCTTCTTTGCTGGATCCTGCGGGTGACCCCGCCTCTTTATGGAATCGGCGGTTCCATTCCTTGAGGCGATGGTCATTGGGAAGCTGTACCCAATTTTCCCTTACAGTGTTGGCAACCTCTTCGGTCATAGGGACGCGATCGGCTTCTGTGATGCGCTTTCCTCCTCCAGGGACCTCCTTGTTAGGATCATGGACGTTGCCGGCGTCATCTCCATGAGACCAATTCCACGGGGTCTCACCGTGATGAGGACTCCTGGAGGGGCGGTCCATCGGACAACTGCGCATGTGACCTTTGAAGGGCTCGCATTGACATACTTGTTTCCTGTATGTCTTGCGATCGTTGATGATCTCCTGTTTCTTAGCCCTTTTGTCCCAAGCCTCTGGCGTTTTGGTCTTGCCACCCTTGGTACGTATTATCATGCCAGTTTCGTCCCTTTTGGTGCAGTATTCCTTAGAATACCAGTGGCGGATCACGTCCATCGAGTAGCCGGGGTACCAATTGATGTAACACTCCGGCACGTACTGAGCGGATACACCAACGGAGTGCTCCGTACTGCACGGGTAGCCCGATGCATCATGTGTAGGGCGTCGGGGAGCTGAACGGCTCCTCCTGCGGGCTGGCCCCGCTGACGCACTACCACGTTCCTTGGGCCTTTGATCGTCATGCTCTGAGTCTCGGGGAGGCGATGGTCGTCTGTCCCTCTTGGCATAGCGCATGTCCTCCGAGTCCTCTGAGCTATCCTGGACCATGAATACGTGCTGATACGGGCTCCTGAAGTACCCGATGTCGTTTAGCTGCTCCATCGCGAGGTCGTTGAGGTCCATCTGGTCGCAGCCCTGCATAAATACATCCATAGACCAAGCGGGTGGCCCCGCTGCTGCGGCTGGCGTCACTTCGGCGGGTGACCCAGCTAGAGCCTGGAGTGCTGTCAGCATCTGAGGTGCCGACATGTCCGAATCCAGGTATGGACGCAGCCGTGCGGCCCCTGGGCGCGACAGCAGGTCGTTCATGGTTATCTGCTGATGTGCTGGCGCACTCAGGAGCCGGATTGCTTCTGCGACCTGCTCTTGGAGCATGTCCTTATAGTCCTCTTCGGCCTCTTCGGAGTCAGAATGCGCGGGATGGCCCCGCATTTCGTCATCAGAGCCTCCCGCCTCCGAGCCAGCTCGCGGAAGATCTGGCAGCAACGGCGTGCCAATCACCTGCGGTGCCAGCGCGGGGGTGAGCTCTTCCTCGGTCGCCGGGACGGTCTCAGCTTCGGAGATCTCGTCGTCGGCGGGTGGCCCCGCTGGAAGACCGAACCAAGCATTGAACGCGACCTCGTCGACTTCGTCCCAGCCGTGGAACTCGTCGAAGAGGGTCACTGCGTAGTCTTCCAGGGCTACGGTTGCTTCAGCGTAGCGGGCCATCACGTAATACGTGGAGGAGCCCGCAGCGGGAGCCGCTTCTGGATTGACGTAAACTCGTAGTCAATGTAATCTATGTCATCCATAAAAGAATTTTGAGCCAAATGTACGGATCCCTTTCCTTTCCCCTTCGGGCATTGATCGCGCAAATGCTCTGTGCTGCCGCATGTATGACACTTCATAGTATTACCAGAAGCGTCCCTAGGGTTGCCCCTCCGCCCCTTTCCCTTACCGGAGGTCCGCCTGTGACCCCGACCTTTGCCTCCGATAAGAACTTCCTCAAAGACTATATCAGTTAAGGACGTGAGGAAAGCAGTAATACCCCTACCATGCATACGGCGTCTGCGACCCCCTTTGCCACGACCCTTTCCATATCGTTTGAAATGTCGGCGTACTGCACGTCTCACCTTTCTGACTGGTTTCTTCATAAAGCGCCTCCAACGGCGTTTTGATTTGCGATAGGCCATAAAAGCGGCTTCCGCTCTTTGTTGTTCAGAAAGGTGAGTGTCATCCGCTGGATAGTCATGACCAGCAGAGACTATGCCATTGTGCTCATCGTCAGATGAGGTGTCTGTGTCAGTGCCAGATTCAAACGGTGAGGGTGGCTGAGACCCTTGAGCGGATGACTCCGCGTGGCCCCAGAGGGTTGTGCCCGAGGGCGGGCTTGCAGTGTAGGCGGCGCCTGGCGAGTAGTTCGACCAGGCGTTCGCCTCAGCTGCCTCTGCCGATGCCTGGCCGGTCTGCCCTAAGAAGGCAGTGGCCTCGTTGGGCATATCGGCTGGGTCAGCCCAGGGACTTGGCTCGCCAGGACCAGCAGGTGACCCCGCAGTCGTGGCGTAGACACCTGCATGTGAGAGGTGCCCTGTGAAGATACCCGCAATGTTGCCAGGAGAGCGCTCGGCAACATGTCCGTAGTTCCTCATCCTGGTCAGCAGCCTGTCATAGTCTGCTTGTGTTCTGGGCATCTGATGATTAAAGGGCTCCAGCAGGTGTTGGGCTCGTGACGCGCCAACGCCTAA
>CAUYUJ010022037.1:637006-674506 GCA_963575745.1 Prorocentrum cordatum
CGAGAGCAGCACTACGAGTATGACGAGAATGACCAGTACCAGCGGCACCACTACGTCCAGCACGTCGGTGAGCAGTATGAGCGATAGCAGCAAGTCGAGTATGACGAGTGCGACCAGTACCAGCGGCACCACTACGCCCAGCACGTCGGCGAGCAGTACGACCGAGATCAGCACCTCGAGTATGACGAGTACGACCGGTACCAGCGTCACCGCTCCGCCCAGCACGTCGACGAGCAGTACGACTGAGAGCCTCACCGCGAGTATGACGAGTAAGACCAGCACCAGCGGCACCACTACGCCCACGAGTACGACGGATAGCAGTACGACCGAGAGCAGCACCACTACGCCCAGCACGCCGGCGAGCAGTACGAGCGAGAGCAGCACTACGAGTATGACGAGAATGACCAGTACCAGCGGCACCACTACGTCCGCCACGTCGGTGAGCAGTACGAGCGACAGCAGCAAAGCGAATGTGACGAGCACGACCGAGACCAGCAGCGCCACTACGCACAGCACGTCGGCGAACAGTCCGACCGAGAGCAGCACCACGAGTAGGACAAGTGCGACCAGTACCAGCAGCACCACCACGCCCAGCGCGTCGGCGAGCAGTACGAGCGAGAGCAGCACTACGAGTATGACGAGAATGACCAGTACCAGCGGCACCACTACGTCCAGCACGTCGGTGAGCAGTACCAGCGGCACCACTACGCCCACGAGTACGACGGATAGCAGTACGACCGAGAGCAGCACCACTACGCCCAGCACGCCGGCGAGCAGTACGAGCGAGAGCAGCACCACGAGCATGACGAGTGTGATCGCTACCAGCAGCACCGCTCCGCCCAGCACGTCGGCAAGCAGTACGACTGAGAACGGCACCACGAGGGTGGCGACCACGACCGGGACCAGCAGCGCCACTCCGCCCAGCACGCCGGCGAGCAGTACGACCGAGAGCAGCACCACGAGGGTGACGTGCACGATCGAGACCAGCAGCACCACTACGCCCAGCGCGTCGGCGAGCGGTACGACCGGGAGCAGCACCACGAGGGTGACGAGCACGACCGGTACCAGCAGCACCACTACGCCCAGCACGTCGGCTAGCAGTACGACCGAAAGCAGCACCACGAGGGTGACGAGCACGACCGAGACCAGCAACATCACTACGCACAGCACGTCGGCGAACAGTGCGACGGAAAGCGGTACCACGAGTGGGACGAGCACGACCGATACCAGCAGCACCACCACGCCCAGCGCGTCGGCGAGCAGTACGAACGAGAGCAGCGCCACGAGTGTGACGAGCACGGCCGAAGGCAGCAGCACCACTACGTCAAGCACGCCGGCGAGCAGTATAACCAAAAGCAGCAGCACCACGAGTGGGGCGAGCTCGACCGAGACCAGCAGCACCACCACGCCCAGCACGTTGGCGAGCAGTACGACCGAGAGCAGCAGCTTCACTAAGCCCAGCACGTCGGCAGGCAGTACGACCGAGAGCAGCACCACAAGTGTGACGAGCACGCCCGCCACCCGCAGCACCACTACGCCCAGCGCGTCGGCGAACAGTACGACCGAAAGCAGCACCACGATGGGGACGAGCACAACGGGCACAAGCATCACCACTACGCCCAGCACGTCGGCGAGCAGTACGACCAAAAGCAGCCCCACGAGTGTGACGAGCGCGACGGGTACAAGCAGCACTGCCACACCCAGCTCGTCGGCGAGTGGCACCACCGAGAGCAGCACCGCGAGTGTGACGGGCACGACCGAGACTGGCAGCACCACTACGCCCAGCACGTCGGCGAGCAGTCCGACCGAAAGCAGCGCCGGGAGTGGGACGAGCACGACGGGCACCAGCAACACTACCACGCACAGCAAGTCGGCGAGCAGTACGACCGAAAGCGGTACCACGAGTGGGACGAGCACAACCGGCGCCAGCAATACCACTACGCCCAGCACGTCGGCGAGCAGTATGACCGAGTGCAGCACCGCGAGAGTGACGAGCACGACCGGCACCGGCAGAACCACCACGCCCAGCTCGACGGCGAGCAGTACAACCGAGACCGGCACCATGAGTATGACGAGGACGACCAGTACCAGCGTCACCCCTACGCCCAGCACGTCGGCGAGCAGTACGACTGAAAGCAGCACCACGAGTATGATGAGTGCGACCTGTACCAGCGGCACCCCTACGCCTGGCACGTCGGCGAGCAGTACGACCGAGAGCATCTCCACGAGTGTGACGAGCACGACCGATACCAGCAGCACCACCGCGCCCAGCACGTCGGCCAGCAGAACCACCGACAGCAACATCACGTTCGGGACGAGCACGACCGATACCAGCAGCACCGCCACGCCCAGCGCGTCGGAGGGCAGCACGAGCAAACGCAGCGCCACGACTGTGACGAGCACGACCGAGAACAGCAACACCACTACGCCCAGCACGTCGGCGAGCAGTCCGACCGAAAGCAGCACCACGGGGGTCACGAGCACAAACGAGACCAGCAGCACCACTACGCCCAGCACGTCGGCGAGCAGTACGACTGAAAGCAGCACCACGAGTATGATGAGCGCGACCTGTACCAGCGGCAACACTACGCCTAGCACGTCGGCGAGCAGTACGATCGAGAGCATCCCCACGAGTGTGACGAGCACGACCGAGACCAGCAGCATCACTACGCCCGGTACGTCGGCGAGCAGAACCACACAGCCACAAAACAAACAACAAAAAGCAAGGAATCAACAAAAAGCAAACTCAAAAAAAAAGCAAAAAGAAGCAAAAAACAAAAAAAAAAAAGCACAAAAACGGCAAGCATCGGAGTTCGGGACGAGCACAACCGGTACCAGCAGCACAGCCACGCACAGCGCGTCGGCGAGCAGTACGACCGAGAGCAGCACCGCGAGGGTGACGAGCACGACCGCTACCAGTAGGGCCACGACGCCTGGCACGTTTACGAGCAGTACGACCGAGAGCAGCACCGCGAGGGTGACGAGCACGACCGAGACCAGCAGCACCGCCACGCCCAGCGCGATTGCGAGCAGTACGACCGAAAGCAGCACCACGAGGGTGACGAGCACGACCGAGACCAGCGGCGCCACTACGCCTAACGGGTCGGTCAGCAGTACGACAGAAAGCAGTACCACGACTGTGACGAGCACGACCGAGAACAGCAGCACCACTACGCCCAGCACGTCGGCGAGCAGTACGACCGAAAGCAGCACCACGGGGGTGACGAGCACAACCGAGACCAGCAGCGCCACCACGCCCAGCACGTCGGCGACCAGTACGACCGAGAGCAGCACCGCGAGTGTGACGAGCACGACCGCGACCAGCAGTACTACTACGCCCAGCACGTCGGCGAGCAGTACAACTGAAAGCAGCGCCGCGAGTGGGACGAGCACGAACGGCACCAGCAACACTAACACGCACAGCAAGTCGGCGAGCAGTACGACCGAGAGCGGTACCACGACTGGGACGAGCACAACCGGCACCAGCACGACCACTACGCCCAGCACGTCGGTGAGCAGTACTACCGAGTGCAGCACCACGAGTGTGGAGAGCACGACCGGTACCAGCAGCACCGCGAGTGTGACGAGCACGACCGCGACCAGCAGCACTACTACGCCCAGCGCGTCGGCGAGCAGTACAACTGGAAGCAGCGCAACTACGCCTAACGGGTCGGTCAGCAGTACGACAGAAAGCAGTACCACGACTGTGACGAGCACGACCGAGAACAGCAGCACCACTACGCCCAGCACGTCGGCGAGCAGTACGACCGAAAGCAGCACCACGGGGGTGACGAGCACAACCGAGACCAGCAGCGCCACCACGCCCAGCACGTCGGCGACCAGTACGACCGAGAGCAGCACCGCGAGTGTGACGAGCACGACCGCGACCAGCAGCACTACTACGCCCAGCACGTCGGCGAGCAGTACAACTGAAAGCAGCGCCGCGAGTGGGGCGAGCACGAACGGCACCAGCAACACTAACACGCACAGCAAGTCGGCGAGCAGTACGACCGAGAGCGGTACCACCATTGGGACAAGCACGACCGAGACCAGCAGCACCACTACGCCCAGCACGTCGGCGAGCAGTACTACCGAGGGCAGCACCACGAGTGGGGAGAGCACGACCGGCACCAGCAGCACCGCCACGCCTAGCGCGACAGCGAGCAGTACGACCGAGAGCAGCACCACGACTGTGACGAGCACAACCCCTACCAGCAGCACCACTACGCCCAGCACGTCGGCGAGCAGTACGACCGAGGGCAGCAAAGCGAGTGTGACGAGCACGACCGAGACCAGCAGCGCCACTACGCTTAGCACGTCGGCGAGCAGTACGACCGAGAGCATCTTCACGAGTGTGACGATTACGACCGAGATCAGCAGCATCACTTCGCCCAGCACGTCGGCGAGCAGAACCACCGACAGCAGCATCACGTTCGGGACGAGCACGACCGATACCAGCAGCACCGCCACGCCCAGCGCGTCGGCGAACAGTACGACCAAAAGCAGCACCACGACTCTGACGAGCACGACCGAGAACAGCAGCACAACCACGCCCAACACGTCGGCGAGCAGTACGACCGAAAGCAGCTCCACGATGCGGACGAGCACGACCGGCACAAGCATCACCACTACGCCCAGCACGTCGGCGAGCAGTACGACCAAAAGCAGCCCCACGAGGGTGACAAGCACGACCGAGACCAGCAGCAATGCTAGGCCTAGCACGTCGGCGAGCAGTACGCTTGAGAGCATCTCCGCGAGTGTGACGAGCACGACCGAGACCAGCAGCACCACTACGCCCAGCACGTCGGCGAGCAGAACCACCGCCAGCAGCATCACGTCCGGGACGAGCACAAATGGTGCCAGCAGCACCGCCACGCCCAGCGCGTCGGCGAGCAGTACGACCAAGAGCAGCACCACGAGGGGGACGAGCACGACCGCTACCTGTCGCGCCACGACGCCTGGCACGTTTGCGAGCAGTACGACCGAGAGAAGCACCGCGAGGATGACGAGCCCAACCTGTACCAGCAGCGCCAATACGCCCAGCACGTTGGTGAGCAGTACGACCGAAAGCAGCACCACGCGGGTGAAGAGCACGACCGGTACCAGCAGCGCCAATGCGTCCAGCGGGTCGGTCAGCAGTGCGACCGAGAGCAGCACCGCGAGGGTGACGAGCACGACCGGCACTAGCAGCACCACTACGCCAAGCACGTCGGCGAGCAGTACGACTGAGAGCAGCACCGCGACAGTGACGAGCACGACCGGGGTCAGCAGCACCGCCACGCCCAGCGCGTCGGCGAACAGTACGACCGGGAGCAGCACCACGAATGTGACGAGCACGACCCGTACCCGCAGCACCACTACGCCCAGCGCGTCGGCTAGCAGTACGACCAAAAGTAGCACCACGAGGGTGCCGAGCACGACCGAGACCAGCAGCACCACTACGCCCAGCACGTCGGTGACCAGTACGACCGAGAGCAGCACCGCGAGTGTGACGAGCACGACCGATACGAGCAGCATCGCCACACCCATCGCGTCGGCGAGCAGTACGACCGAGAGCAGCACCACGAGTGTGGCGAGCACGACTAGCACCAGCAGCACCACTACGCTCAGCACGTCGGCGAACAGTACAACCGGAAGTAGGACCACGAGTGGGACGAGCACATCTGGCACCAGCAATACCACTACGCCCAGCACGTCGGCGAGCAGTACGACAGGGAGCAGCACCACGAGTGTGGAGAGCACGACCGGTACCAGCAGCACCGCCACGCCCAGCGCGTCGTCGAGCAGTCCGACCGGGAGCAGCACCACGAGGATGCCCAGCACGACGGGGACCAGCAACACCACCACGCCCAGCACGTCGGCGAGCAGTTTGACCGAGAGCAGCACCACGAGGGTGATTACGCCCAGCACGTCGGCGAGCAGTACGATCGAGAGCAGCACTACGAGTATGACCAGAATGTCAAGTAACAGCGGCACTACTACGTCCGGCACGTCGGTGAGCAGTACGAGCGAGAGCAGTAATGCGAGAATGACGAGTGCGACCAGTACCAGCGGCACCACTACGCCCAGCACGTCGGCGAGCACTCCAACCGAGAGCAGCACCACGAGTATGACGAGTACGACTGGTACTAGCGTCACCACTACGCCCAGCACGTCGGCGAGCAGAACGACTGAGAGCAGCAGCGCGAAAATGACGAGTACGACCAGTACCAGCGGCACCACTACGCCCAGCGCTTCTGCGAGCAGCACGACCGAGAACAGCACCACAAGTGGGACGAGTAAGACCTGTGCCAGCGGGACCACTACGCCAAGCACGTCGGCAAGCAGGACGACCGAGAGAAGCACCACGAGTATGATGAGTACGACCGGAACCAGCAGCATCATTACGCCAAGCACGTTGGAGAGTACTACGACCGAAAGTAGCACCACGAGCAAGACGGGTACGACTAGTACCCAAGGCACCTTTGCACCCAGCACGTCGGCGACCAGTACGAGCGAGAGCAGCACCACGAGAAACGCGAGTACGAACGCCACCAGCAGCACCCCTGCGCCCAGCACATCGGAGAGAAATACAAGCGAGAGCAGCACCACGAGCATGACGAGTCCGACGGATACCAGCAGCGCCACTACGCCCAGCACGTGGGCGAGCAGTACGACCGAGAGCAGCACGACGAGGGGGACGAGCGCGAGGGAGACCAGAAGGACCACGACGCCTAGCACGTCAGCGAGCAGTAGGACCGAGAGCAGCTCCACGAGTGTGACGAGCACGACCGAGACCAGCAGCATCACTACGCCCAGCACGTCGGTGAGCAGAACCGCCGCCAGCAGCATCACGGTCGGGACGAGCGCAAGTGGTACCTGCAGCACCGCCACGCCCAGCGCGCCGGCGAGCAGTACGAACGGGAACAGCACAACGAGTGTGACGAGCACGACCGTTACTTGCAGCACCAATACGTCAAGCACGTCGGCGAGCAGTATAACCGAAAGCAGCAGCACCACGAGTGGGGCAAGCACGACCGAAACCAGCAGCACCACTACGCCCAGCACGTGGGCGAGCGGTACGACCGAGAGCAGCGCCGCGAGTATGATCAGCACGTCCGAGACCAGCAGCATCACTACGCCCAGCACGTCGGCGATCAGTACGACCGAGAGCAGCAACGCGGGTGAGACGAGCACGACCGCTACCCGCAGCACCACTACGCCCAGCGCATCGGCGAGTAGTACATCCGAAAGCAGCACCACGGTTGGGACGAGCACGACCGAGACCAGCAGCGCTGCCACACCCAGCGCGTCGGCGAGTAGTACGACCGAGGGCAGCACCGCGAGTGTGACGAGCACGACCGAGACCAGCAGCACCACTCCGCCCAGCACGTCGGCCAGCAGTGCAACCGAAAGCAGCGCCGCGAGTGGGACGAGCACGACCGGCACCAGCAGCACTACCACGCACGGAAAGTCGGCGAACAGTACTACCGCAAGCGGTACCACGAGTGGGACAAGCACAACCGGCACCAGCAATACCACTACGCCCAGCACGTCGGCGAGCAGTACGACCGAGGGCAACACCACGAGTGTGACGAGCACGACCGGCACCAGCAGCAACACCACGCCCAGCGCGACGGCGAGCAGTACGACCGAGAGCAGCACCACGACTGTGACGAGCACGACCCCTACCAGCAGGGCCACTACGCCCAGCACGTCGGCGAGCAGTACGACCGAGAGCAGCAAAGCGAGTGTGACGAGCACGACCGAGACTAGCAGCGCAACTACGCTTAGCACGTTGGCGAACAGTACGACCGAGAACATCTCCACGAGTGTGACGAGCATGACCGAGATCAGCAGCATCACTGCGCCCAGCACGTCGGTGAGCAGAACCACCGACAGCAGCATCACGTTCGGGACGAGCGCGACCGACACCAGCAGGACCACCACACCCAGCGCGTCGGCGAACAGTACGACCACAAGCAGCACCACGACTGTGACGAGCACGCCCGAGACCAGCACAACCACGCCAAACACGTCGGCGAGCAGCACGACCGCAAGCAGCACCACGGGGGGGGCGAGCACAACCGAGACCAGCAGCACCACTACGCCCAGCACGTCGACGAGCAGTACGACCGAGAGCAGCACCACGAGGGTGACGAGTACGACCGAGACCAGCAGCAACACTACGCCTAGCACGTCGGCGAGCAGTACGCTTGAGAGCATCTCTACGAGTGTGACGAGCACGACCGAGACCAGCAACACCCAGACGCGGACATCCACACGCAGACCCAGAAGTACAACAGTGAGCAGCACGTCCACACCCGGGAGCAGCACCACCGAGAAGAGCAGCTCGACCAGCGCCTGCGGCCTCGACTACGAGCACGACATCGTCACGATGGGGAGCAACCGCATCGGCAGGCTGTGGGCCACGCGCTCCCTGGAGACGCCTCCGCGAGGCCACCGGACCAGCAGCGCCGAGTTGTTTTACCTACGCCACGTGCGGTCGTGTGCGGCCGTGGCGTCGGGGGCCCAGGCAGGCCACTCTGGCGGCAGCTCGTCATCCCCAGGCACTCCAGACTGGCGTCCGCCACTGGGGCCCTGGGCCGAAGCCTCCCTCGACGCGGTGTTCGGCCTGACCAGAATGTCTTGCGAGGTGGCGCTCCGAGGCCTTCTTTTTGCCATGGGCCCGGACGTGTGGCTCCCGGTATGCGCCGGATGCCTGTTCCACGGCGCCGCCGGCAGTCAGGCCCCAGCAATACAAATCATCGCACTTGTCTCTGGGAAGCCGGTGCCGTGGATGGCCGCGCGGGCGGCGCTGTGTGGAGGGTGGCGCGCGGGCGTCGGCCTTGCCGGCTTGGGGGCCATCGCCAAAGACATACACGTTCGCCCTTGGTTATGCCGCCTGGGAAGCGCGGGGGTAGTCGCAGCGGGAAGCGGGGCCGTTGACAGCCCACTCGTCGGCCTGCTCCTTATGGCCGCTTGCTTCTGGCCAGCTTTCCCGGGCGCAGAGCTCGACGGGGGGGCGGCGCCGCCGCCACCCCCGCACCCGCAAGCCAGGCCGCCGTCGGGACGGGACGCCCTGGTCACCACTTGGGCCGTGGACGCGCTGCGCACAAGGCGGGCGTGCCTCTGCAGGGCGGCCGGGTGCGGGGGCCGCATCGAGAAGGGCGAGCTGCGCGTGTTCAACCCAAGCCAAGTGAACAAGCTGTACTACCACCCGCGTTGCGTTGAAGGTGGTTTGGGCCCTTTCGACCAGCTGGCGGGCGCCGCGGCACTTCCGCAGGAGCAGGCGGACGCCTTGCGCGCACACTGCGACCAGGCAGGCCGGACTACTAGGGCGCAGTACGTCGAGGACACGCGGCGGGCCAAGCGCCTTCGAGCAGACCCCGAGCGACACCAACAAGAAGCCGCCCGCGGCGCTCCCCTCCTTGGTGCAGACGACGGGAGGCCCGACGACTTGCCAGAGGAACCCGGGGAGGGCGTGCAGCAGCCGAGGAACCTAGCGTGGTGGGACAACGTCGAGTACGAAGAACTCCGACGCCACGTGGCTACTGAGCTACATGTCCCGGACGCGGTGGGCAGTGCGTTTGCGCAGCTCCGAGGGCACGTCGCGCAACGACTCTTGCAGGCAGCCGAAAGCGGGGACGCGACTACCCTCCAACGGGCCGAAAAACTTTTCACCTTCTTCGACAGGGTCCTGTTCTTCAAGCCCGGCAAGACCAGAGGGGGGAGGAAGGCTGGGAAGAACAGAGGCGGCCGGGCCGCGATCTTCACGAGGCGCCTGCGGCTCGCGGAAGCTGGAGATTGGGGGGCGCTCTGGAGAGAGGCGCACACCGAGGCGGGAGCCGGACCGGC
Source organism: Prorocentrum cordatum (assembly GCA_963575745.1). Taxonomy (NCBI): domain Eukaryota; class Dinophyceae; order Prorocentrales; family Prorocentraceae; genus Prorocentrum; species Prorocentrum cordatum. The sequence goes on from CAUYUJ010022037.1 coordinate 646,844, forward strand.
GCGAGCTCGGCGCGCTGACTCGCCCGCGAAAGTCGCCAGAGCAGTGGAAGCTCTCGCCAGCGAAGGCCTGGTCAGCAAGGCCATGACTCGTGGTTTCCGGCCGGCCACTGTGGCCACGGGCGAAGGTGTTCTCGCCGACCTGCAGGCGCTCTTCCCCGCAGGAGCGGCCCCGCCAGCAGCTGCCGACCTCGCGCTCCCGGGCGCGGACACCAACGACGACCTGGTCACGGCAGTTAAGCGCCACCTCGCCCGCAGCCCGCGGATGTCTGGACCTGGGCCCAACGGGGGGCGCTTCGAACACTGGCGCACTCTCCTGAAGGACTCGGAAGCACTCGACGCCGTCGCTAAAGTAACGGTCCTCTTTCTGTACGGCCTGTTGTCCCCGCAGGCCATGCGGGCGAACCTCGGCACGCGGCTGGTGGCTCTCCGCAAGCGCAACGGGGGAGTCCGGCCCATTGCGTGCGGGAGCGTGCTGCGCCGCCTCGCAGCCAAGGCTGCCTGCGACGTCTTCTCAGATGACATAAAGAGCGCGTGTGGGCCGCACCAGTATGCTGTTGGCAAACCTGGAGGGTGCGAGGTGATGCACAAGTGCATCTCGGCGCTGACGGAGGCGGACCCACGGGCCGTCGTTCTTGCCTTCGACTGCACTAACGCGTACAACAGCCTCCCCAGGCAGCACATCCTCAACGGCGTGCGTGCCAGGGCGCCCGTGCTGCTCAAGGCCGCGCACAGCTGGCTCGGCGGCGAGACCACGCATCTGTTCTGGGACAACAGCAACTCTGCTGCGCTCGTGCGGGCCACTAGCGGAGTCGACCAGGGGTGCCCGCTGTCGCCGGCTCTCTTCGCGATCACCGTGGCGGGGGCTCTTGACGCGATCAATGTGAGGCTTCGACAGCTGTCTCCTCAGTGCAGGGTGTTTTCCTACTTGGACGACATCATGGTATTTTCTCCGCCAGAACACGCCACTGCGGCAGCCCAGCTGGTTCCTGAGGAGCTCGCGCGCCTCGGCCTCACCGTCAACCCCGCAAAGACGCAGGCCTGGACGGCGGACCCACAAGCCCCCCTCCCGCCTGGCATCAGTGCCCACCGCGCTGCGAACTTGCAGTGCCTCGGGAATGCCGCGCCCTGGCTGGAGCAACAAGAAGACAGGGTTCTGGTGCACGCTGGGGCAGACGGCGCCGCCGCTGTGAGCCGGGCTCGGGAATTTACCGCTCGGCCCCAGGAGCTGCGAGCCGCTGGTTTGACGGCCGAGACGTTCTACACGCTGCTGCGCACGTACGGCCAGGGATGCGTCACACACCACCTCCGGGCGAATCTGCAGACCGGATGGGTCGGGGAGCTCGACAACGTGCTGTTCGCGGCTCTTGAGCACCTCCTCCAGGATCCCCTCAATGACGCGCAGCGCCTCCGAGCCACGCTCCGCCTCCCGGACGGGGGATGCGCATTCCCTTCCGCTTCCCAGACAGCTCCGGCCGCCTACGCCGCAAGCTGGGCCCTCTGCCTCCACGACGTGGCCGCCTGCTTAGGGATCAGCACAAGGGAGGAACTCGACGCCCGCTGTCCGCGCACCCTCACGGCGCTGTCCCAGGCGGAAAGGGCGCTCTGGGAAGCTGGGGCCTTGGGGGACGAGCCGCTGAACTTGCTGGACTACTTGCGGGAGCCGCACCACAAACGCCAGGGGCGCTGGGGCAAAGCTGCATCGGAGGCCAACAAGAAGCGGCTCCTGGATACGCTGCTGGACGAGGACGGCCGCCTCTCTCTGTTGTCGAACGGCGGCACTGGGGCGGGCTCGTTCCTGTTGCCCCGGGGCGCTGGGGACGCTGCGCAGCCGGACAAACATTTCCTCGTGAACTTGAAGATGCGGCTCGACATGCCCGTCTGCCCAGAGGGGGCTCGGTGCCAACACAAGTGCAAGAGCACCGGGCAGCGGTGCAACGAGCTACTCGACAGGAAGGGCTGGCACGCCAGGGCGTGCGAGGTTGGGGGCTCCCGGACTGGGAGACATAACCGCCTCCGGGACATGCACGCCAAGCGCCACGCCGAGCTCACTGGCCACGCGGCCCCAACAGAGCAGCGGATCCCCGCGTGGGACCGGCGCCTCCCTGACGGACGCGTCCAGGAGGCTGTCCTCGACGTCGTCACCATCGACCAAAACACCGGGCACCACATCCACGTGGATTGGGCCGTGACCTGCGCATACTCCACCTATGCCCCGCGCAGGCTGGCCCGGTCCCGGAGGTGTGGCCTCGCGGCGGCCCAGATGGTCGAGGATAAGCGAGCTCGGTACCCCCCGAGGCCCGGCCTGGAGCTCGTCCCCATGGTCTTCGAGGCCGGGGGGCGGCCCTCAGAAGAGGCCGCCGCCTTCGTGCGGAGCTACGGCGGCGGTCTCGGGGACGAGGAGCGCTCGGAGCTCTTGAGCAGTCTCTGGCGGGAGATCTCCGTGACGCTGCACACGGGGAACGCCGAGATGCTCCTGAGTGCGCTTGGGCAGTGAACGCCCGGGCCACGATTGCTACTACTGCGGCCAGCCTACTGCCCTGACCACCAAGATACGGCCACCACGGCCACCACGACAACCACCTGATTGTCGAACGGTCTCCGTCGCAGACGCCAGGACAACCAGCACGACCGCCGCGACCTCGGCGCCCGCGCAGACCACCGCGGCCGCCGCACCGCCGCCAGTCCGGCGACCAGCTCGACGACGACGCCCCCGCCCCCGCCGCCCCGCGCGCCCTCAGCGTGACGACGGGGACGGCCCGCGCCGACGACGCCCCCGACACGGCGGCGACGCCTCCAGGCCGACAAGACGCCGACCCACGCCAGTGCCTTGGCGCCGTCCCCGCCCCCCGCCCCCCGCCTTCCTCCCCCTCCCTTCCCCCTTCCCCGCTGCCCTCCTTCCCTGCCGGCCGGCCGCCCCTGCATACAGCGCGCAGCCCCCCTCTTCCTCCTCCTCCTCCTCCTCCTTCTCCTCCCCGTAATTAGCAGACTAGACTTTCCCGCTTGCCCGGCGGTCCCCAAGGTGACGGGGTGCGGGGCCAACTCTGGCGCCGCCGGGCCGAGAGGGGGGGAGGGATGGTGGACGAGGGATGGGGGAGGGAAGAGGGAGGGAGGGAGGGAGGGAGGGAGGAGGGGGGAGGGTAGGGGAGGGAGGGAGGGAGGGAGGAGGAGGAGGAGGAGGAGGAGGGAGGAGGAGGGGAGGAGGAGGAGGAGGAGGAGGACGGCGCGGAGAAAGGCAGGGAGGATGGAGGGGCCATAGGGGCCAGGATGGGGAACAGGGAGGGGAAGGGCAGCGAGAAGGGCGACAGCCCGACGGCCTCCGAAGGAGGGCGCCCATGTGTGCCACAGCCCTACCTCCCTGAGCAGCGACAGCAGATCGAACAGCGGGGCGTCCACCTGAGCGTCCATGCGGATCCTCACGAAGCCCGACGGGTGCGACTGGTAGAGGCAGCGGATGCCCATCGCGCGAGAACCCGAGCGCCCGCTGAACCGAACTCGAGAACAAACCATCCAGGACCTCATTCCCCTCCTCCCTCCGTTCTTATCCGTCTTGTCACCTCGTGTTCCCCCTCTCCTCCTCCTCCTCCTCCTCCTCCTCCTCCTCTTCCTCCTCCTCCTCATCGCCCCTCCCTCTCTCTCTCTCTCTCTCCTTATGTTGTTTTGTTGTTTCCTCTCTCTCTCTCTCTCTCCCATCGCCAATGCGAAGACCAGGTCCTTGACACCCTATTCACTCGATGCCTTCAAACATAATTCCTCTATTGCAGGTGGGGTTTGGTCAAGCGGATCGGGAACGACCTCGAGTAACAAATACCTATCAACTCGAACGCTTTCCGCATCTGCCTCCTCCTCCTCCTCCTCCTCACCATGCTGGTCCTCCTCCCCCCTCCCGCTCCTCCCCCTCCTCCTCATCCCACTCCTCCTGCGTACTCCCCCCCCCCTCCCCCCCCCTTCTCCCCGCACGTTCGTCTTGCGCGCTTTCTGGGCGCTCGGGCCCTCGCATCGTGTCTCGCTGGACCTCCCAGCCCTCCTCGGACCCGAGGCTGGCCCGCAAGGCCGTGACGCGGCCGTGCAACTGCCGGATCTTCCCGGCCCTGGCCAGGACCTCCTCGCCGGCGAGCGGGAAGAGCTCCTGCCGCGGGTCCAGGAGGAGGAGGAGGAGGAGAAGGAGGAGGAGGAGGAGGAGGAGGAGGAGGAGGAGGGAACCGTTGCTCTGAGCCTGCGTCAGGCCCCAACTCTCCCTGGAGAGCAAGCGCAAAAGGCGACGAGGGGGGACGGAGCGAGGGCCCGGAAGCGAGCTGAGGCGAGGGCCAGGGAGTAGCGAGCGGTTGGGAGGAGGGGACACGGGAGGCGGGAGGGAAAGGGAGAGGAGTGAGGAGGCGAAGGAAGAGAGAACGACGGTGATGACGAGGAAAGTGGTCATGAGGGGGGTGAGGAAGGCCAGGACCATGATGGTGAGTTGGAACCGGAGGAGGACCTGGAGTAAGTGTGACGAGAGGCAGGACGAGGTGGACGAGTGGGACGAGGAGGCAGAAGAAGACGAGGACGAGGCAGCGGAACAGGAGACGGAGGGATGGGTAAGAGGAGGAGATGGAGGTCATTGACACAGGGTGGTGATGATATACGTATGCATTTACAAACATACTTTGAAATGCGCACGTCTTCGAAACAATAGAACTCAGAAGGGTAGCTGCGCAACCGCTTGCTAGTTGTTCTGGCCGTTTCCCCTGGGGCATCTTCAACATTCTGATATTCGGACGCATTCCTCGCGCAGATCGCGACTTCAGGGTTCAACCACATAACGGTTCTCAATATTTTCGCATAGTTACTTCAGTCGAACAGTGGCGTTCGACTGCAACACACACATTTGTTCGTGTGGCGATACTTCGACATGCACTCATCAAACTTGAGCGAAGCCATAATCTGTTAGACACATATCGGCGGCGGACAAACCTCCCTTTAGTACACCTCCCCTTCGTGAAAACGGCCTGGGACCGAAATCGACGGACCTGGACCCGCAAAAACGACGGCCGCGACGCCTCTCGCGAACCGAAAACGGCCAGTTCCTTAATCGACGTGTCAGGGTAGGAGGTCTGTCCACCCCCGAACATAAGGGTGCATCTGAACATTCCGTCTCATCGCGAGCTGTGGCAGCCCCATCGGTGCCCCCCGCTTCCTTTCCGTTGCCATCGCAGAATCTGGAGCCCCCGCCTGCGCCGAACCCATCCCCCGGTGGCAGCCTCACCTGCGCTCGACCGCGCTCCCCGCTGTGAAGGATACGTCGAAGGCTTCGCAGACTCATCCGGCGACGCGCCATTCGGCACATGCACTCATGGGCACCACGGGGGCCGCTCAAGGTATCCTAGGATACACCGGGCGAACCTGCCCATACCCACACCCACCCGCAACATCATCTCCTTGGGTACCCGTGGATACAACTTCTAACGACTGTGAACGTGTGGTTCTCGTACTTTGCTATCGCCTTTTTGGGATGCCCCCGATTCTCAGAATGTGTCTCACAGTTTCGTCTAAGCGCAAGCTGTGGCAACCCCATCGCTGACCCTCCGCCCCTTCTCACCTGCAACCTTGTGGTGTGGAAGCCCCCACCCGCGCCAACCTCACTGCAGGGTGTGGTAACGCTACCTGCGCTCGAGTGCTCCCCCGCCACCGTGCCGCATCATGAACACCTGACGGCGTCACTCCAGACTGCCCCGCATGGGTGCCCATGGGAATGGCCACCTCTCCAATGCTCCTGCTCACATCCTGCAGCCGTTTTAGTATGAGCCTAGGCACGCACGTGCCACTCGTATGCAGCTGTACTCCTCCTCTTTCAATGATGGTGCTTGTTCTCCAGGCCTAGGTCCTGGAATTGGCCCAAGGCGTCCAACTTGGCCAGGTAGCGGCCTGCGACCATTGTCTTGTGCTCGTCGAACGCCTCCATGCAACAGGAGGGTCCTCCTCCTCCTCCTCCTCCTCCTCCTCCTTCTGCCCTCTTCCCTGCCCCTCTCCCCCTGCTCATACGCGTCCTCGCCATCGTTCTCCTCCTCCCCCTCTCCCCGTCCTCCTTTTCTGCCTCCTCCTCCTTTTCCGTGATCGCTTTTTCCCGTCTTCGCCCTTTTCCCGCCATCTCTCCTCCTGGTTTTCTGCCTCCTCCTCCTCCTCCTCCTCCTCGTCCGTCCTCCTCCTCCACCTCCTCCTCCTCGCTCCTCCTCCCCCTCGCCCCTCCCCCTCCCTCCCTCCTCCTCCTCCTCCTCTTCCTCCTCCTCTCTCCGCCTCCTCCTCCTCTTCCTCGCTCCTCCTCCTCCTCCTCCTCCTCCTTCCTCCTCCTCCTCCTCCTCCTCCTCCTCCTCCTCCGGCGGTGGCAGTTGCCTTGCAACCCTGCGCTGATATTCGCACTGCTGTAAGCCCCACACTTGCGACACCACCCGAGTTCACGAGTACAAGACACATCGTGGCTCTGATGGATCTGGTGCGGCCGACCTGGGCATTGCGAGGCAAACCACTCCAGCGTCCCACACTCCTTGGGAAGGCGCCCGCGGCAAACAATACACAATGTATACCCCCCCTTCTCGATCACGCTGTGTGTGGTCTCCTGCAGTGCTTGCTCAACGTTCGATTGACGCTGGGCCCGGGACGCTCGACTGCGGGCCACACGATCAGCTCTAGAGGTGGCCGAGTATAGGAATGGTGTCTGGATAGCCACCTGCAGAGCGACTTCTGTCAGGCGCCTCTGCACGCGGACAACTTGATTATCTATGTCGATTACCTGCTGGATGATATGCTGTGGGCCTGGCCATGCGCGCCCCTTCACTGGCACACTCATCCGCGTCCTGGTTGGCGGTAACATCTTCCTGGGTAATGTGGACCCCACATCCCCTTCTTCGAGATGGGACTTTACCTTTTTAACTTGGCACGGCCCTGGATGGCCTTCATAGGCCATCCAGAAATCGAGCCACGCAGCCGAATTCGCCTCGTGCTTCCATTGGGGTCCATGACGAATCCCATCAATCACGCTCTGGCAGTCGAGCACAAAATGACATTCACCAATCGTGCGTTGCAAAACTACGGTGATACCAACCAGCTCCGCTAGGGGAACCGTCTGGATCCGTCCTGGACGGGTGCCCTACGCTCTCCTCCTCCTCCTCCTCCTCCTCCTCCTCCTCCTCCTCCTCCTCCTCCTCCTCCTCCTCCTCCTCCTCCTCCTCCTTCCTCGCTCCTCGCTCCTCCTCCTAGTGTGGGCTTGGCACCGTGCCGCCCCCCCCCCCCCGCGCCTCTCGCCGCGCAGTCCGTTTTTGTTGGCCTGGCGGGCGGTCCCCACAAAACCCCCCCCACCCCAACCCCAACCACCCCCACCCCCCCCCCCACCCCACCCCCAAGCCCCCCCAAACCCACCCCCCCCCCCCCGCGCCCCCCCGCAGCCGTTTTGCCTGCGGGCGGGCGCCGCGGGGCCCGCGCCATAGCCCCCGCGCCGGCTGCCCGCTGCTGCGGGCGCCCGCAATCGTGGCGTCGAGGGACCGCTCGCGCAGCCCTGCGTGGCATAGGCGGGAGCGCCGCCTGAGGTCTCGTGCGAGGTTCGTGCTGCGGCTGGCCGCGGCCCGCACCAGACTGGCTGGGCATCACGGCGACCGTGGGAGCTGCGTTGGCATGGCCCAGCAGGTGCCCAAGCAGGGTGCCGCCCCGCCCCAGCAGCAGAACTGGCCATGTGCGGCATCGAGGCTCTGCGGGTTCCGCAACAACTTCCCCAGCCGTGACACGTGCTGGAAGTGCGGCAGAGACCGCCTTGGGCGCGCGGTCCGCGAGTCGCCCACCGCCTCGGAGCAGGGCGCGAGGTCCACCTCCGCGGGCCGCCGCCGCCGCTCTGGCCCTCCTCGTGCTCGTGGTGGTCCTCCAGATGGCGCTGCTCATGGAGAACCTGCTGGGCCCGCAGTCGTGCGCGCCAGGCAGGGTCTGGCAGCTCTTCAGAAGCTCGGCTACGCCGAGGAGCACCCGCTCGTCCAGGCAGCTCGACAGGAGCTCGCTGCCCTGGAGGCGGAGGAGCGCCGTGCTCAGCCCCCCGAGCAGCTCCTGGTCTCCCTCCAGCAGCGCGTGGGAACGGCACGTGCTCGGGCCTCCCAGCTGGCGGACGACCTCGTGGTGGCCCTTGCGAAGGTCGACGACCTCCGCAGGCAGCAGGGCATGGCCGACTCGGAGGTCAAGAGCCTGGAGGTCGAGGTCCAGGCTGCTCAGCAGGCCGTGGCGGCCTCGGCGGCGAGCTCCAGCGGCGTTGACTTGGCAGCCCTCGCCCCCACGCTGGCCGGCCTCCAGGCCACGCTCGCCACCGCCCCCGCGCGCGTCGCCAGCGGCCAGGGTATCCATGTCCTGGAGGCGATCGGGCAGCAGGTCGCAGCGCGTGGCACAGCGTTCCCTGCCGCCTCGGCCCTCACCCCCCCAGGTGCCGCAGCCGCCCCCGCCGCCGCTGGAGCAGGGCCCCCAGCAGGATCCTCGCCCGCAGCTGCAGCTTCCCCTGCGGCCGCGCTGCCGCCTGGTGCTGCATACGCGTTTCGCGCAGGCGGGGGAACCGCCGCTGCCGCCTGGGAGGACGCAGGCGAGACCGACATGGAAGGCTAGATGCCGTGGGCGTCGAGGCCGCGCCCGTGTGCAGGCCTCTTTCGTCACCTACAACGGTTCTTCTTGGGCGTCGTGCAGGGAGTTTCTGGCCCATTGCGATCCTGGCATCCAGGTTGTGGCGGCTCAGGAGCTGCGCATCGATGGTGACGACCGTCGGCGTGCTGAAGGCTGGGCAGCGCGATCGGGGTGGCATGCTATTATTTCCTCATGCCGACGTCTGGAGTCAGGGCGGCCTTCTGCTGGAGTGGGTATTTTCGTTCGGCGGCACATCAGTGTGACGGAGCTGCCTGGACTGAAAGGTTTTGACCTGATTCCGAGTTTCTGTGTGGCGTGTCATGCGGATTTTGGTATCAGAGGTGGTCTTGTGCTATTGCCATGCTACTTTGAAGTTGGGCGATGGAACGACGTGAATGTGATGAGGCTCTATGACATCGCTACAACGCTGCGAGGTTGGAACAGGCCGTTTCTGATGGCGGGTGATTTCAACTGTGATCCGAAGCATATTGGCGAGTATGGTTTCTTGGACTTCATCCCTGCTGCAGTGGTCGCTAGGCCCCCTGCTCCTGCAGGGCAACTTCCTGTGGGCACGTGCCGCAGCGCCCAGGGTTCCTACTCGACCATCGATTACTGGCTGGCCAGCTTGTCCATTGCGAGCTCGCTGGCGCAGCCTGTGCCTGTGGACGGTCGGCCTGCATCGCCGCATTTCCCGATGGTGACGTCCCTTGACGTGCGGGCCAAGGCGGTCAAGTTCCTCGTCCTGCGGGCGCCGAAGGCCTTTCCGAGGGAGGCCCCGACCGAGGATGTCACGCCTGTGCTCGTGGACCGTACTCGCGATCTCATCGAGGAGGATGTTGCACTGGGAGGTGAGGCGACTCCTGTTCAGGCTCAGGCGCGGCTGGACCACCTGTACGCTGAGTTTATGAACGTCGTGGAGGAGGAGTTGCTGGTACGTTATGGTGTTCCTGCGGTCGACGCTCCTCGCTACTGCGGTCGTGCTGACAAGGTGGCATACAGTTGGCGCCAAGCTGGAGGAGCGCCAGCAGCTGCGAGGCCTGCCGCCCCTCCAGACGCTCGACGTGCACGACGCCTGGCTCAGGCTGCTGACGACGCGCTGCGTGCTAGGCTGCAGCCCCTGGATTTACTTCGGCGCTTAGACAGACTCGTCTCTCTGGGCGCCGAAAAGTCTTTTCGATCGCCCGAGTGCCAGCACGTGGTGGCCACGCTGCGGGGCATCTTGCCGATGGCGCGGGAGGTCGTGGAGGCGTCCCCCGACGATTTCCAGGCGCTGCTGGATCGCGTGAACATGTTGCAGTCGGGAGGCCACGTGGGTTTGCCCACTACTGGTATCGCGGGAGGTGATCTCGCTGGCATTCAGCGCCTACTGATGGAGTCGGTCTATGTTGTCATTGGTTGGCTTCGCTCCTTTGCTGGAGACCTGGAACAGGCGGCGATGGTCGAGCGCAGGAGAGAATTTGCACGGTGGGCTGCCAACTGTCGTGAGTCTCGCATCAAGCCGCTCTTCAGCTTCACGAAGCCGCCGGGTGTTCGGCATTCCCCAAGTGGTTCGGCATGCGAGGCCATCTACTTTGGCTCAGGATGTTGCGGATGATCAAATGGACGGTTGGTCTCGCATCTGGAATGCACGCCCTGCCTCTGTGATTCCCACCCGTGATCAGGTGCATGGAGCTGCTGCTGGACCTGATGTGTTTGTGGTGAGGCACCTGGCGGGTTTCCCCGACACGGCGCAGCTCTTTGATGATATTCGACGCCTGCCGCGCGCTTCGTTGCCTGTGCCCAAGATTGGCCAACTGCGTGCGGCGGCAAAGTCCTTCAAGTGGCACACTGGGCAAGGTGCTGACCGATTGGCGCCTCGCTCCCTCAGCCTGCTCGCGGACGAGACCCTCTCACTGCTCATCTATGTGCTCTGGCTGGCGGAGCATTGGGAGCGTTGGCCTACGCAGCTGGCCGCCGTCCACATTGTGCTCTTGGCGAAGCCCAAAGGTGGATGGCGGCCCATCGCTCTTTTGCAGGCGGCTTACCGTGTGTGGTCGCAGGTTCGCAGCAGGCAGCTGCGGGTCTGGCTGCTGGAGCACGACAGGCCGTTTTTCGCCCTGGCCTCAGGCAAGACCACTCTGGATGTGGCCACGCGGGCCCTGGTGAGGGCTGAAGCTGCACTGGCGGCTGAGCAAGGTGCCGTGACGGCCATTGTTGATGTCGAGAAGTGCTTCGACCGCATTTGTTGGCGAAGGCTCGTCTCGGCGGCGGCCAAGCACGTATTTCCGCGTCAGGCGCTTTCTTCTGCTCTGAGCATGTATCGTGCGCCTCGCAGGCTCGTGTGGCAGCAAGCTACGTCGTACGCCGTTACGGTGCCCCAGGGCGTTCTTCCAGGATGCAAGTTCGCCGTGGCCTTTGTGCAGCTACTGATGCTTGCGTCAATGGATGATTTCGTCAGCACGGTCGGTCTCGGCATCCCTGCTCAGGTGGGCTTTTCTTTCTCGTTGGACATCTTCGCTGACGACTTGACTCTGCAAGTGATGGCCAGACGGGCGGATGTGTGCAGGATCGCCACTGATGCGGTTGCTTTTCTCTGTGACACCCTGCAGGACCTCGGCCTTCCCGTGGCGAAGTCAAAGGCTTTCCTCACCGCGTCCGATGATTCCGTTGCCCCCGCTGTGGCTCGTTTTCTGCGCAGGTACGGTTTTCAGGCCAGGTCCTGGTTGCAGGTTCTAGGCCTTGAGGTGGCCGCTGGCAAGAGTGTTCGTGCTCGAGTGCTTCGGGGTCGTGTCGGATGCGTATCAAAGCGGGCAAGGCGCTTCAAGAGGCTGAGCCACCTTGGAGCGAAGTTCAGGCAGGTTCCCAAAGCAGCTGTCGGCCCCGCTATTACCTACGGCGTGGGTATTCTGGGCGCTGGGCCGCACCTGATCAAGCGTATGACTTCCCTGGCGAAGCTGGGCTGGCATGCCATTCCCTCTGGGGCGTCGCACTGGATTGCATCGAGGTTGGAAGGGGACTTTGAGTCTCAACCTGCGACCTCGGCCATTGTTGGACCTGTTTTCAACTGGGCGTTGTTGATTCAGTCGGGGGATGTTGGTCATTTTGCGCTGCAGACGGCTTGGCGCTCTCAATGCTGGAAAGTGGCCTCGGTTGACTGGCAGGAGAGCTGGAAGCTGGTGGCTGGCCCAGCTGGTGCTTTTGCGCGGTCTATGTCTTTCTTGGGCTGGACAGTCTCCTCAGCGTTTCGGGTCCGTACTCGTGGTGGCGTTACTATGGACTTGCGTGAGGTGGCCCCGTAAGGGGTCAAGTGGCTGGCGCTAAAGGACTATGAGATCGCATACTGGTACCAATGGGCCGCCAGACCTGAGGTCATGCCTGAGCTTGATGGCCCGTCTCACAAGGACCCTGCTGGTGCTTGGTTGAGTCCCATACGTGCTTTGCTATGCCCTGGCCCCAAGGCCAAGCGATGGGTGTTGGATCCGCTGGCTCGGGCTGCGTTGCGCACTGCGGTAGTGGGTGGTCATTTCACGCAGAAGCGCTTGCACCGACATGCTTACGCTCACTGCCCTGAATGCAGGAACTGTCCTGGTGTGGAAGGTACCGCCCACCACAGGCACTGGCAATGCCACGTGTTTGATGGCGTTCGGGAGTACGCGGTGTCGGAGGCCACCCTGGACGCGGCAAAGAGGGCACCACCTGGTGACTTGCTCTATTCGCGTGGGCTTTACCCCAACTCCTTTCTTCCTGCCTTGCCGCCCAGAAATGACTCTGGTGTTTGGTGTTACGATCGTGGAGCTCGGGCCCATGAACATTTTGTCGTCACGGGCTCGGTGTTCACTGACGGGTCGTGCAGGAAGCTGCTCCACTGGGACGCTGCAGACCGTGCGGGATGGGGTTTCGTGGTTGTTGGTGATGCTTGCTACTACGGAGCGGTCTTTGGGCCGCTGCCTGGCCATCGCCAGACGTCCGCTCGTGGTGAGTTGCACGCAATGATTCAGGTGCTATCCGTCGGTGTGGCCCCGCTCCATATCTTCACGGACTACATGCCTTTGCTCGAGGGGCTGGCGCGTGGCAGGCGCTGGTGTCTAAACCCGAGGCGTGAGAATGTGGATCTTTGGCGTCGCCTATTTCACCACTTGGAGGATCATGGAGGTTTTTCCGTTTCTGGAGACCTGGAGAGTCCGATTCGGCTTTCGTACGTCAAGGGCCACTCCAGTGAGGACTCCTGGCATCGTCGCTGCAACGATTTGGCAGACCAAGCGGCTAAGAGGGGTCGCCAGCTGCACGACCTTCCCCAAGCTATTGTCAAGAGCTACACCGACTCGCTCTGTACGCTCAGATCGGTCGCGACCTGGATTGCTAACTCGTCCAGGATGATTTTCGACGGCACCGTGACACCCGACCGCGTGGACGTCCCACGGAGACGCGACATGGAGCTGCGCGGCCGCTGGGCGCAGCTGGCCGCGGCTGGCGCTGCAGGCAGCGGCGCTGGAGGGGGGCGACGCGGCACGGGCTCGCCCGCAGGCGGACAGGCCTGCCCTCTTCAGCTCCTGCATCGAGTGAGGCTGAGGGGCAAGAAGTATAGTTGTGATCGATGCCCCGCTTACGCGGTAACGCCGAAAGGTGCTGCGAGACTTAGGAAGAATCTTTGTAGGGTCGCGGAGGCGGCGGCCCTCTGGGGCCTCGAGGGTGTCTCGCCTGAGCCTTCCTTGGCTGCGGCCCTTGCTGGGCCGAGGGGCCCTGGTGGGCCCTGCGGGAGCGTCTCGGCCCCCCCCTCTGAGGCTAGCCCTTCCTTGGAGCTTCGAAGCGTCGAAGCCTCAGCTGGGCCAGAGAGTTCGCCGCCCATCGCGACCGAGGGTCTTGAGCGGTCCTTGGCTTTTAAGCGGGTGAGGTTCCAGGTGGATGGTGGGGGTGAGGATCAGTTGGATGCTGAGTTGGGGGAGGCGTGTCGGCGCGCCAAAGAGGCACGCTCCCTGGCCGCGCAGGTCCCCCCCCCCCTCCGCCACCCCCCCCCGCTCCTGCCAGGACGGTGAGAGACCGCAGGGCGGGTGGGCCCCTGGAGGGCCCGCGTCCGAAGGCGCCTCGGACGGCGGCTTCGGCCTCTGTGTCGGGCGGTGTCGGGCCTGTGGGCTCTGGCGGGCTTGTGGGGCCTCCGCCATGCAAGCGCCCTCGGACCTCTGGAGGTCCTGGTGCGCCTTCCTGGGTTGCGCGTGATGCCACCCGCCCTGAGGTCCCTCTCCCCGCTCAGGGCCCTGTAGGGCCCAGTAGTGCTAGAGGACACCATATTAGTCTTGCTGGCGAGACCCTTGCATTCTGCCACCGCTGCGGTGCCAGGGCCCAGCCGTCGGCCCCTCGTTCCCGCCTTTGGGGCCAGTGTGAGGGTTTTGCATCCAGCAAAGACGCCACGTATTTGAAGCGCCTAGAGGCGGGTAAAGATCCCTTTTCGGGCGAGTGGCGGGGTGAGCCCCGCCCCCTCTTCCCCACAGACGATGCCTGCTTCTGGCTCCGTCTGCGGTAGCCTGAGGTGGCGCCTCGGGCTGTCTCTCCGTCTAATCGTCGGGTTGCGCGCCCTCGGCCTTTGTCCTTCTCTTTGCCCCTCTTGTCTGTTGCTCTGCGCACTCGCTCGGTCTGGTCGTACCTCCTCCTCCTCCTCCTCCTCCTCCTCCTCCTCCTCATCATCATCATCATCATCATCAGCATCATCATCATCATCATCATCATCATCATCATCATCATCATCACTCATCATCATCATCATCATCATCATCATTCATATTCTATCATCTTCATCATTCATCCTCATCATAAATAATCATCATCATCGTCATCATCATCATCCCCCATCCATCATCATCATCATCATCATTCATCATCATCCTATTCCTCCTCATCCTCCCATCCTCCGACTCCCTCCTTCCTCGTCCTCCTCCTAGTCCTTCTTCTCCTCTCCTCCTCCTCCTCCCTCCTCCTCCTCCCTCCTCTTTTCCACCTCCTTCCTTTTTCCCCTGCACTCCTCCTCCTCTTTCTCCTCCTTCCTCCTTCTCCTCCTCCTCCTCCTCCTCCTCCTCCTCCTCCTCCTGCTCGTCTTCCTCCCCATGTGTACTACACTCCTCCTACTCCTCCTCTCGCTCCGTCCTCCTCCTCGTCGCTCGATCGTGACCACCGTCTGCACCAAGGCGGGGGAATGGGAGTTAGGTGCGCGGCGAACCGCTCGCTCCGTACGGGAATTCGTCGCCGTCGGTCGTTAGTCATCGCCGCCGCCGCTGCAGTCGGCCTCGCCGTCGGCGTGGCCGTTTTCGGCGCCGCCGTCCTCGGCGTCGTCAGCAGGCGGGAAAGATAGGACGAAAGTAGTATCATGATAGGATTAGCTTAGGATGCGTTCCAGGATTTCCAGCGTATCTAGTGGACCTCGTTTCTGCAGCCCGTGTTGAAAATCAGGAAGTCTGGCAAATCCTCGAAACCTTGGAAAATCCAGGAACGTGTCATTACGGATTTCCGAACTTTTGCTTAGCGTGGCGCCGCGGAGACCCTGGCGACACGCTATGCCAACGCTCCAAGGCACTGGGAGATGGAAAAAGCTCGGGACGCTGACGCCTGGGAACCAGGATCTGGACAGCGTGCCGCGCCGAGGCGAAGTGGGCCAGCACCAGCGGGGCGACGCGCTGACCAGAAGCTCCTGAGCGTATCCTGAGCTCTGACCCCTCTGAAGGTCGGGGGCAAGCAAACATAATTAGCGATCCATGGATTTGGCGCGCGGCCGCCAAATCCATGGATCGGGGGGGGGGGAGGGGGGCCATCCCCAGACTGCGGTCGGTGCCGCCTCGCTCGGCGGCGGACATCCGCGATCGCCCACGGAAACGGGACCCGCCGCTAATCCACGCCCCCTTGACCCATCTTTGCGATCGCCCGAGGACGGTGGCGCCTGGGGGCTGACCGCCGCGCCGGGCGCCCAGCCCAGGCCGCGCGCATCGCCGCCGACCGCGCGGCCGCGGGAGGCGCGGCCGCGGGAGGCGCCCGCCCTGGCAGTGGCGCGGGCGGGCTCTGCGCGGGGCCGCGGCGCTGCCTGCAGCCGCCGACGATGGCGTGGGCCGTCGTCGGCGCCTGGCCAGGGAGGATCTACGCATGGCCCGCATCGGACCTGCAGAGTCCACCAGGGAGCTTCGGAGTGCCCCGGAGGCCGTCGAGGTCGCCTTCCACCTCCTCGTCGTCTCCTTCGCTGTCGTCGCCCTCGTCCGCGTCGCACCCACCTAAGCCACCTAGGGCCCACTCAAGCCACCCGCTTACTCCATGGAGCTCTGAAGGGCGTCAATGGTTTAGGGCGGGTCCTCTTCCAACCCCCCTTCATCTCTTCCGGGGATGGGTTTGCCCCTCACCCTACGCCCTCCTCTTGGACCTGGACGGGGCCTTCGGCGAGGGAAGGGAGCGTCCAAGATGGCCTCGGCGAGGAAGCCCAAATCATTCCAAACCATCCTGTGGTGTTGGGTCCTCGTTTTGAAGAAACGGTCCCCGCGTTCATTCCTCATCCTCCCGCTGCCCCCTCCCTCCTCCCCTCATCATCATCATCATCATCCTCCTCCTCATCATCATCATCAGCATCATCAGCAGCATCATCATCAGCAGCATCATGATCATGATCATGATCCTGATTATGATCATGATCATGATCATGATCATGATCATGATCATGATCATCATCATCATCATCATCATCATCATCATCATCATCATCATCATCATCATCATCATCATCATCATCATGATCATGATCATGATCATGATCATGATCATGATCATGATCATCATCATCATCAGCAGCATCATCATCATCATCATCATCATCATCATCATCATCATCAGCAGCATCAGGTTATCATCATCAGCATCAACAGCAGCATCAGCATCATCATCACCAGCATCATTAACATCATCACCGGTTTCAGCACACCCCTCACACGCTTCGTGGCCCCACAAGGAGCCCCACCGAAGGCCCAAACGTGTTGTTCATATGCGCCCACCGCACCCATGTGGGCACACCCTCACACGCTTCGGGGCTCCATAGGGAGCCCGACCGAAGGCCTAAATGCCAGTGTTCGCATGCGCCCACCGCACCAATTTTGGCACACCCCTCACACGTTTCCTCACCCCACAGGGTGCCCTATCGAAGGCTCAAACGCCAGCGTTCGCTTGGACCCACCGCACCCATTTTGGCACACCCCTCAAACATTTCGTGGCTCCATACGAAGCCCCACCGAAGGCCTAAATGCCAGTGTTCGTATGCGCCCACCGCACCAATTTTGGCACACCCCTCACACGTTTCGTGGCACCACAGGGAGCTCTACCGAAGGCCCACATGCCAGCGTTCGCACGCGCCCACCGCACCCACCTTGGTACACCCCTCACACGTTTCGTGGCCCCACAAGGAGCCCCACCGAAGGTCCAAATGCCCACGTTCGCATGCGCCCATCGCACCCATTTTGGTACACCCCTTACACGCTTCGTGGCTCCATAGGGAGCTTCACCGAAGACCCAAATGCCAGCGTTCGCATGCGCCCACCGAGTCCATTTTGGTACACCACCGCACCCATGTGGGCACACCCCTCACACGTTCCGTGGCCCCACAGGGGGCCCGACTGGAGGCCCAAATGCCAGCGTTCGCATGCGCCCACTGCGCCCATGTTGACACACCCCTCACACGCTTCGTGGCTACATCGGGTGCCCCACCGAAGGCCCAAATGACAGCGTTCGCATGTGCGCACCGCACCCATTTTGACACCCCTCACACGCTTCGGAGCTCCATAGGAAGCCCACCGAAGGCCTAAATGCCAGTATTCGCATGCGCCCACCGCACCCATTTTGGCACACCCCTCACACGTTTCCTCACCCCACAGGGTGCCCTATCGAAGGCTCGAACGCCAGCGTTCGCTTGCGCCCACCGCACCCATTTTGGTACACCCCTCACACGATTCGTGGCTCCATAGGGAGCCCACCGAAGACCCAAATGCCAGCGTTCGCATGCGCCCACCGCACCCATGTTGCCAGTGCCCCAGAGCCCCACCGAAGGCCCAAATGCCAGCGCTTGCATGCGCCCTCCGCACCCATTTTGGCACACCCCTCACACGCTTCGTGGCCCCATGGGGAGCGCCACCGAGGGCCCAAACGCCAGCGTTCGCATGCGCCTACCGCACCCATGTTGGCACGCCCGTCACACGTTTCGTTGCTCATAGGGAGCCCCGCCGAATGCGTACATACAACGGCTGTACCCACAACTGCATATGGTTGGGTTCTTCGCCAGGCTAATTTATCTTATGAAGGTGTTGGCAGCGTTTTGGCCTCCTGGGGGGGGGACTCATAATTTAACACGGCCCGTCATTAGATCGATCTCGATCTCTCCCATGATGGCCCCAAGATGGCCCCCGAGGCTCCCAAGGGCGCGCATGCGTCCTCCAGCCCACGTCGGCACACACCTCACACGCTTCGTGGCCCCATAGGGAGCTCCACCGAGGGCTCCTGTGACAGGGTCCGCAGGCGTCCCCCGGTCAATTTCGGCGCACCACTTTCACGCTTCGCAGCCCCATAGAGAGCTCCACCGAGGGCTCCTGCGGCAAAACCTGCATGCGCCCCCCAGCCCATTTGTGCGCACCCGTCACACGTTTCGTGGCCACATAGGGAGCTCCACCGAGGGCTGCTGTGGCAGGGTCCGCATTCGTCCCCCAGATGACTTCGGCGCACCCGTCTCGCGCTTCGTGGCCCCAGAAGGGGGCTCCACCGAAGCCTCATGTGGCAGCGTCCGCATGCGCTCCCCTTCCCACATCGGCGCACCCCTCTCTCGCTTCGTGGCCCCATATCGGGGCTCCACCGAAGCCTCCTATGGCGGGGCCCGCATGCGTCCACCAGGCCCACTTCGGCGCACCCCTCCCACGCTCCGTGGCCCCACAGGGAGTTCCAGCGAAGGCATTGCAGGGCCCGCGTGCGATCCCCGGCCAATTTCGGCGCCCCCCCCATGCTTCGTGGCTCGATAGGGAGCTGCACCGAAGGCTCTTAGGACAGGGTCCACGTGCGTCCCCCCGCCTATGCCGGTGCACCCCTCACAAGCTTCGTGGCCCCACGGGGAGCTTCAGCGAGGGCTCCTGTGGCAGTGTCCGCATGCGCCCACCCCAGCCCATGTTTCGGCATACTCACCACGCGTTTCGTTGCCCCTATCTGTACATCCTGGGCCCCATCCTTCCCACAGCGCGCTGCGTACGAATAGGGGACCATACCCTGCGTGACTCGCAATCTCATACGGTTGGGTGCTTCGCCAGGCTATCTTGCATTGACAAAACGAATGCGCGCAAAGCCATTGCCAAGTTACTTTAGTGTGAAGCCTGTTGTATGTCGGCATGCGCGCGCGACGGCGCGCGCGCGTGGACCATATCTTACCTTCGGCAAGGGACTATTAAAAGCTGAGCTGGCAATTCTTGCTCACTGAGTGCGCCAGCATAATATGGCTAGAACCACGCGCGCGCTTCGCGCACGCTCAGGTCCTATCAAGCTCCAGCCTCTGACAGTCTGACAGCTGCGTTGCAGGATTAACCCACACGTGCTTCGAACATGCGGTGGTGATGTAATCATTCACAACGTGGACCGAGGAAAGACAATTCCACACCAGGCGCTCTACGAATATCCCAAGAGCGCCCAAGAGGGAGCCCGGGAGAACTTCAACGGGCAGCCCAAGGTAAGCCCAAGAGAGCTCCGAGAGGGGCTCCAAGGGGCAAGGGGGGCTTAAGAGAAGCCCAAAAAGACCTGACAAAATTCCAGGGGCGGTCTCAAGCGAGCCTCGGGAAGTGCCCCTGGAAAACCTAAAGAGGCCAAAGCGACGGCCTGACTGGGCTCTAATAAATGCATTGAGACGATCCTAAAGAAAAGGCCGAAGCGGGCTCAGGGAGAGCTCCAAGAGTGGCGCCGAACTGGGCCCACAAGGTGCTCCAAAAAGGCCCGACGGGGCCCCGATCAGGGCGTCAAAACGCACTTCCGAAAACCTGCACGGCCCCCGGAGGGCTCCAACAGGGTTCGAAGTGGCTGGCCAAGATGGCTTCAAGAGGCGCCCCAAAGCGTCCCAAGATGGTCCAAGCTGGTCTAATACTTAACCCGAAGACGGCCTCAGAGAAAGCCCGAGCGCGGCCTCTCCGTCCTCCTCCTTATGCCTCCTCCCTCTCCTCCGACTCCTTGCCTTGAGGGCTTCTTGGGGCACCTTGGAGCCTCGTGGAACTTTTTGTTTGAAGGCGTCTCTGGGCCTCCCGGTGGCCTCGTAGAGGCGTGAGCAGCCCATCGGAAACGAAGAGGTTCGAAGGCCATCATCATAGATCTCACGTAGCTTTTGGAAGGTTTTGAGATTGTCTGAGGCGTTCGGGGGGTCTCCTGCAGGTTTCGCGGGCTGTCCTGAGCGTCCCTGGGGGCCACTTCGGACCTCTTGGGGTCACTATGGCCTCTTGGAGACTATTGTAGGCGTCCTCGAAATCCATTGGGGGTTCTTGGAGCCCTCGGGGGACGTTTGTGAGGTCTCCTGGGGGCCTCTTGGAGGCCTCTTGGGGCGTACCGGAGGACCTCTTGGGGCGCCTTGGGGCTTCTTGGCGCCTCTTTGGAGCCTTTTGGAGGGCGTCTCTGGGCCTCCTGGTGGCCTCTTTGGGGCGACTTGGAGGTGGAACAGCCCAGCCGGCGGAACGGCGAGAAGGCCAAATCGATGGCTTTGTGCAGGTGTTTAACTTTTCCGATGCGTTCTGGAGGGTCTCCTGGAGGTCTCAGGGGCTGTCCTGAGCGTCCCTGGGAGCATCTTCAGTCCTGTCTTGGGGGTGGCTACGCTGTCGCGGGCCGCCTGGGTGACACTCTGATGGCGTTCCCTGACGACCTGGGGCGGCCCAAAGGCGGTCCCGTCGTTATATCTACATGTGAGCGGGATGAGGGGGGGGGGCTTGATGAGGGCCTGGCTGGGATAGATAGACTTCATACTTAGAACCCTGTGTAGCAGAATGCACATCTTCAGAGGGGGCGCGATAAGTCCAGGGGGTCAGAACTCCTTGCAGAAAGACAAATCCGCGAATTCTCACAACTCAGTTGTCTACACCACTGTTCGCGGAAGCATCCCACCAACCCAAAAGCAGCTTGGTCTGCAAAGCCCATGCGGAGGCGATTGCGATGACTGCTTGGCGCTGGCTGGCGCATCGCTGCGGCCGCGCTAGCGCGCGCAGGCTCGCGCGCAGAGCGGCCAGCTAGACTGGCGCGATCCACGCGACCGCGGTGGCGCTGACCGATGGAGACTTCCCAACGCGTCCCGGTGGCCGCGCTGACGCGCGGGCACTTCAGTGCGAGTCGGTGACTGGGGCGGGCGCGGTATCATGGCGACGCCGACAATGGCAGGAGCGATGATGATATTAGCGGTGCTAGCAACGATGATGACGGTGACGACGGACAGGCGAGTGACGGCGCCGGTGCTAATCACACCGATGACGACGATGGTGCCAATGCGTCGGTGACGTAAGTTTTGAAAGGATCTCGACATGCGCGCGCGCCCGACGCGCGCAAGTGGCCCGCGTTGCATAATTTGATGAGGGGTCGTGCCCCCACCTCCCCCAGCGCAAGCGCGAGGGCGTTCGAATGATTTCGAGATGCGCGCGGGAGAAGCCCGCTTGGTCGTATTTGATATACACGTTGATGAACCAATGCTTCCCGTAAGAATTCACAAGGGCGCGCGCACACGCTTTTGGCAAGGTAGCAAAACCATTGCTCATATTATCATGCTTATGCTTTGGGAAGCTCGAGGTTCAAATCCCTACGAAACCTTTGGGGCTTGACGCATTCCGACATCTGCGAGCGACGCCGCGCTTGTGTGGACTTTGTCTGGGCTATTGTAAAGGATTGTTGGAAACTTGTGGTTTATGGAAACAAATGGGCGAACATTGTACTTTTCCCCACCTCCCTGTGGTGTTGGGTCCTCGTCTTGAAGAGAGAAGAGAGAGAGAGAGAGAGAGAGAGAGAGAGAAAAAAAAAACAAGAAAAAAAAAAAAAAAAAAAAGAGAGAGACAGAGAGAGAGAGAGAGCGAGCGCCCCTTTCCCCTCTCCTCCTCGTCCTTCCCCTCCTCCCTCCTCCTCCCCCTCCTCCCTCCTCCCGTCACCCCCCTCGCTTTGGCACATCCCTCACACGCTTCGTGGCCCCACAGCGAACTCCACCGAAGGCTCCAGTGGCATGGTTCGCATGCCGCCCCCCGTCCACTCGGGCACACCCCTCAAACGCTTGGTGGCCCCAGAGGGAGTTCCACCGAGGGCCCCACTTGCATGGTTCGCATGCCGCCCCCCTTCCACTTTGGAGCACTACTCACAAGTTTCGTGGCCCCATAGGGAGCTCCACCGAAGACCCCAGTGGCATGGTTCGCATTCCGCCCCCCCTCTACTTGGGCACACCAGTCACACGCTTCGTGGCCCAAGAGGGAGCTCCACCGAAGGCTCAAGTGGCATGCTTCGCATGCCGCCCCCCGTCCACTCGGGCACACCCCTCAGCCGTTTCGTGGCCCAGTAGGGAGCTTCACCGAAGGCCCCGGTGGCATGGTTCGGATGCCGCCCCCCGTCAAATTTGGCACACCCTCAACACGTTTCGTGGCCCCACGTGGAGCTCCACTGAAGGCCTGAGTGGCTTGGTTTGCCCTCTCCTGTTTGGCTCACCCTTCACACGCTTCATGGCTACATGGGGAGCTCCACCGAAGGCCCCACTTGTATGGTTCGCATGTCGCCCCCCTCCACTTTGGCACACTCCTCACAAGTTTCGTGGCCCCATAGGGAGCTCCACCGAGGGCCCCAGCGGCATGGTTCGCATGCCGCCCCCCCCTCTATTTGGGCACACCCCTCACACGCTTCGTGGCCCCACAGGGAACTCCAAGAAAGGCTCTGGCGGCATGGTTCGCATGCCGCCCCCTTTCCACTTTGGCACACTTCTCACAAGTTTCGTGGCCCCATAGGGAGCTCCACCGAAGGCTCCGGCGGCATGGTTTGCATGCCGCCCCCCGTCCACTCTGGCACACCCCTCACACAAGGAAGCTCCACCGGAGGCCCCCGTGGCATGGTTCGCAATCCGCCCTCCCTCCACTCTGGCAGACCCATGAACCCATGAAAAGTTTCGTGGCCCATAGGGAACTGTACCGAAGGCCCAAGCGCCAGCGCCCGCATAGCGGCCCCTTCGCGCGCTTCGTGCCCACAGGAAGCTCCACCGAAGCCAATTCTCACAACGGCGATATTCACAACTGCATATGACCAGGTCCTTCGCCAGGATAATTTGGCAGGGGTGAAGTGAGGCGATACCGGGCCCCCTTGGATGGTATGAATCCATCATTCGAATGAGCAATCCCAGGGGGGTCGATAACGCCAGGGGGAAGACATCCTAACTATTAGAAAAGGGAGCCAGTCTGGAGCAAATCACCCTTCCGAATTGAAGTTGTCTGCTCCACTGCTCGCGCAATCAACCCACCAACCCACCCGAAATTTGGTTTGGAATCCCCATGCGGCGGCAATTGCAATGGCTGCTTGGAGCTGGCTGCGGCGGCGCTGGCGCGCGCGGGCTTCGCAGAGCGGCCAGCTAGTCTGGTGCGACCGACGCGGCCGCGGTGGCGCTGACCGCGGGGGACTTCCCAGCGCGTCTCGCAGCACGCGCTGACGCGCGGGCACTTTAGTGCGAGTCGGTGACTCGGGCGGGCGCGGTGTCATGACGACGTCGACAACGGCAGGTACAATCATGATAGTAACGATGCTGGTGGCGATGATGACGATGACGACGGCAATAGGCGAATGACGGCGCCGATGCTCATCACGCCGATGACGATGATGATGAGCCCCATGCGCCAGTGATGAGGTCTTTGGAAGGATCTCGACATGCGCGCGCGGTCGACGAGCGCGAGAGGCCCGCATGGAATTTTTGAGAGGGATAATGACCCCCCAAAAAACACGCGCGCAAGGGCGTTATAATGATTTCGACATGTGCGCGCGAGACTCCCAGTTGGTCGCGCTGGAAGAACATGTTGAAGAACCTATGGTTTACTTCAAATCTCGCAAGAGCGCGCGCGCAGACATTGTTTCAATCATCATGCTGCAAATCCAGATGGTTTAATCTGATTCGGTCCATCCGATTTTCAATTCCTTGCGAAACCCGTCACAGTTGTTGTGATAAGTTTTTGCAACTTGATGACTGTCGGTGGACGAGTGTGCGCGCATAGTGCTTTCTTTCAAGGGATGAGGGTCGGGGTCGGTTCTGGCTTGCCTGGGATGATGCCATTTCCCCCCCCCTATCCCTCCTCCACCGCACCGAAGCTGTACACCACAGGCTGCTATGCTAAGAAACGCGCGCCGGATGCTACCAATTTATATGCCGCATGAACGATGGGGCAGAATCATATGTAGATTGCACACCCTAGTATGAACGGATAATCCCGCCCTTAGGTAGGTCTACATCCTTTTTAAAACACAAATATGGTGCAAACTATGTGGCGAAATGCACAGCAATGCGAAGCAACGCCAAGAAAGCAATGCTAATCAATGTCATGGAATGCGAAGTGCCGCACAGCAGTACACTCTGACAAACGCAAGGCAAGGCAAGGCAAGGCAACACAATGCAGAGCAACGCAAAGCAACGCAGTGCTAAGCAACGCGAATCAATGCAACGCAATGCCGAGCAAAGCGAAGCAACGAAAAACACTGCATCGTAAAGGCACGGCATAACAATGCAAAGCAATAAAAGGAACGCTAAGCAATTCGAAGCAGTGCAGGCCCAGACGACGAGCGTTGACGAGGCGGCGACGGGGCAGCGTCAAGGACAACTGCACCGCCAGCCCGTCCCGCATGCCCAGACGCCGGGCGACGACGAGGCGCGACAGCGAAAACGTAACCGCCAGCCTGGTCAGCAGGCCCGGTTCCTTAGAAAAGAAAGATCAAGCCCTAATGTTTTCCATGCGCAGAGGCGGCGCCCAAAGAAAGAGCTGGTCTTGAGTAACAATTCCGCGGCGCGATTCCTTGGCGCATCAGCTCGCAACGAAAATGTTACCAAATACGGCACGCAAATGCGAGCGGAAGCTGACGAGGAGGACGAGGAGGAGGGGAGCGGGGGGGGGGACGAGGCGAAGGGGCAAGGGCGCCTAATTGCCAGCACTGTTTGGGGAATCGATATACAGACATTGATACGTAGACATGTCGAGCATATTGAGCATCCACTTGAGAAACCCTCTTCCCGTTTAGCAATCCCCTCGGTGATCCTTGATACAAGCGCTTTCTGCGGACCCTTTCCGCGTTTGACAGGGGGGAGCCAGCCGGCCAGTCGGCGAGCCTGTCATTGGGGCACGGGGTGTCCAAATCTCCGACGCCGTGAGTGGTTCGCAATAGCATCCCCAAAAATCTGGACCCCTTCCCCGCGACCGGCCTTCTATCCCGAAGTGTTCCTGAACGACGCCCAGCCCTGGCAAAAGGCCCCTGAGACCGAAAACGGCAGAAGACCTCCTGCCGTGATTGAGACGCAACGAGGGAGGGTCTCTTGCCACGTGTCGGGGCCATGCCCCCACATCCATCTGCATGCACGTCGGCAGCAGCCAACTTGCCCCAAGAGACTCCCGCAAGGGACGAAACGTTGGCCCCGCACTGGTGGCAACAAGCTGCATCGACGTGTTCGGATCGTGCGGCTCGATGGTCCCAGCTTGGTGGGGGCGGCGCGCGGTGCCCGCGCGCGCTCGCAGAGGCCGCCGCGCGGGCTGGGGCCGCCAGAGCCGACGTCCGCGGGGGCCTCCTGCCGCGCGCGCACTTGGTGGGTGGGGGGGGAGGGGCGGGGCGAGGCGGCCGCCCTGCTTCTGCTGCTGCTCCCTCGGCGGGGCGGGGGGAGGCGGAGGGAGAGGGGGAGGGGTTGGGGGGCATAACGGAGGCCCGCGTTTATGAGGTTTTCAAGTTGCTTTCTCTCTCTCTCTCTCTCTCTCTCTCTCTCTCTTCTCCTCTTCACTCTCCTTCCCCCTGGGCCTCGGCGGGCGTAACCGCCCCTTGCGTTTTTGACGGCTTCGGGATGAAAGGGTGCCCCCTGCAAAATGACAGCGGGCGTAAACCTTTGCAAAATACAATAAAAATCCTTTTGTAATCTGCCACAAAAGGAATCCGTTTGTAATCCCCTACAAAAGGAATCATTTTGTAATGCGCCGCAAAAGGAATTCTTTTGTAATCCGTCTCAAAAGGAATCCTTTTGTAATGCGCCGCAAAAGGAATCCCTTTGTAATCGCTCACAAAAGGAATCCTTTTGTAATCCGCCACAAAAGGAATCCTTTTGTAATCCGCCACAAAAGGAATCGTTTTGTAATCCGCCCCAAAAGGAATCCTTTTGTAATGCGCCGCAAAAGGAATCCCTTTGTAATCCACCACAAAAGGAATCCTTTTGTAATCCGCCACAAAAGGATTTCTTTTGTAACCGCTTCGGAAATAGACGGCGCCCTCCCCCCCGAACAAGTAAAGGAAAAAGAGGAAAAAAAGGAAAAATAGGAAAACACCTGTAAAAACACAGGGAAAAACAGGAAAAAATGCAAAGCTATTGAAGAGAGAAAAGGAAAAATAGGAAAAATTGCAATTACAATAGAAATCCTTTTGTAATCTGCCACAAAAGAGATCCCTTTGTAATCCCTTACAAAAGGAATCATTATGTAATCCCCCACAAAAGGAATCCCTTTGTAGTCCTCTGCAAAAGGATTCTTTTTGTGGCACATTACAAAAGGATTCCTTGTGTGGCGGATTACATAATGAGTCCTTTTGTAAGGGATTACAAAGGGATTTCTTTTGTGGCAGATTACAAAAGAATTTCTGTTGTAATTGCAATTTTTCCTATTTTTCCTTTTCTCCCTTCAATAGTTTTGCATTTTTTCCTGTTTTTCGCTGTGTTTTTACAGTTTTTTTCCTATGTTTCCTTTTTTTCCTCTTTTTCCTTTACTTGTTCGGGGGGGGGCGCAGTCTATTTCCGAAGCGGTTACAAAAGGATTCCTTTTGTGGCGGATTACAAAAGGATTCCTTTTGTAGTGGATTACAAAGGGATTCCTTTTGCGGCGCATTACAAAAGGATTCCTTTTGGGGCGGATTACAAAAGGATTCCTTTTGTGGCGGATTACAAAGGGATTCCTTTTGCGGCGCATTACAAAAGGATTCCTTTTGGGGCGGATTACAAAAGGATCCCTTTTGTGGCGGATTACAAAAGGATTCCTTTTGTGGCGGATTACAAAGGGATTCCTTTTGCGGCGCATTACAAACGGGGTCCGTTTCAGGCGGATTACAAAAGGATTCCGTTTGTGGCGGATTACAAAAGGATTCGTTTTGTGGTGGATTACAAAAGGATTTCTTTTGCTAGCGATTACAAAGGGATTCCTTTTGCGGCGCATCACAAAAGGATTCCTTCTGAGGCGGATTACAAAAGGATTTCTTTTGTGGCGGATTACAAAAGGATTCCCTTTGTGGTGGATTACAAAAGGATTTCTTTTGCTAGCGATTACAAAGGGATTCCCTTTACGGCGCATTACAAAAGGATTCCTTTTGAGGCGGATTACAAAAGGATTCCTTTTGTGGCGGATTGCAGAAGGATTTCTTTTTATCACGGAAAGGAAGAAGCGGCCGCCTTATGAAAAACTTTGAAAACGCAGGCACCCGTTACGCTTCCGAGACCACTCCTCGGCGCCTCTTGGGGCCATCTGGGAGGAGATCGAACAAAGAGGGGGGAGCACTTCAATAGCATTGCCTCCTCTCCTCGTCCTCCTGCTCCTCCTACTTCTCCTCCTCCTGCTGCTCCTTATCGGCACGGCCCCAGGGCCTCCTCAAAAGAGATTCGTGGTTCGGAATTTCTCGAGGGAGCCACCGAGCGCTCAGCGTAACAATTGTTGACGCTTCGCGTATCCCCACCAGCCCACTCCCTCAAAAACGCTCCACGGAACATCGTTAGCAGCAGCCATCGTAACTCTGTTAGTCTCTGCTGGAAGTCGAGAGCTCTTGGGAGTGACATCCGAGCCGACGGGTTGCATGGAATGCCCAGGAAACCTCAACGGGATT
>CAUYUJ010022037.1:677006-694574 GCA_963575745.1 Prorocentrum cordatum
GAAGCCGCCCCGCGCCGGCGCGGGTTGCCCCCCCCCCCCCCGCGCGAGCAGGGCTTGGGCGGCGACATGGCCGAGGAACGGCCCGTGGATGCTGGCGGCGGCGCAGCGGCTGCGCCCCCTCCCTCCCAGCCGCGCCCCGAGTGGCCACAGGCCCCGAGAGAGAGCCCGACAGGGGACATACCCGGGGAAACGGCCACAGCGGCCGCTGGAGAGCCCACGGCTGGCGCCGCCTCCCCCGCGGCCAGCTCGACATTCCGAGTGGCCGCATGCCCTGAGAGGGAGCCCGTGGGGAGCAGAGTTAGCCGGGTAAGCGGCCACAGGGACAGCCGAAGCCACGGCCCTGGACCCCCTCCCGACGACCCCCCCGACTGCCCCCCGACCCCCACCCCCCACGATCGGAACGCCCCCACGACCCGCCACCACGACGACCTCCCCCAGACGGCCACGCGGCGGCCCCCACGACGGCCCTCCGACGCGGCCTCCACGACGGCCCCCGCGACGGACCCTACAACGACCCCCCGCGGCGGCCCTCGCGACGGCCCCCCGCCACGCGGCGGCCCCGCCGCGACGGCGTCGAAGACGACGCCCGCCACGACGGCGACTACGACTGCGACGAACCCCCTCTTCCCTGCGACGCCGACGCCAGCGACCGCCAGGACGGGCACGAAGACGGACAGTCAGGCCGCCCAACCGACGCCCCTCCCGACGCCCTTCCCGACGCTCTCCCCGACGCCCAGACCAACGCCCCGCCGCACTCCTTACGCGATGCTGCGCCCGACGGCCAGGACGACGGCGATGAAGGCGACGACACTCCCTCCCCATACGACCCCTCGCCACGACGGCCCCCACGACGACCCCCCAACCGGAACCGGCGACCCCCCACCCAACGACTCCCACGACGCTCGCCTGCGACCGCCCCACGCTCTCACACTGCTCCTCGCCATGGCGGCCGTTGCCCTGCTCGACTCCCCAACCGACGCCTCACCCACTCTGTTTTTGGATGTTTTGTTAGATGTGTTTTTTTCACGTCTGACTCCCGACTGGACCTACCTCGGCTACGCAGTCAGCGCTACCCAGACGGACGGCTGGACGGCCCACAAGGACGCCCTTCCGGCCCACCCCGAACCTGCCCCGACGGACGACCCGATGCTTCTCCCCACGACGCTACTGACCAAAACAACGACAACGACGACCCGACGCCCCTCCCCACGACGACGCGCCTCTCCACCACGACGCCCCTCCCCACGAGCACCCTACCCCACACTCTGCCCTCCCACGACGGTTTACCACGACGACCCGTCGTCCTGCGCTACTCCCAGCCCCACGCCCTCCCCCACTCTCCACCCGACGCCTCGCCCGACGACCACAGCCGCGCCCCACTGAGAGCCGAGCCGAGGAGGCCACAAATCCCCCTCCTGCGAGGATGGTGGCTTCGCTCGGGCAACCTCCCCTCCTCATCTGCCCCCTTTACTCCCGCCTCTCGCGCGAATCCCTGCTCCACCGCACCACCACGCCAGGGCGCCTTGTTCGACTGCCTGTGATTCAATGCCCCCCCTCCCCTTCTCCCCCCCCGTCCCACACCGCCTGCTCCACCCGCGTTGCCACCGCGACGCACCGCACCTAGGACACCACCGCCTGCAAGGTCATGCCAGAATGAGCCTCGGTCCCCCCCCCAAGGAGGCTGGGGCTCACTTCCAGGCTCCATCCGCACGAGCACGCCACCACAAACAGTCTCCCCTGCCCTCCCCCCTGTCCTCCGGGTGATATCTTCAACGATCGGTCGATCCGTCGCTGACAACCTTCTGTCTCTGGCCTCTTGGTCTTTGATCGCCTTCCCCCCGCAGACGGCGGGGAGGGAGGGCCACGAGGGCATCGGCGCACCGACGCGAACTTGTCCGCGAACTGGACGAAGTTGTCTGTCACAAGCGTCAGCGCCCCGGGGTAGAATACGGCATCTCTCCAAGGATCCCTGGTGGCTCCTTGGGCAGCCTTGGCATAGAGAATAAGCTGATGCTTCAATCGCATGTGCGAAGAAGGTTTCTGCCCTGAGATCCGCCAGACCTCGTCGATTGACATGTGTGAAAACATGGGGTGCTTGATTCCGCTGATCGCCCTGAGCAGTGGCGCATACTCTCAGTCCGATTGTCTCCTCTCTGTTGCGCTCAAGCATGTGGTGCGCTGAATGCTCCGACCTTCCTGTGCCGCGCGATGAGGAGGAGGAGGAGCAGGCAGGAGGGCCCTGGCCCCAGGAGTGCGATGGTACGCGGGCGCGCGCTGCCGTGCCAAGGGGGAGGCTGGCACTGCGCTGGCGCCTCCCCGTCGTCACCCTCCCCTCCCCCGGCGCGCCCAGACGTGGCCCCACGACAGCCGGGGGAGGCCCCGAAGACGGCTTGCAAGGGCCCAGGAGCCCCTCCGAGGCCCGTATGGGGTCCCTGAGAGGCCCCACATGGGCCCCAGAGAAACTCCCCCAAGCCCCCGGGAGGCTCTCATGCGGTCTGGGAGCGGGCACCGAGCGCCTGCGAGCCGATGGTGCGTTCCCGAGGGGGGATCCGTGCTGGCCCCTGCTGTGCAGCCTCCTCCTTCCTCTCCTCCAAGAGTCGCTCAGCGTTTCTAGAGACAAGTTCGAATTCTCACACCCCAGCTAAACTACCAGGAGGAGGAGGAGGAGGAGGAGGAGGAGGAGGAGGAGGAGGAGGAGGAGGAGGAGGAAGAGAAGGGGCCCAGGCCTCCCAGGAATCCAGGGGCCCGCACCACCAGGCGGCATGTATTGGCCCGGCCCTTCTGTTAGCCAGGGCATACCATGAAAATGCAAGGCAATCTGTTTGGCCATCGATCTACACCATCGGGGCAACCAGCAGAACGAAGTGGCATTTATTTGCTCGGGCGCTCATTTAGAAGAATGCACTAAGAACATACAAAGCCACAAGGCACCACGAGACACCACGGGGCATCACGGAACACCACTATCGACCCTGCTGTCGATATCTCGCCGCCGATCTCTTTATCAATGTCACTGTCGCTCTCACTATCGATCTTTCGATATCACTACCGATATCGCTGTCTATCTCTATCTACGATTGCTGCCACTATCGCTTCCACTATCGATCCCATGATCGATCCCGTTGTATGTATCGATATCACGATTTATTGATCCCACAAGCGGCCTCACTATCGATCCCACTTTTGATGAATCTAACGATATCACTATCGATCTCACTCTCTATCTAGCTATCGATCTCACTATCGGCCACGATATTGACCGCACCATCGATCTCACGATCGATCTCAGTATTCGGTCTCACTGTCGATTTGTTGATCGACCTCACTATCGATTTCACTACCCATCTCACTATCGACCTCATCGACCACACGAGACACCACGGGACACCACACGAAACCTCGGGACACCACGGGACACCACGGGAAACTGGCGGCACACCCCCCAGCCACTGCCGTCCAACTGGGGGAGGGGAATCATTGAGCCTGGTTTCGCCATGGCAACAGCGGGTTCATTCCTCTCGCCTGCCCACACAGCTTCGCCTCGCCCGCACGCGCGACACAAACACGAAACTGAAAGCGATTTCCTGGTGGGGGGCTCGCCGATTCACTGCGATCTCGCCCCCAACCTCCGATATACGATATACCATCCACCACACGGGTTTTAGGGCAGGCGACAAAAACCATACCCTCGAACAGCGACCTGAAGGCTGATAGGACACCCTAAAGGTACAAGTCCTCCTGGCCTTCGCCCTGGTCAAAGACATCGACCGCCATGGCATTGCAAGAGAATCGTGCGTGGACTACAGGAGGGCCACCAACAAAGATGATCGGCACTACCATTGCTCCCGCTCGCTCCTCCTTCTTCTGCGCGACGAAGATAACCCACACCGCTGGCGCGAAGGACAACACCTCTGCCAGGTGCTCGGCAGGATGGGGATTAAGTTCCGCAGGGGGGGGGGGAGGGCAAGAAGGCAGTCATGAGAGACGGCAGCTCTGCCATGCGCGCACATAACCGCCGAAGTGTCGACATCCTGTGCGGATGGTGCAATTGGGGGAGCGGCCGGAGTGCGCAGGTAAGAGCATCCAAACTGAAGACCGAGTCAATCATAGCAGAACAACAAGGCGTAAGGAACGCAATGTGAAACAGAAACTGGTTCTTGAAGCCGCACGCACAGGAACACCGAAACGGCATAGGCTACATCATTACAACAATATTGGCATATGACGACACGGCATAAACCACAGGTCAATGAACTTAACGTGAAACTGCAACGCATGGAAACACGTACATACTTCAATCTGGAAATGCTGATGAAGACCTCACGGTAAGAACAGCACATGAGCATGCAAGAAGCATGAACATAACACGACAATTAGAGGAACGATTACACATGTACGATGTGGACGCTATGATAACGCCAGACACATGTGCCAGAACAGCACACAAACACCGACCAACGAAACAAAAACATAACGATACCCAATGTACAAAGCATGGCAATCAAATGCAATGGCGCACGTCACGATGCGCAAGGGAACGATCATCTACATATACGGGCACGACAGCAAACATGCAATGATAATAAAAAAACGCATGCGCACAAACATGAGTATAGGAAACACGCAACAGGACCGTATAGGGAAACTGCCAAGGAACCGAATCAGCCCGTAGGACGCCATAGGACCAGTCCATACCCATTTCCAAACCCGACCCCGATAACAACATGGTATACGGTGTCGACCCCTCCACACAGCTCCCATTACTGCCCCATGATGACCCTATAGGGGCGTCCCCTTACAAGAACGAATGGGATGGAAGGGGGGAACAATTTTGATCGTTAGGTTGTGGCTACGCAGACGAGCGACATCCTGCAAATCCCTCGGCCCCCGACGCAGCCAACGCGAAGGCCCTGGAGCGTCCAGAGGAGTCGCAATGAAAGACGCGGGCTGGGATGGAACGCGGGCTTTCCCCAGCATCAGCTCGTCACCCCAAGCCGTCTTTGACGACCCCCCCCGCAGCTTCTGGAGGGCCCCAGGGCGCCGAAAACGGTGGAGAACCGCCGAAAGGCGCGCTGGGGGATCAAAAACAGCACCAATGACACGCCGCAGCGGGGGAACCTAGTAGCGCGCGAGCAGACACACCGGGCCAGGCCTCCGGGCAAAACGGGGGAGCAGCACAAGGACGGGCTGCCAACGGCAGCGTGCCACTGGTGGCACCCCTGCCTCCCGAGCGGCAGCCCGCCCCGAGAGGCCGCCGCTCCCCGCCGCACCGGCCCAAAGCCAGAGAATCGCCACCTCGGCGGTGGGCAGCGGGCGGGCGCGCTGGCCGGCGAGGGCGCGACAGAGCCCTGGCCGCAGCTCCGGCGCCGAGCTCTGCGGGGGCCACGGGCGGCGTCGGGGGCCATCAGGCCTCGACGTGCCGGAGCCTCATGGGGCGCAGCGGCGCGCCAGGTTCTCGAGCTCTATAAGGGGGGGGGTCGCATTCCTTCAGCGTCCAGCACCGGCCCAGTGGGCCCAGTGACGGGGGGAGGGGCAGTGGGAGCACAATGAACCCAGCCATCCAATGTCTGAATGTTTCTGCTGCGGGCTCCCTGCACGTCCCGACCCTTTCCGGAGGGTATGTTTTTCGTCCCATATGGATCGTTTTGTTGGCGGTCCCGGGGCCAGGCGAGGGCCCCCAGAAGCCGAGAACGGCAAAACACCTGCGCACTGGACTTGCAATCCTTGGACACGAGGAAAGCGGCAGCGAGGACGAGGCGGTAGGCAGCAAGCACTGCGCAGTGCGTAAGGCTGTCATCCTGCCCCGCCTGGGGAGGCTCTGGCCAGGCATGGGGCTCCCGGGGCTCCAGGACGAGCCCGTCGCAGACTCTGCTCGGCATCGCCGGGTGTTGGCGAGGCGAGAGGGGAGAGGTTGACGGAGAGGGGGGCAAGGACGTTGGCGAGGGTGTCAGGACTCGGGTGGTACAGTCGGGGCGTTGACCTAAGGAACCCTAAATAAGGAACGAGACCCCATTTTCCATAGGTTCAACTTCGATCTCCCATCGAAAAACAGAAGGAGGACCTGAGGCAAGCTGCGAAACAATTAAGGAACATGGAGCCCCTGCCCAACGAAAAGGGTTCCTTCTTCAGCGACCCGACTGTATGCGAGTGTGTGGGCGGCCTTCCCCGATTTCCTGCCCCCCCTCCAGGAAGGATGGGCCCGCCCCGGCCCCGGCCGCGCCCGCGCGCGCGGGGCGCGGGGCGCGCCCTGTGGGTGACGCGTCGTCGGTTTTCACCAGAGAGAGAGAGAGAGAGAACAAAAAAAATAAAGAACAACAAACAAAGAAAGAAAGCAAGAAAGAAAGAAAGAAAGAAAGAAAGGGGTGGGTGAGGTGTCGTCGTCAAACGGTGGCTCAAGCATGAAGTGGCGCTCAAAAATCACAGTGACCGAAGGGTGGCAGAGATGGGTGAGGGGGGGAAGCAGAAGGACGACTGTCAATCCGTTCCGCGTGTTCACACTTGCAAGCTCCAGGTCCAGGGGCGGCGAGTGGTTCGTCGAGGCAGGCACGAATGATGTGTTGCGCCTCGTCGCCACGGGTCCCAGCTGGCTCCAATGCGTGCGGGGCGCCCAAGCGGGGATCCTGAGCGAGTGCGTATATGGCTCGTGCTGTGTACATCTTAAATCCGTGTATGAACTTCACGGTGTATTTGTAAGCACAGGTTCCACACTATGTATAATACCTCGACGCCTCAACCTCCAGGCAGATGCCCCGACGCTCACGCACAGTCCTCGCGAAGGCGCGGTGCAGGGGTGGCGTATAGGTAGCGGGCCCGCTGCGCAGGCACTGCTCGCTCGGCACTCCGAAGCGCCTGGGGCATCAGAGTGGTCCCGCGCGCTGCCGGCTCTATGAAAGGAGGAGGAGGAGGAGGAGGTGGAGGAGGAGGAGGAGGAGGCGAAGGAGGAGGAGGAGGAGGAGGAGGAGGAGGATGCGGTCGAGAACTTTTGCTGAAGTAGCGAGTCTCGGCGTTGGCCCCGGCGACACGCTATGCACTGCGAGCGGCTAGCGTGTCGCCTCGCCTCGCGGGACGAGAAGCTTCGACTGTCTCGAGACGCTGGCTTCCGGGGGCCAGGAAGTGGTCAGCGTGTCGCGCCCAAACGCGGTGGGCCAGAACAGACGCCGCGACACGCCAAACGAAAGTTCCCGACTGCAGCCTGCCTCGAGCCCCATTCGGAAGATTGACAGGCCCAGATGCGGGGGGGGGGGGTCCTTAGGATCGGCACCGAGAGAATGTGATACCACACATGGGGATAGAGGGACACGTCTCAGGCTGGTGAGAGAAAGGTGGGGAGGAGGGTGGGCAATGGGGACGAGGAAGAAGTTGACAAGCAGGAGTAGGAGGCGCGTCAAGTCGGAGGATGACGCTTTTCTCGGACAGGCAACCTGGCAGAGCCGAGCGGCCAGAGCCATCCGGAGTCTTGCCCTCCGAATGAAATCCGCGGGCCTCTTCCGAAGACGCCTCGGAGCTGGTGGCTGAATCTGCGCGCCCATGCGACGCTGCCTGGCCACACCATCACGAACCACCCTCCCGCTCCGAATCTGTCGCGTCGTCGCCGCTTACAACAGATTCCTGCCGTGACAGCGTGACCTGGCGTTTCCGTCACCACGCGAACCCTGCAAACCTGAACGCCCTTCGCCACCAGGGGTACCGAGGGGCTTCCAGCATATTTGGTATCGAACGCCCGCCCCCGCGCTGCCGCCGCGGCGAGACAGCACTGATCTGCCGCAGCTGCGTGTGCTTTTTCGGGAAGCCAGAAAGGTGCCCATACTCCATACCACTACTCCCCGGACCTCTCCTGGGGTGCGCTCTGGCCAGAACTTCGAGGAAGACCCGGCCGGGACGAGCAGCGGTATGGGGGCTGCGTCCATTTCGTTCCCCCTCTGCCGGATGCTAGAGCGACTGGTGTTGGCCCGCAGCGCACGCGGGACATCTGGCTGCCCCGCCTATCGCCCGTGCCCCCTCCGCCCCTTGCCTGGGAGCCCATATTCCCCGTCTGACGAGTTGAGTACCTATGCCGTCGCAGGGGCTTCGGCAAGCAGGGCAAGCGAACAGGACGAGGAGGCGAGGAGGGAAGCGCTGTTGGACGTTTTGCGAGACACAGCGTGGTATGGGAGGGGGGAAAGCAGGAGGTAGGCCTGACCCTAGCCTTGGTCCGTGCGTCCACCACCCCGCATGTTGTGGGTGCCCCCTGGCCCGCTCCCCCCCGCTGAGGCGAGAGGGCGAGAAAGGAAGGGAGAGAAACGGAAGAGGGGGGGTAGTACGAGGAGGGGCCCACTCAACCTGCTCACCGACCTAGGGGACTGAGAGGGGCATGTGACAAGAGGTTTTGGCGACCCAAATCCCGACTTTCGACATGCCATAACATTTGGGGTCCAACTTCGGGATCTAGGATCGGAGGGGTATAACCAGTGACCCCCCTTCTGAAACCAATTGATTTTTGGAGGAGAAACTCGGGGATTCGGGGCCAGAAATCGCCTGCGAGCAAGCTCGCCCGCCTCGCCCACCTCCTTCGCTTGGACCACCGCGGGAGGAGGGTCCCTAACGAGCGTTTCACTCCGCGAAGTGGGCGAAGCCAATGAAGCCCAGCTCTGACTCCCGAAATCACTTAGCGCAGGTCAGACGCGGACAGCCCGCCTCAGCATCCACTCATCACCCCCCTAAAGGCCTCCCAGACGGGGTCGGCGAAGATGGGGCCCGTGGATCTCAACATCGCCGATGCATCGGCGATGCATCGTCGATGCATCGGTGATGCATCAGCGACGTTGGCGATGCAGCCAGCGGCGATGTCCGTGTGGAGAAGATCGGGCTCCACATCGAGCCGCATGGCCGATGTGTCGGCGATGCGCCGCGGTACTGCACCCCATCTACTCTTGGGTGCCTTTTGACTATTCATAAGTTCTGGGAATCCAAATTAGGCCTGCGTGCATAAGGTGGGCGTGTGCGGTCTTTGGGCGTGCAGAAGAAGTGTACGTTGGCATCCGATCTGCTCATGCCTAAACAAATGGATCCTTTTGGGTATCGTCGTCCTGGGTATGGTCGCTTCGAGCATGCCGAAACGAATTTCGAATGGTACTCCGCTCCGACCCCGCCCGGGAAGCCTGGAGTGATCCGAAAAGGGGCAGGGCCTGGCGGAGGGGAGCGCAGAGCTCCGGGGGACCTGCATCAGAGCACCTCGTCCAGCAGCACGACGCCTCCGCCCTCCGCGGCCGGCGCCGCGCCTGCCAACCTCCGCGCCTTGCGGGGCGCCCCCGATCCGGAACCCGCGCTCTCTCTGGAGACCGTCCGGGCGATCTTCGTGGCCTCCACATCCATCACCTCCGCGGCCACTGCGACGTCCTCGTCCTCGTCGCCGAGGGCCTCGGCGAGCTCCTCGATCTCGGACTCGTCGTCGTCGGAGAGGTCCTCGAGCTTCTCGTCGTCGACCCCGAGGGCGACCCCGGATCGGGCCAGCTCTGTCGCCTTTTTCCGAGCGTCCGCTCTGGCCTTTCTTGCCTCTCAGGGGGCGTGGGGGGAGGAACGTGCAATGAATAAGTTGTCCCATCATGCTTTCGAGCAAACTGCAGCGCTTTCGCCGTACATCCGTGCTAGACATGTCTGGGCGTCGCGAGACTGGGCGAATTACGCCTGAAGCAACTGAAGACACGCTGGGGCAAGTAAAACAAGCTTCGACATACCGGGCAAAGCAGTGGGTGTGGGTGCTCAGAACAAATGCACGAACTTGCTCACGTTGACCTGTGCAACCCCCAGACCCACTCCCCATGGGAAGCCACAGCCGACGACTAGAGAACAGGAGGGTGCCGCCAGAAAACTGAGCGCGTGTGGGTGGCTTGGCGGGCGGTGATGCTTTCAGAGAACTAGGTAAGGTAGGTGTAGCATGTTCGCGCTGGTTCTCCCATTGCCATCCCAGACTGCGCGGTCGCACACGGTGGGATGAGTGATGGAAGGGCGTGACGAGTAGGCATCGGATGCCTCAGAGAAAGCACCCTCCCACGATGCCAGAATACCTTTAGGATCTTCCAAGATGCGTCGGTCGCGGGGGCTACCCGTGCCAAAAAGACGGTGGGTCCATCCGATACGATGGATACCAACGGCGCGATGCCCCGCACGATTGTCCGTTGACTGTCGCTTCAAGGCATGGCTACATCATTCGGTGCTCCTCCTCTTCCTCCTCCTTTCTCCTCCTCCTCCATCATCATCATGTGCTTGATTCCTCCCTCAAGCAGGACACGTGAGTCAGGGAAACCTCGCGAGCGTCCTTTGCCGATATCTCCTTCTTCTTCGCAAGCCTCTTGGCTTTGGCGGCTCGCTGCTTCTCCTTTTCAATCTGCTTCTGTTTCCTGAGCTGCTTCTCCCGCTCCTTCGCTTCCTCCGCTGGGTCGGGAATAGACACGGGGACCCCAGATTGGGAGAGCACTGGGAAGATGATCCCTAGAGAGGTGCACAAACAATGGGCTCGCAACCCCACATGGCCGACCTAAACCCTATTGGCAGGCAACGGCGCGGTGGTCCAATCTTGGCCTCACTGGCTTCCGCCAACCTTTCCCAAACGAAACTGCCATCGTTCTTCTCCCTCGGGCTTCCGCGAACCGTCCGTCAAGGGTGAGAGGTCAACCACTCTGTTCGACTCGTCGATGCATGCGGCCCTGTTAGGAACGTCACGCGGCGCGTCCTGCTTGGCCTTTGCCTCCTTTTCCTTCGCTTCCAACTCCTCCTTCAGGGCCCGCTCGGCCGCCTTTCTCCTCTCCGCGACGGGGTTGCCTGAAGGGCACGAGCGCTGCTCAAGTCCCACGCAGGCTCGTGGAGAATGCAAGTGGCAAAGTTTCGGAAACCAATGAGGATGGGAAGCATATCGGTATAATGATACCATGATGCTGCTTCTGCGGATACCGATGCTGTTCCTGCTCCATTACATTTCCTTCTACATCATTTTTCCATATCGCATCCCGAGGCCGGTCGCAAGGGCGGACCAGGCGTTTCGCCTGAGCCTCTCCACGCTTATGCTCATGCAACTCAAGATTTGTAACAGCTTCACGAATGGAGGGTGGATCGGTTTGAAAATGTCGCTCTCGCCTCAGCGCCGCGCACTTTCGTTTTAAAGAACTGGAGCCATTTCACGGATGGAGGGCGGGCCGTTTTCACAATGTGGCACTCGGCTTAGCCCCGCGCATATCCGTCTTCAAACGCTATTGCAACAATTTTCTCGGATGGAGGGGGTGGGGTCCTTTTCAAAATGTGCCTCTCGCCTGAGCGGCGCGAACATCCGTCTGAAAAATACAAGAGCTTCACAGATGGAGAGTGGGTCGTTTTCAGCACGTTGCTCTTGCCTTGGAGCCGCACACATCCTTCTTAACACATTACAGGAGCTGCACGGAGGGAGGCGGCTCCAATTCAAAATGTGGCTCTCGCGTTCGTGGCGCGCACATGTGTTTGAAGAGTTCACAACCGCATAATGAGTATCATGGTTAACGCCCCAGAGCTTGTGTTTTGGCACGGTGTTGGACTGTCAGGGCGCGTCGGTTACGTTGATTCGTCGTGTTGGTATGCAAAGAACGGTTCTCTGGCACGGCTGAGGGCCGCCAAGACGCAACAGTGACGGTGATTCGCGGCGTTGATATCCCAGGAATGGTGTCCTGGCAGAGTTCAGGACTGTCAGACGTTTTTTCTCCAACGGGGCATTGCCTTCAGTGAAAATGAACCCTTGCAGGGGCACGTGAAGAGGGAACTTGGATGCAGGATGTTTCGCAATATCATTTGTGAGTCTTGGGTTTGCACTGGTCCTCCTCCTCCGCAGTGCCCAGGGAACAATTTGAAAGAAGAGCGGGGCCTCAATTCTGGTAGACTTTCTGGCCCAGGCAACTATATCCAAGCCCCCTATTCTCCACCCCCCTCCTGGACGCCCCCGACAACTACACAGCACCCTTATGAGCCTGCTTGTGATTCCCATGCTCGCCCTCCAACTCCCATTCTCGATCTTCGGCCCGCCCCGTGTACCTAATCTTCCTTCCCTCGTCGTGTTCCCCCTCCTTCTTATCCTCTTGCCACCCCCTCACCTCTTCATCAACTTCGTCCTGGTGCTTCGCTTCCTCTTCCTCATCATGCATGATCCCACTCCTCCTCCGCCTCCTTCTTAGCATTAGTCCTGCTCGTCTCTCTGTTTCCCCTTTTTGTTATCCTTGCGATGGCTTCCTCCCGCCCCCCTTCCTCAGTCTCTCCCTCTTCCTCCTCCAACTTACCGCCCTCTTCCTCATCCGCCTCGTCCTTCCGCTCTTCTCCATTCTGCATTTCCCCTCCTCCATGGAAGGTGTTCTTGGAAACCCTGGGTGGAGGGGCAGGGCGGAGGAGGAGGAAGAAGAGGATGGAGGAAACACAGGAGGGACTCGTTCCCAAACAGTGCCTGCACCTGGGGCTCCTCCACTGTTCCTTTTAAACCATGGTGGTTCGGGGCGTTCGCCCGGCACCCGCCCAGAGCGGAGGAGGGGCAGGGCGGAGGAGGAGGAAGAAGGGGATGGAGGAACCACAGGAGGAACCAGTTCCCAAGCAGTGCCTGCACCTGGGGCTCCTCCACTGCTCCTCTAAACTGTGGTGGCTCGGGGCGTTCGCCCGGCACCCGCCCGTGGGCCCGCCCGTGGGCGCCCCGTGCCGGGCGGCAGGGCGGGCGTTCGGGTGTGTGCCGTGCCCGCTCGGTGCTCGCCCGTGGGCGCCCCGTGGGCGCCCCGTGGGCGCAGAATGCTGACCTACGGGGCGCCCCGTGGCCCCGTGGGCGCCCCGTGGGCGCCCCGTGGGCCCAGTCGGGGCGTTGACCTAAGGAACCCTAAATATGGAACGAGGCCCCTTTTCTCCAGAAGTTGAACTTCGATTTCCCTTCGAAAACCTGAGGAAAACGTGGGGGCAAACTGCGAAACAATTAAGGAACAAGGAGCCCCTACCCAACGAAAAGAATTCCTTCTTCAGCGCCCCGACTGTATAGCAGTTCCCGGTTTCCGCCCAGTGCCCGCCCGTGCGTACCTCGTGTGGGCTACACGCCACACGGCTTACGCCGCACAGCTTGCAACACACACAACTTGCGCCACACGGCTTGCACCACACAGCCTGCACCGCACAGCTTGCACCTCGATGCGTGCACCCCGTAGCTTGCACCACGCAGCTTGCACCACATAGCTGAGGCCACATCGCTGTCACCGCATAGCTTACACAACAGAGATTACAATTAGCCTGGCTACTCCACAGAACTTGCACCTCGTAGCTTGCACCACATAGCTTTCACCCCGTAGCTTGCACCATAGCTTGTACATCCACCGTGCCCGAACTCACCGCCTTGGACCAACACTGCCACCTTGTGCTTGATCGAAACACTCCTCGCTCGCGATGGAAGAAGAACAAACTAAGATCTAGTGGGGCGCGCAGCGGCGAGGCGCCGCCCTAGTATGCAGCCGTATCACGGCGGCACCGATGGTTAGAAGAAGACCGACGGGCGCAACGCGAGCGGCGCCGTTTCAGAGGGGCGGCTCCGCTAAAGCGGGATGATTCGCCCAAAATGGCGACAGCCGAAAGAAAGAGAGAGAGAGAGAGAGAGAGAGACACAAACAAACACGAGAAAGAGAGAGAGAGAGAGAGACACACACCATACAAAACACACAACAACAATAACAACAATAACAACAACAACAACAACAACAACAATCATTTTACCCGAACGCTCAGTGTTCTCCCCAGTGCCAGGGTTTTCTTGCGACACCAGCCAATACCCCCACTTCGTGGGGGGGCCGTTCAAGCTCTACCAAATATCCAAACGACTCTTCGAGACCACCCACACCCAGCTTCCCGCCCTATGACGTTGGGACACTTCACTTCGTGGCGTGCGGACGACCCTGGCTACTACACTGGCGTGGGGTACACACCCACAGAGGTTGATCACATCTGTTACATATGATGTGGTACACGGTACACGTGAGATGGTACGCAGTGCCAAGATAGTTGGTCACATTTTTGGGGCAAATCTTGCGCGCCTGTTGGGGCCATCTTGGGTTTTAAAGATTCATCAAGAGACCGCGAATGGATGTCGAGATTTTTCGGATGAGAAAGTAGTGCGTTTTCATATGTTTTCTGAACATCGCATCTTGAAATTATTAAAAAAAAAAAAAAAAAAAAAAAAAAAAAAAAAAAAAAAAAAAAAAAAAAAAAAAAAAAAAAAAAAAAAAAAAAAAAAAAACCATTGTGTTTGGCAGGATTTCGACATGCGCGCGCGGCGGCCGCGCGCATGTGCACTTCGTCTCATTTTTTGCAAGGGATGGTGGCCCTCGCAGGCGCGCAACCGTTGTTGGAGAAGTTCAAAGCACCTGAAGAAGTAGCACGCAAAGACCCTTTTGACAGAAATGTTTAAAAAGTGGTGTGTTTCCTATGAATCCGCAAGAGCGCGCGGAAGGACATTTTGACAATTTTTTCTTAAAAAACCATTGGGTTTTTGATGTTTTTATGTTAAAATCGTTACGAAACCTAAGGTTTTGGAAGGATTTCGTCTTGCGAGCGCGAATGTCCACTTTACCTTATTTTTTGCAAGGGATTCTTGAAATTTGATCAACTAAGAACAAGAATTTTCATTTTCTATTGTTTTTTGCAAGGGAAAACGAGCGTCAACAAAAAACCGGATCCGGGGGTAATCCACTTTTCTGAAGCTTTCGCAGAAAAATGATGAAAATGTAGCTGCGGCCTAGGTTTTGGGCGGGGGGCGTGCACCAGGGGATCCAACAATAATAATTCTTTAGAAGTAATAGTGTTCAACAACAACAACAACAGCAGCAGCAGCAACAACAACAACAACAGTAACAACACCAACACCACCAACAACAACAACATCAACACCACCACCAACAACAACAACACCAACAACAGTAACAGCAACATCAACACAAGAAACAACAACAACATCACTACCACCAACAACAACCACAACAATCACAACATCAGCAGCAACAACAACTACAATATGTTGAGACTGTTCGCTCCAATATGCTCACGTGCCAATCAATACGTATATCCCAAACCCTCGGTACCCGCCCTCGTCGTCTTCGATCGTACCCCCTTGGGAGTATAACTTCCTCACCTGTCACGTGTATTTAGTGAAACCCCTAAAACAAGGGAAGAGAGGACGGGTGGAAGGGGGAGGGAGAATAATGGAACACGAGAGAAATTAGCAGGAGTGGGACAAGGACAAGAAAACAAGTGGTAGAACCAGACGGGCAGATCGGGTGGGCAGACCCATAGCAGACAGGTCGGGAAGGCGGGCCCAGGCGACGAGGTCGAGCAGGCGGGTTGCTGAAGCGTGAGTCCTGCATGAATCGCGAGGAAGTCTCAGCGATAGCGCGATTCCCAAGTAAATCGTGAGAAGAGCCAGCGTGGGCCACGAAGGGCATAAAATCCGAGGCCACAGAGGGTAGCGACGGGGCCGCTGAGGGCAGCACCGGGGCCACGAAGGGCAGCGAGGGGGCCACAAACGGCGACAGCGGGGCCACGAAGGGCATGCATATGGGGCCAAGACGGGCGCGAGCGAGCGGGGGCCACGAAGGGCATTCGTATACGGGGCCACACAGGGCGACAGCGGGGCCACTGAGGGCAGCAAAGGGGCCACGAAGGGCAGCGAGGGGGCCACGAAGGGCGACAGCGGGGCTACGAAGGGCATGCGTATGGGGCCACGACGGGCGCGTGCGAGCGGGGGCCACAAAGGGCATAGAATGAGGGGCCACAAAAGGCAGCGACGGTGCCACTGAGGGCAGCACCGGGGCCACGAAGAGCAGCAAGCGAAGGCGACCGCGGAAACAGTACGGGCAGCGAGGGGCATCGAAGGCAGGCGAAGGGCAGCGAGCGGCGACTGCAGTCATTAACGGGCTGGTCGGGCGGGCAGGCCCCGACGGGCGGGTCGGGTGGGCGGGTCGTTCAAGCGTGAATCCTGCTTGAACCGCCAGGCAATCTTAAGCGGGAGCGCGATTCCTGAGCGTCGAGGACCGGCATCCGAATAACTGGTGTAAAAAATATCAAGCGAAGCGGTTCGGCGGTAAGTTGCGAGGAAGTCCCAAGCGAGAACGCGATTCTTCAACAAGTTGTCAGGAAGTATCAAGCGGGAGCCGCGATTCGGCGGTAAATTGCAAGGAAGTCCAAAGCGAGAGCGCAATTCTTCAATAAATTGTGAGGAAGTATCTGGCGGGAGCCGTTGCTATTGTAAACCGGGGGCTAACGACACAGTTTGACCCTCAAGACTTTCCCTGTTTAAAAAAGGGTGCGAGCCCCGGGAGGGGCACTTCAACCGAAAAAATACAATGTGCACCGGGCGGGGAGGATCAACGATATTTGTTTCAGAAATGAGAGTTCAACACCACCACCACCACCACCACCACCACCAACAACAACAACAACAACAACAACAATCATTTAAGACTGGGGACACTCCGTTCTCACCAGTGCCAGGGTTTTCATAGGAGGCGGGCAATACCCCCACTTTGTGGGGGGGCCGGTTCAAGCTCTACCAAATTTCCAAACGACTCTTCGCCACCACCCACACCCAGCTTCCCGCCCTATGACGTTCGGACACTTCACTTCGTGGCATGCGGACGACCGTGGCTACTATTCAGGGCCCCGCGGCCGACGACGACGGCGTGCGCGCGCGAAGAAAAAACGAATGTGTCCCGCATGGTATTATTTGACAGGGATGATGGCCCTGGCAGGTGCGCAACCGTTGTTGCAGAAGTTCGAAAAAGTTGCTCGCAAAAGCCCGTTTGACAGAAATGTTTAAAAAGTGTTGGTTTTCCTACGAATCCGCAAGAGCGCGCGGGATGAGATTTTGACATTTTTTTGTTGAAAAACCATTGGTTTTTTGATGTATTTATGTTAAAATCGCTCCGAACACTAAGCTTTTGGAAGGA
Source organism: Prorocentrum cordatum (assembly GCA_963575745.1). Taxonomy (NCBI): domain Eukaryota; class Dinophyceae; order Prorocentrales; family Prorocentraceae; genus Prorocentrum; species Prorocentrum cordatum. The sequence goes on from CAUYUJ010022037.1 coordinate 693,959, forward strand.
TTTCGTCTTGCGCGCGCGAATGTCCACTTTACCTTATTTTTTGCAAGGGATTCTTGAAATTTGATTATATTAGAACAAGAAATGTCATTTTATAGTGTTTTTTGCAAGGGAAAACGGATTACAACAAAACAACCGGATCTGGACCCCATCCACTTTTCTGAAGCTTTCGCGAAAAAATGATGAAAATGTAGCTGCGGCCTAGGCGCGGCAGGGGGGCCGTGCACCAGGGGTCCCAACAATAATTATTCTTTAGAATTAATAATGTTCAACAACAACAACAAAGAGGAGGAGGAGGGAGAGAGGGAGGGAAGGCAGAAGTCTGAATTACCGCCGCGGCTGCCGCCCCCATTTCGCCGCCATGTTTTCCCCTCATCCTAACATGGAGTCCTTGTCATCCGTGTGGCGCCTCCGCTTCCTCGCACTCCAGCCGCGTCTCTTCCACAGTCAGACCCACCTTTACTCAGACCCACCAACGCTCAAGTTCGCGCACTGCCAGACTCACTCAAACTCAGAGTCATGGTAACTGACTGACCCACTCATACTCAGACTCGTTCGTACTCAGATTCTCGCGTACGCAGACTACTCATGCTCAGACCACACACGCACGCAGATCCCC
>CAUYUJ010022038.1:0-45615 GCA_963575745.1 Prorocentrum cordatum
GGCCCCCACGGCCCCAAAGAGTCCCAGCCCCGTCCCCAGATCCGTCTTTGCTGTGTCATGATGCCAGAACGCGGCACCGAAGGCCGAAACCGAGGAAACGCACCAGGGTTGAAAGATTCGTACCCTCGGAGATCAGGGCCCTCCGCCGCCTCCTCCTCCTCTTGCTCGTTCTCCTCCTCCTCCTCCTCCTCCCCCTCCTCCTCGTCCTCCACCACGTCCTCCGCATCCTCCTCTGTCTTCCCCTCTATCTCCTCCTCTTCATCTCCCTCCTCGTCCCCCGTCGCCTCCTCCCCGTCCTCCTCCTCCTCCTCCTCATCCGCCTCCTCCTGCTCCTCCGCCTCCTGCTCCTGCTCCTCCTCCTCCTCCTCCTCCTCCTCCTCCTCCTCCTCCTCCTCCGCCTCCTCTTCCTCCTCCTCCTCCCAATCCTCCGGAACCCCCCTGCTACTGCTGCTGTTCCTCCTCCTCCTCCTGCCCCAACGGCCCGAAAAAGTCCCGACCCCTTCCCCAGATCCGTCTTTGCTGCGCCGTGATGCCATAACGCGGCACCGAAGGCCGAAACCGAGGAAAGCCACCAGCATTGAAAGAATCATATCGTCGGAGATCAGGGCCCTCCGCCTCCTCCTCCGCCTGCTCGTTCTCCTCCTCCTCCTCCTGCCCCTTCCTCCTCCTCCTCCTCCTCCTCCTCGTCCTCCGCATCCTCCTCTTCCTTCCTCTCTATCTCCTCCTCTTCGTCTCCCTCCTCCTCCCCCATCGCCTCCTCCCCCTCCTCCTCCTCCTGCTCCTCCTCCGCCTCCTCCCAATCCTCCTCACCCCCCCTGCTACTGCTCCTCGTCTTCCTCCTGCCTCACCCCCCGCCGCCCCCACCACTCCCCGGGAGGGCGGAAGAGGGAGAGAGGGAGGGAGGGAGGGGGGGAGGGGGAAGGGAGGGGAGGGAGAGAAGTGGCCGGGCGGGAGGGGGCGGGGGGAGGATGAAGGGAAAGGGGGGGGGAGGAGGAGGAGGAGGAGGTGATGACGAGGGGGCGGGGGCGGGGGGTGGGCGGGGGGTGGGGGGTGGAGAGTGAGGAACACAAGTGTGAGGATCACAACGGAGAGGGCCACGAGGGTGAGGATCAGGGGGGTGAGGTTCAGGAAGGCTGGGAGGATGGCGGGCCAGGAGGGCGGGGGGGGGCGGGGCGACGACGACGACGACAAGGGCGACGGTAACGCCCCCCCTCGGCCGCGCACATGCCTCGGGCCATGATTCGCAACCACCCTCTTCCACGCCCCTCGTTCTCGGGAGGACCCGCTGAAAACGAATCCCTGGACCCCTCTCGGGGTCCAAGCGCACTGGCTTTCCGAGCGGCGTCCAGCCGCGCCGACGTGGAGGGCCTCCGAGGGCCGGAAAGCCTCGATCCTCGACCTTCGAAGTTCGAACATGGACGTGGACCCGGCTCAAAATCGGTCCCCAGATCCCCCCCGGGGTCCCCTGGACGCACATGTTCACCCCGGATCGATTTCCGAGGGTCCCCGGGCTAAAAACCGGCCTCCAGGGGCCGAGACGACGAAAGCCTAATGGATCCTCGATGTTCGAACCTCCACGCGAACCCCCTGCCATGCCCCTCTTTCGGGCGCCCCCCCCCAAGGTTTCTCTTGTTCGGGGCGCCTGGATGCCAGAGTGGCCAGGGCCCCCCCCGGACGACGACGACGACGACGACGACGACGGCGACGACGACGAAGACGACGACGACGACGACGACGACGACGACGACGACGACGACGACGACGACGACGACGACGACGACGACCACGACCACCACGACGACGACGACGACGACGACGGCGGCGGCGGCGGCGGCGGCGGCCGCAGCGACGACGACGGCGACGACGATGGCGACGACCACGGCGGCGACCATGGCGACGACCATGGCACAGTCATTTTCAGAAGCTCGCCCCCTGACTCCGCGAGGCAAGCCATCGTGCCGCACGCGCAGATGAAAGGGACGCCTGCCGGGAAAGTAGCAGCACCTACAGTGGCGATCATGCTCCACACTCCTTCGTGAGCGCCTTCCGTGGTCAACAGCACTCCCAACTGGATGACCGGACGTGCGCGAGGAAGCAGCTGGGAACAGTTCCGCTGGAGAATGCCGGAAAGTACGCTCGTTGGGGCGTGAGGCCTGCCACCAAGGCGCACACCTTGAACAATTGGAAGCTCTCCCCCGAAAGCCCCCGCGCGATCTCCAGGACGGCCGCCGTGGTAAATCGAATGAATTGTTGCACGTTCACAAACTTGCCCATGAATCCGCACGGGTACTGGCCATGGCACGCCAACAGCGTCGCCCACTCTCACACCACGCACGGCAACGCTGGGGCCGCCGATAAGGCGACGGAGCCCTCCTCACCAGCCGACGAGCTCCGTGGCCTCAGGGGGAGGAGGAGGCGGAGGAGGAGGTCCTGCTCCTCCTCCTCCTCCTCCTCCTCCTCGTCCTCCTCCTCGTCCTCCTCCCCCTCCCTCCCTCCCTCCCTCCCTCCTCCCTCCCCCCTCCTCCTCCTCCCCGTCCTCCTCCTCCTCCTCCTCCTCCTCCTCCTCCTCCTCCGCCTCCCTCCCCCTCTCCCTCTCTCCCTCTCTCCCTCTCTCCCTCTCTCCGCCCGTCCCTCCCTTCCCTCCCCCTCTTCCCTTCCTCCAAGAAAGGGAAGGCCAAGTCCCTGGCACCCTGCCCCAACCTGCCGGGTTCCCAACCTGCCAGGCGACCCTTCCCTCCCTCCCTCCCTCCCTCCCTCCTCCTCGTCCTCGTGGCCTCCCTGGCCAGCGCGGCCGAGCGGTCCGACCGCAGCGCGTCGGCCTCGAGCTTGAGCCTCTCCACGCCCGCCGAGGCCGCCGACGCGGAGGCCAGCCGGCTCCCGCCCGGGCTTCCGGAGCCGGACCGCGCCGCGCTCTGCAGGGCCTCCTCGCCGATGGCGGCCTGCAGCGCCTGGAAGGCCTGCGCGAGGCCCTCGGACCCGCGCAGCGCGAGCTCATCGCCGAGGGCGGCGTTCATGTTCAGGGCGAGGTCGGCGAGCGCCTGCCGCAGCCTGGTTGCCTCCGAGGCGCGCAGCACCCGCTCCGCCCGCAGGGCGTCCATGAGGTCCGTGACGCTCGTCTGGTGGCGCTCGGAATCCGTCCTGCGGGCCTCCCTGTCGGCCTCGGCGGTGGAGGCCAGGCTGTCGTCGACGCGCGCCGAGAGCTCGCCGACGGCCTGCGGGAGCCGGCCAGCGGTGACCTCGCGGCCTACAGGTGGATCCGGGAAATCAAAATATGGTGTAGGAGTGGTGTTCTGGGCTGTTCTGGGAACACGACGAAGACGAAGTGGCGTACAGGTGGCTCCGGGCAATCAAATTATGGTCCAGGAGTGGTGTTTTGGGCAAACGAAGAACACGAAGTGGCCTACAGTTGGCCTGAGGCATTCAAAATGTGGCCCGGGAGTGGAATTCGGGGAACTCGAAGAGCACGAACTGGCCTACCGTTGGCTCCGGGCGTTGGGTGGGCAATGAACGTCAATGACCAGCCTTTGGGTCGCGCCTTCCCGAGGCGAGCCTGAGGAAGGCGCGGCCATACCCTTTGGGGCGGAACGGCGGAGCCGCTTACATAACCAAACGCAATTGTATAAAGCCGTGGGCCCCGAGCACATTTACTTCCTCCAACAACCAGCAGATCTCGCCAGACTACCGCCAGGAAAGCAAGGTCGGTCCCCAGAAAGGAAATCTATCACATGCATTAACTTAAAGCGGGCGCGTTACGTTAGGAGGAGGGATCAAGGAGAGGAGGCCGGCGAGGGGGGGGCTGTGCCCATCCGAGGGAACGGGGCAGCCCCCCCCGCCCCAAAAAAAGTTTGGGCCCCCCAAGGCCCCCCCCGCTCCACGAATCCCATTGGGGGGTCGAGATCCCCGCTCTGCAGTGGGATTCGCGGAACGGGGCGCCCCCCAGGTGCCTCTTATCTTCGCGCTGGCGCCGGCAGTGTGCACCTGAGGGAGCGTGGGTTGAAATGAGTGAGGGATCAGGAAGGATGTGGAGGGGCGTTCCGCTCTGAAGCGTCCTCACAATCTGGCCAAACCGCAACCCCTCCCCGGGGGTACCGCGCGTGCTGGACCAGGCACATGCGTCGCCCTAAGTCGGCGCGCACATATGAGAGGCCCATGTCTGTCCACCAAGAAGACCACGGAGAACCCACCAAGAAAACCCGTCCCCCAGGAAGGCCCGACGTGGCGAACAGGAGGCCCGAATAATTCGTCCGAGGGGCTCCCGAGAAGGGCGCACGGAGCCGTCCAGGGAGGCCATCAGCCCTTCAGATATGCAAGTACAATAGTTCATGCAAGAATCCTTCCCTTGACCGCACTCCGCGGCCGGGCGCAGGCGCGGCCGGTCGGGACAGCCGGCCGGGGCAGCCGGCCGGGGCAGCCGGCCGCCCTCCCCTCCTCGTCCTCCTCCTCCTTCCCTCCTCCTCCTCCTCCTGGTGGTCCTCCCCCTCCTCGTCCTCCTCCTCCTCCTCCTGGTCGTCCTCCTCCTCCTGCTCGTCCTCCTCGTCCTCCTCCTCGTGCTCGTCCTCGTGCTCCTCCTGCTCGTCCTCCTTCTCCTGCTCCCCCTCCTTTTCCTCCTCCTGCTCGTGCTCGTCCTCGGCCTCCTCGTCCTGCTCGTCCTCCTCGTCCTCGTGCTCTCCCCTCCTCCTCCTCCTCATCCTTCTCCTTGTGGTTCTCCCCCTCCCCGGCCTGGGATTCGTCCCCGGATCCAGCGGATCCGTCCGGATCCGTCCGGAAACGGTGCCGGAGGCCGCTCTGGGCTCCTGTGGGCACCTCCCCCGGGGCCGGTTTTGCGGGGATGTCTCAGGCGAGGGCGCCGGTTTGGGATTCGCCCCCGGATCCAGCGGATCCGTCCGGATCCGTCCGGAAACGGTGCCGGAGGCCGCTCTGGGCTCCTCTGGGCACCTCCCCCGGGGCCGGTTTTGTGGGATGTCTCAGGCGAGGGCGCCGGTTTGGGATTCGTCCCCGGATCCAGCGGATCCAGCGGATCCACCGGATCCGTCCGGAAACGGTGCCGGAGGCCGCTCTGGGCTCCTGTGGGCACCTCCCCCGGGGCCGGTTTGTGGGATGTCTCAAGCGAGGGCGCCGGTTTGGGATTCGTCCCGGATCCACCGGATTGTTCGGAAACGGTGCCGGAGGCGTCTGGGCTCTCTGGCCCCTCCCCGGGGCGGTTTTTGAGGGGATGTAAGGCGAGGGCGCCGGTTTGGATTCGTCCGGATCCAGCGGATCCGTCCGGATCCGTTTGAAACGGTGCCGGAGGGCCGCTTTGTCTGGGCACCTCCCCCGGGGCCGGTTTTGGGGGATGTCTCAGGCGAGGGCGCCGGTTTGGGATTCGTCCCCGGATCCAGCGGATCCGTCCGGATCCGTCCGGAAACGGTGCCGGAGGCCGCTCTGGGCTCCTGTGGGCACCTCCCCCGGGGCCGGTTTTGCGGGGATGTCTCAGGCGAGGGCGCCGGTTTGGGATTCGCCCCCGGATCCAGCGGATCCGTCCGGATCCGTCCGGAAACGGTGCCGGAAGCCGCTCTGGGCTTCTCTGGCCACCTCCCCCGGGGCCGGATTTGCGGGGATGTCTCAGGCGAGGGCGCCGGTTTGGGATTCGTCCCCGGATCCAGCGGATCCGTCCGGATCCGTCCGGAAACGGTGCCGGAGGCCGCTCTGGGCTCCTGTGGGCACCTCCCCCGGGGCCGGTTTTGCGGGGATGTCTCAGGCGAGGGCGCCGGTTTGGGATTCGTCCCCGGATCCAGCGGATCCGTCCGGATCCGTCCGGAAACGGTGCCGGAGGCCGCTCTGGGCTCCTCTGGGCACCTCCCCCGGGGCCGGTTTTGCGGGGATGTCTGAGGCGAGGGCGCCGGTTTGGGATTCGTCCCCGGATCCAGCGGATCCGTCCGGATCCGTCCGGAAACGGTGCCGGAGGCCGCTCTGGGCTTCTCTGGGCACCTCCCCCGGGGCCGGTTTTGCGGGGATGTCTCAGGCGAGGGCGCCGGTTTGGGATTCGTCCCCGGATCCAGCGGATCCGTCCGGATCCGTCCGGAAACGGTGCCAGAGGCCGCTCTGGGCTCCTCTGGGCACCTCCCCCGGGGCCGGTTTTGCGGGGATGTCTCAGGCGAGGGCGCCGGTTTGGGATTCGTCCCCGGATCCAGCGGATCCGTCCGGATCCGTCCGGAAACGGTGCCGGAGGCCGCTCTGGGCTCCTCTGGGCACCTCCCCCGGGGCCGGTTTTGCGGGGATGTCTCAGGCGAGGGCGCCGGTTTGGGATTCGTCCCCGGATCCAGCGGATCCGTCCGGATCCGTCCGGAAACGGTGCCGGAGGCCGCTCTGGACTCGTGCTCTTCGCGCCGGGGGTGAGGATGACGTGAGTTCCACAGAAACTCCCTCAAATCACCCGCAGGGTGGTGGCATAGGTATTCACAACACGGAGCAGATTTCGGGGGCGGCCAAGAGGGGGGGGTCCAAGAGGGGGGGGTGCAAATCATGACAGGCGGCATGTGCGCGGCCCAGCGGGGGGGGCCAGGGACGTAATAAAATAAGAAGAGGCGCCACGAAATCTGGGGAGATATCATGACCCACGCCATGATATCCACCCCCCCCTAGTCATCACCCCCCTCTTTTCCGCCCCCGAAGATTACGACAACGAGCCACCAGAGCCGGCCGAGCGCCAGCGGAGCTTCTTCGAGTGCAGGCCCCCGCTCAAGAGGTGCCTCTGCTCCGTCTCGACCCCGCCCTCCCCCGCCCCCATCGCGCCGCGGCCCAGCGCCCTGTGGTGGCGCGTGCGACACCCGGCGCTGGCAGGGCCGGCGAGCGGGCAGAAACCAGGGGGAAAACGAACCTACCTCGCTTCTGACCACCCTCGCTTCCAAGAGATACCTAGCGATGCCACACTACGGCCTGTGCTGGTCAGGTCGCTTGACGAGGAGGCGCGTGGTATGACTTGGTGTTTCCTGGAAGCGAAAGCGGGGTAGGCAATTCACGCTCTGAGAAACGAGTAGGCGCGCGCGGCCCCACGGGGCCGCCGATCGGGGCTCAGCGCCGCCTGCGGCGCGAGGCCGGCCCCGGCGCGGTCACGCCCGGGCGGGTCGCCCTGCGCGGAGGGAGAGCAGCGCAGCGGTCCCGCACCTGTGCCTCCGCCGTGCCCACCTCCGCGGGCTGCCGCGCGGCAGGCGCGGCCGCGCCCAGACCCGGGTCCAGGAAGAGCGGGCCGTGCTTCATGTCCTGGCTGTGGCTGGCCTTCGACTTCTCGAAGTGGTCGTAGTTCGCCTCGTACCCTTGCATAGCAGCAGGGTGGATCCTCAAGGGCTTTCCGTGGTTCCTCAGCGGGTGGGCCAAGTACATTCCATCGAACTCGCTGCGAAACCGCTCGGCGTGCTCCAGCTCGGTGAAGTTCACGAAGCCATATCCGACGTTGGCATCCTTCTTGCCGTCGAACGGGATGTACACGAAATCAAAGAGGCCCTCGAAGCCCCGGCGGTTGAGCTCCTCAGAGGAAGAGAAAACGCCATAACCATAAAATGGTGGCGTTCCGCGCGGACTTCTTGGGTCCGCGCTGTGCCCCCCTCCCTGGCGCGCGGAGCGCGCCAGGGGCCAGGCGCCGGGGGGGGGGGCCCAGCGCGGACCCAAGAGATCCGCGCGGAGCGCCAAAAGTTTACCTTCGTAGTGAGGGCTGCGAAAACGCCCCGACCCTGGGTTGCAAGCGCGTGGTCCGTAGACCTCCTGGGAGCTCCCAGAGGCCAGAGAGCCGCCAGGACGCCGCGCGACACGCGCGATGTGCAGGGTCTACCCTGCCAGCCCGCAGGAGGTTCAGCGCACAGCGCCTCGTAAACCAGGGCAGGGGCGTCTTTCACGCCCTGGATTTCTCCGACTCCTCCAGGAACATCAGCTGGGTGTACTGGCGCGGGAGCTGCCGGATCATGACGGTGACCACGCCGCTGCCCCACTCGGGCCAGCCCCCGGCGCGCCCCGCGGAGGCCGGCAGCTCCGCCTGCACCCGCGGCGGCGCCGACGCGGAGCCAGCGGCGGGCAGCTCCGCGAGGGGGGCGTCGCCGCCTGGGCTCCGGCAGGCGCTTCGCCAGCCTTCTCGGGCCGGGCGAAAGGGGGGGATAGCAAAGGGGGGAGGTTGAGAATCAGCTCACGCAGCTGATTCTCCTAGCGCCTCCCGGCGCCGGCAGGCGCCCATGTAGCGAGGAATGGGCCCGGCGGCGGGGCCGAAACCAGCTGCACGCGGCAGATTTCGTAACCTCCCCTTTCCCGATCCCCCCCTTTCGTCCGGCCCGACCTCCCCGAGCTTGCTCGTCGCAGGCGGGGCACGCATCGCCGATCCTGGGTTGGGGCAGGCACGGCTCGGACCTCTCGCGGCGGAACAGGCACGGCGGCTGCTCCTCGCCGTCCGCGAAGTGCAGGAAGCTGTTCTTGACCACGCAAGGGCCGATCCCCGTGTAGTAGAGCACCCCCGCATCGGCACGCTGCGGAGCCATCGGTGACCTGTGAGCCACTCCGCGACGCCCAAGGCAGCCGTATCGTGGCCGCGGGTAACACACGCGCGCCCCCGTCCAGGGTGGTTGCGCGCGCTGCGGCGAGGCCAGATCCCAGCCCTGCCCGACTGGCTTGAGCCAAAAATGGCTACGGGCCGTTTTGGAACCCTCTTGGGAATCTCGTGGGGCAGTTTTGGGGCCGCTTTGGGGGCCTCTTGGGCTGTTTTCGAGCCCTCTTAGGGCCGTGCCGAGGCCGTCTTGGGCCCATCTCGTGCCGTCCTGGAGCCGTCTTGGGTGGCCGAAACCCCAGGAGGGAAAACACAAAAAAACGACAGTTATATATATATATATATATACACACACAAATATCGCAAGAAATACATGCGCTTGGCCTCATCAAAGGCTCTTTGGAGCGCGCCGGGGGGTCTCGTGGGGGTGTACTGGGGACCTCTTGAGCCGTGCTGAGGTCATCCTGAGCGCTCTTGGTGCCCTTTTGGGCCGTCTTCGGCTCGTTTCGGTTCCTCTTAGGAGGCCTTGGGGGTATCTTGGGCTGTCTTGGAGGCCTTGGAGGCCTCTGGGGCCGCCTGGAGGCCCGTTGGACGCCCTGGAGAGGGGGGTATCAAAAAAGGGGGCCAGGTGGTCGCCGTCTTTGAGGCGTCACGGGAATCTCTGGGGGCACCATGGGCCCACGGGACCCCTACCCTTATGAACATAAAGATCTCTAAATATATGAGGAGAATGAAAGAAAGAGAGAGAGAGAGAGAGACAAAGAGAGAGCGAGAGGGAGCGACATGTATACATACATGCATGCATATATACATATGCATACATGTATACATGCATACATACATACATGTATGCATGCATGCATGCATACATACATACATACATACAGACAGACATACATTCATACGAACATACGCACATCTATATATATGTACATACATCAAGGCAGACTTACATTATTACATCAATGCATGCAGACACACATATTCCTTGACATGTATAAATATAAGTATACACGTACATACATATATACATAGGACGTGCATGCATACATGCCTTCATACACGCAAGTCCACATACACACGCGCATACATACACACATACATACATGCAGTCCGACATACATAGATATACAAATGAATGGATGTGCATACATGCATGCATGCATACACGCATGCATACATACATACAAGCATGCATACATACACATATGCATGTCCTACATGCATGCACTCATACATACGTACCAGCATACACAACTGCATACATACATGTACACATGCATACATACAAACGTATACGTGTAGTTGCTCACTTACTTACATAAAGGAATGCACGCATGCGTACATACACGCATGCCTACACACATACAGGCATGCATACATACCGACACGCCTACCGAAATACCCATATACATACATACGTGCATATATAACTACAGACATACATACAACCCTACCTGCATACATACATGCATACATATCTATATATATACACGCATGCATACATACATGCATCCATACATGTGTATATATATATGTATATACATATATGTATATACATATATACACATGCATACACTCATATATCAATGTGCAATGCATTACACGCATTACCTATACATATACATACATGCACACATAATTACACACGTACACGTATACATGCATGCAACAATACACACACGCACACATACGTGCATACATACATACATACGTACGTTGGCACGTACGCACGTGCATATACACATACATACATGCATACGTACACACGTACATTAATATGTACATACATACCTGTCGACCTGTCTACGCACCGATCGACCGACTTACATATATACATATGTACATATTTATATATAGATATATGTCAGATGTGTTTACATAAATATGCATGAAATAAATATACACCCGCCATTGTGCCGTTATGCGCGGAGTGAGCGTGTCCTCAGGTCCTGTGCCTAACCCCATTAAGCCTCAGTCCTTTTGCGAATGTGGGCTCAGGCCCCAAATTCACAAATCTCCTGGTGTTCTCACGGTTCCCCGCGGCGTGTCGCATGACTTTTTGGTGCCCCAAGAGGGCCCCAAGACGGGCCAAAAGACCCCCAAGATGGTCCAAGAGGGCTCCGTGTCGCCAAACGATCGCTCCAAGACGCTCAAGATGGTCCCCAGACGGCCCAAGATGCCTCCAAGACACCCCGATAGGCCTCCAAGCCGCCAAAATCTGTGATCTGCCTTTCGTTCTTGAAGAAGTTTAGCGTTCTTGCCGTTTCGGCTTCCCGACGCTCCAAGACGGCCCACGAAGCCCCCAAGATCGCCCCAAAACTGCACCAGAGGCCCCCAAGAGGGCCCTAAAACGGCCAACGAGGGCCCCAAGACGGCCCACGAGGCGCCCAAGACGGCTCAAGAGGGCCCGAAGACGGCCACAAGAGGGGGCCCAGATGGGGAACCCGAACGGACATGTCGAGCCCTCGGCCCCGCTGCGCCCCTGGGAGGCCCCAAGAGGCCCCCAAGAGGCCTCCAAGAAGCCCCAAGAGGCCACTAAGAGGCCCCAAGAAGCCCCCAAGAAGTCCCCAAGAGGTCCCCAAGAGGCCCCAAACTGCTCCCAAGAGGCACCCGAGCGCGGGATGGGCCGAAGGCCATACATATATATATATATATATATATATATATATATATATGTATATGTATATGTGTGTGTGTGTGCATACACACACATACAGACATACCTACATACAGACATACAGACATACAGACATACATATATACAGACATACATGCATACATACCTCTCCACATGCATACATACAGACATGCAGACATACACATACCGACATAAGTGATCATGTATCCAAGTATCCATACATACATACTTACGTATACATATATAGATATGTATGTGCAAAATACATATATTGGTACATGTGTACATGTATGTGTATGTATATACACATACAATCAATAAATGTGCGCACGCATCTGCTCATACCTATACATATAGACCTACATCTACATATACCGATACATCTACATATACATCTACAGTCAAAACGACAGCTATCTACACATATATATATATACTGACACCCACAGTTACAAATGCATCTCCATAAATGTGTACATGCACATGCAAATATACATGAGCATCTACATGTACATGCAAAGCACCAACAAGAAGCACGTACATACCCATACACCTAAATATACGCAGCTACATACATTAACACATCTACACTTACACATGCACAGACACATGCGTATGCATAAACTGATACACATACACATCGACCGAGACCGAACCTTATATGTATATACAGTTGTGTTTACACCGACGCAAACATACACGCATGCATATACCTGTACATATGTGTATATGTACACATACAGATACACATGCAGCTATGCGCGCAGCATACATGTGCGTGCATTCATATACGCATGCACGTGCATATACCCAGACAAATACAGATGCATGTGCTATACACATGCATCTACATCGACCACACTGTACACATGCATACACATATGCAGACAACTAAATATAAGCATATGAGTAGACCTATACGCATACATAGAACTATACATCCACAGATACATAAACATCGACCTATGAATATACACAAAAATATGCATATGCATATGCAGATGTACCTACCTATACATATACAAATGCATTTAAAATACATATAGATGTACATTTGCATTTACACAGACATAAAATATGTATGAATATGCAGGTGTAGAGGTAGTATAACTACATATACACACGCATATGTATATGTATATATGCACAGACATGTATCAACATGTTTAACTATAACGTACAAATAAATAAACTTATGTATGTACATGTACACAAACAGGTGTATGTGTATGTATGTACACATAAATCCTATATATATATACATACATACATACATACATACATACATCGGACCGCCAGCGCGGATTGCCTGCGCCGCGTTAGCATTCCACGTCGCGACGAACCCGCAGCGATAATGCGACGAAGTTGACGATGACGCTTGGACGCAGAAAGACGCCCATGTCATCGACGGGCTTACAAGGGTAACCACTCCCGCACGATTGATCGGGCGACTCCCCCCGACAACCGATGCCTGTTGGGGGGGAAAAAAATTGAGGTCTAAACAATGTAATTCCTCTGCCAATGGAGTCTAGCGGTCCCCGGACGGACAGAAGGACGCGGCTTCACGTGCCCCGTTGTGAGAGGATTCGCATAACATCACGTCCCCCCAGGGCGACTGGGTTTCTCACGCGGGTCGTGTCCCACTTGGAGCTCCACCGACGGTCCCAAAGCCAAGGTTAGTATGCCGCCCTCCCGCCCATGGCGGTACACTCCTGACCTCGACCGTGAGTTCGGGGTGTCTTGGTTGCTTGCCGGCGCCCCGCAGCATGTTTCTGTGGGGCCTCTGAAAGCCCCGAGATGGACCTTGCAGGACGTAGACGCGAGACCTCACATACGCTAAAAGGGGCCAACTGCCTACTGATACGCCTCCTGGGAGCCTTTTGGAAGCATTGTGCGCGTCTCTGGGACCTCTTCGGGCCTTCCTTTGGATTCCTTTTGGGCCTCTTTGGCCCGTCTGGGGGCCCTTTTCGGCCGTCCTGGGTCCCCCTTGGCCTTCGTGGGGGGGCTGAGGCCGTCTTGGGGCCCTATTGGGGCCCTCTCCGACCGTGTAGGGATCCTCTGGTGACTCTCTTGGGCCGCCTTGGAGCTCTTTTGTGCTGCTTGAAGCTCTCTTGAGTCCGTCTTGGGGCCCTCTTGAGGGCCTCTTGGGTTGTCTTGGCCAGACTTTGGGAGCATTTGGGGCCGTCGCAGCCGCTGTTAGGACTGAAAAAGCGAATATCCAGAAAATAGACGCAGTTCCTGAGGAAATGCTTGATTTTTGCCCCTCCCGGCGGCCTCTTGGACCGTCTTCAGGGCCTTTGTGGCCGTCTAGGAGCAGTCTTGGGCTGTCTTGGAACGCTCTTGCACCGTCTTGAGGCCATCTCAGTGCGCTTCTCAGCCATCTTCCAAGCAACCTGGGGCGCTTTGGGAGCCTCTTGGGCCAGCTTGGAGGCCTCTGAGGGGGTCTGGGGCCCCTTCTGGGCCCTCTGGGAGCACTCAAAGCCCCCAAGGGCCCCCATGCAAACCAGGTGTCCTGGTTCCGGGCCCTCCCCCGGCCATGCATGCATGCATGCATGCATGCAGACAGACAGACAGACAGACAGACAGACAGACGGACAGACATATATATATATATATATATATATATACACACACACTAGAACCTTCGCGCGCGCTTCGCGCGCGCTCAAGTTCTAGCTAGGCTTCATAGGCAAACTCATGTAATATCATTTTGGTCGCTTCTTGCGTCCAGGGACTCCCTTAAAGGCCCTTCGCAAGCCTCGGAATCGTATAGAAGGGGAAATGCGGAAACGCAGAAATCCTTCATTTCCTTCTCGGCATTCAAAGATTTAGGGCCCTCAAGGCTTCCTGGGTTCTTTTTTGGGAGGTGAGGGGGGTCTGAATTGTGGTCTGTTGTGCAATAGTAGACCGGAGGCCAAACTTGGAAAGAAAAATAATAATTGTGGGATTCCCATTCTTTCCAATTCCTCGGCGCTGTTCGGCGCTGTTTTTTGCTTGTGCCTCGCGGGTTTTGTTAGTTGGGCCCCTCAGGGGTGTGGGGGATCTTCCGGACCCCCTGAGGGTTCTGGAGGCCTCCTGGAGGCCTGGAGAACCGTCGAAAGGTGTCTCGGGCTGCGCGGGTGCGTGTTAGGCCGTTCTCCACATTCTGGGGGCTCCTTGGGGTCGTCTTGGGCTGTCCTTGGGCGTCTTGGGGGCCTTCCGGGAAGCCGGGAGGCGCGGTACCGGCCAGATGTCAGGAGGTGTGTGGGATCTCCGAGTAAGAGTCAACCTGGAAAAAAAAGAGGAAGTCTGGGAATTCCCTATTTTTCAAAATCCTCGATCTTCCAGGGTTAGAAGCGGGAAAACGTGAGAAGGCGAAAAACATCAGAAAAACCATTGAACGTTGGGGACGGCTCTCGCAGCTCTCTTG
Source organism: Prorocentrum cordatum (assembly GCA_963575745.1). NCBI lineage: Eukaryota > Dinophyceae > Prorocentrales > Prorocentraceae > Prorocentrum > Prorocentrum cordatum. Next base: position 14,554 of record CAUYUJ010022038.1, read on the forward strand.
GGCTGTTCTTGGAGCCTCGTCGGTGTCTTTTTGGGGTCTCTCAAGGATCGGGGGTGTGTGGGGGGCCTCTGGGTGGTCCTGGAGGCCTCTCGGAGGTCTCTGGAAGCCTCCTGCTCCCGCTCTTGGGCCCATCTTGGGCCTGTTCTGGGGTGGTCTGGGGCTGTCCTGGGGGCCTCTTCGGCAGTCTTGGAGCCTTCTTGACCCGTCTTGGGTCCGTCCTGAGGGTCTCTTGGGTGGTCTTGGGGCGGTCTTGGGAGCCTCTTCGGCGCTCTTGGACCGTTGGAAGCTCGAAAACGCGAGAAGCCAAAAACATAGAAAAATAGCAATGAACATCGACGATTTTGGCCTCTTGTGGCCGTCCCGGGACGCCTCTCGGACCTCTCTTGGGGTCTCTTGGAGGCCACCTGGGAGCCTCGAAAGCCGTCGGAAGGCTGACTTGAGCTGCTTGGGAGCGTCTTGGGCCATCATTTCGATTCTGGGGGCTCCTGGGAGGCGTCTTGGGCCCTCTCCTGGAGCGCTGTGGAGGCTCTCCGGAAAGGCCCGGGGAGCGGTACCGGGAGCGTTCCCGAGATGCGGCGGGGAGGTGTGGGATACGGGGCTGGGGGGGGGCGGTATCTTATGTATATATATATATATATATATATATATATATGTGTATGTATAGACATATATATATATATATATACATACATACATATATACATTCATAATATGTATATGTGTGTATAGAGACTAATGCGTATATACATGTACTTACGTGTTCTAAAGACATTTCTATTTATACATGCATGCATACATACATACAAACATACATACATACATGCATGCATACATACATACACGTACCTGCATACATGCATACATGCATACATGCATACATGCATCCATGCATACATACATACATACATAAATACATACATACAGACAGACAGACAGACAGACATGCATACATACACACAGACATGCATGCATACATACATACATACATGCTTACATGCATACACACATATGCATACAGACATACAGACATACAGACATACAGGCATACAGACATGCATGCGTACAGATATACATATATACAAACATACATGCATGCATGCATACATACATACATAGACACATAGACATACATGTACATACCTATACATCCATATACATACATATACATACAAACATACATACACACACACAGACAGACAGACAGACAGACAGACAGACAGACAGACAGACAGACAGACAGACAGACAGACAGACAGACAGACAGACAGACAGACAAATATAGATATATATATATATATATGTGTGTGTGTGACATGCATCTTGGGAGCCCTTCGGGTGCTTCTGGCGGCGTCTTGGGGTCCTCCGGGGCGCTTCGTGGAGTCTCCTCGGGGCTTTTCGGGGCCGAAGGCCCGAAAGGTCTGTTCGGATTCCCTGTCTGGGCCCCTTCTTAGAGCCGTCTTGGGCTATCTTGGACCGTCATGGAGGCCTCCTGGGCTGCTTGGGTCCCTCTCGGGCTGTCTTGGGGCCGTCTTGGGAGCCTCTTGGGCAATTTTTGGGCGATCTCGGGAGCCTCTTCGGCTATCTTGGAGCGTCGGGAAGCCAAAAAGGTGAGAACCACAAAAAAACAAAAAAAAAAAAAAAAAAAAAAAAAAAAAAAATGTTGCCTCTTGTGGCACTCTTGAAAAATCCTCTTGGAGGCCTCTTGGGGCGTCTTGGAAGCCTCTTGGGCCGTCTAGGGACTATCTTGAGCGTCTTGGACCGATCTTGTGGCGTCTCGGAGCCCTCAAGACCATCTTGGGTGCTTCCTGGGGCCGTCTTGGAGGCCTCCTGGGCGCCAGGGCGGGGATATCAAAAAAGGGAGCCCGATGGTTTTGAGGTGGGCGGGGCCCCCGGGCTAGGGACCTGGCATTCGTCCATTTGTTTTTTTATATATATATATATATATATATATATATATATATGTATGTATGTGTGTGTGATACCAGAGAAAACCCATTAGGAATCTTTTTAGGGCTGTAGGGCTATAGGGCCACAGGGCTATATGGGCTCTTGGGCGCTATATGGGCTATATGGCTATATGGCTATATGGGTTATAGAGCTATAGGGCTATAGGGCGATAGGGATATAAGGCTAGAAGGCTACAGGGCTACAGGGCACCGGGCACCCGGGCACCCGGCCACCGGATCGGCGGCGAACCCGGGCACCCGGGCACCTGGGCACCCGGGCACCCGGGCACCCGGGCCCAGCCACCGAATCGGCGGCGAACCCGGGCACCCGGGCACCCGGGCACCCGGGCCCGGCCACCGAATCGGCGGCACACCTCACCTACCCTTAAATCCGCTAGGACCGCTACAGAGGCAAGCTCTGATTGGGGAATGTACCCTCCTGGTCCTTGGGGGCGGGGGGGGCATCCGGGCCTCACCAAACTTCGCGAACCGCGCCCCGCGGTGCGCGAATACCTTCGCGCCCTTGCTCCTTCCCAGATGGTCTGGTACCGGAAATTTTCGGCAGCGATTTCGACGCACCCCGAATTTCGGTAGCGACCGGATCTTCGTTTGAGGGCGTTGAAATAGCGGATTTCAGAACGCTCTGATACCGGTATTGGGCGCTACATTTCGGTATTTCGGTAGCGACCGATCTCTGCGGAGCGCTACCGGAAATTTTCGCTAGCGGACCATCAGGGTTCGCGCCGCCCTCCATGGAGCATGGCCACCGCTCTGGCCCGGCCAGCGACCCGCGGAGCGCGGTGACCTTCGCGCCCCGGGGCGAGCTCGAATCGGTGATACATCGCCGGCAGAGCGGCCTCGGCCCCCCTGATGGCAAAGCTGCAGCTCTCGGGGCGGGGTGCGCTGCAAGGATCCAGGCGCGTTCGGGGGGGTCCGTGCGCTCTCCTCCGAGCACCCGATCGCGACGCGACAGAGCGACGACGGAGAATAGCTTGCCGCTTTCAGGCTCGATGGGCTCCTGCCAAGCCCGGGCGCCGTCCAAACACTGCCAGGGATGCAACGGGCTGTCCATGGGGCCGAGCTGGGCCTTTGGAGGAACCACGTTGTGAACAAAACGCGGTGTCGGGGGCCAGGGTTCAAGCGCGGTGCTGCCTCAGAAGACGACCGACAGACGACGACCTAGATATCAAATAAAGTCAAGCGGTCATTACACCAGAGAGCAAACCCATCCAGTGGATCCTCTGACATTTTCGAAAATACTCCACGTTAGCCCGCGGTGGCAAAAATCTTGGTCCTCTACTCTCTACTTGACTCTCTATGTCTGCTCTCACCCACCTTCTACGCACGATCTGTATCTCTCTCCTTCTCTTTGTCCCTCTCACTCATTTTCTCTCTATCCTCCCTCTTTTTCTCTCTCTCTCTCTCTCTCTCTCTCTCTCTTCTCTCTCTCTCTCTCTCTCTCTCTCCTCTCTTCCCCATGCAATCCCAGGTGTATATTTCATTATCTCTCTCTCTCTCTCTCTCTTTTTCTCTCTCTCTCTCTCTCATATCTATCTCTGTATCTACCTTCCCCGCCTCTCCCTCTCCTTCTCTCTCTCTCTCTCTCTCTCGTCCCCATATCTCTATCTATATGTATATATGTGTGTCGCCCCATCTCTCTCTCTATATATATATATATACGCTCTCTCCCTCTCTTCCCCATACGACCGCGGCTCTGGCATCCACGACGACGACGGGGGGGCCTCGACGGCGCACACGACGGCGGACGACGGCGACGACGAACGACGGCGACCGCCGCTCCTCCGCGGCAGGCAGCGGCCCCGGCGAGCCCGAGGCGCCGCGCCTGGAGGCCCCGCGCCTCCGCCTGCGGCGGTGCGGCGACTTCTGCGACGCCCTTTGGCTCCCGCGCTCGCCCTTCGGGCTCGGCCCCATCGCGACACGCCCAGGTCCCAGGCGAGCGCTGCGCGGCGCGCCCGCCGCTGACCTCAGGTCGGGCATGTCCCCCTACGGGCGGATTTCCCCAGGGCATTGTCTTACTAGCTCTGAGTATTCCGCCTGTAGAGGGACAGGCCCGACTTCACGCTGGCCAGAGGCCTCCCAGGCGGGGTCCGAGCAGATGGCGTCGGAGGATCGCGCTGCCAGCGGCGCCGTGCCTCGGCGATGTGCCTCGGCGACGTCGCGGCGAATCGGCGACGCGGGCGTGGAGTGGACCCGATTCCGCGTCGAGCCGCATCGGCGATGCATCGGCGACGCGGCGCGGCCCTGCAACCCTGTACGCTCGGACCCCGTTCTGAGCGACGATCGAAAGCGGCTCCTGCGCAAGACGGCACCACGACCGCGCGCGGCGGCCCGCGCGGGCCGCCAGGTCGGCACGCTGCCTCGGAGACGAGGGCGCTCGCGCGCGACCTCGCGCGGGCAGCTGGCGCGCCGACGACGGCGCAGTCGGCCCCAGAGGCCTGGAGCTGGCGCCGCCGCGCGGGCGCGGCAGCGACCGAGGCCCCCCCCGCAGCGACGCCGCGCGCTGCGGCGCCGAGGCCCGCGGATCTGACTACCTACCAGACCACCCCAACCCAACCCGAAGACCCGAATTTGACCCGACTTTCGGGTTGGGGGGGGGGGTACGGGTTCCATGTGCTTTTTTCAACGGTTCCCCGACCCCTCCCACTGGAAATGGAGGGCAAATCGAGGCCGGGTCGGGGTCGTTTGGTGGGTGGTGAGCCTCGGCGCCGCCCCGCTGCGCCGCCGCACGCCGCAGCGCGCGGCCGCTCGACACGCTGCGCCGCAGCGCCGCAGCGCCCCCCGGCGAGGCTGCGCGCCGCCGCGGAGGCCCGTTGGTTGAGCAGGGGCTGGCCGTCCCGGCAAGCCTGTGGGCCTACCACGACATGCTCTGATGAAGGGCCCCCAGGACACACAAATAAATACACACAAATAAAAGAATCCCCGACATTTTCCCATATTTTCTGGGTTTCTGTCTTCCCCCCCACTGCTCATATTTTCCCATATTTTCTGGGGAATCGACGATTAATTGTGTCTGTGTGTTTTTTCCCCTCCTGATCTGAGAACACAAAAATATGGTCGAAGGACATAAACGATGCTCTCAGAAGACAAGCCCGATGTGTCAAGACGAGGCAGTCTCAGCCAGAACCGTTCTGGCAACATCTCGTGCAAACCACAGGAGACTCTCAGAAACTTCCTTGGTGGGAATATACAGGGAGGCTTGAAAAGTGGAAGTTGGGAGTTCCGTCAAAGTGGAAGTGGCCAGGGCCGGAAAAACCAGCAAGGGTTGCGACGAGCACGAGGAAGTTTGGATGAGATCGCCAGACCTGAAAGAATGGAAAGAAAACTGGCCAGGGGTGGAAAGTAGGGGAACGAAAAATGGCATAGACATAAAATCTCGGAGGTCCGCGGATCGACGCTGGACCCCCTCCCTGGCGCGCGGAGCGCGCCAGGGAGGGGGTCCAGCGGCGCCGCCAGGGGGCTCCAGCGTCGATCCGAGAAATCCGCGCGGACCTCCGAGTTTTTTCCCTGGAAAGGGTGGGTCGGCGGCGACGAGAAGGGCGAATAGAGCCCAGGGGCGGGCACGGCACGCATTCGCCTGGGAGCCCCGCCGAAGACGTGGGTCATCGGCGCCCCTGGATGCGTGTATTTAAAGGGAAATTAGGACACACAAATAAATACACACAAATAAAAATAGTCCCCATGTTTTCCCATATTTTCTGAGTTTTGTCTTCCCGCCCAATTCCCATATTTTCCCATATTTTCTGGGGATCGCCGATTAATTGTGTCTGTGTGTTTTTTCCCCTCCTGAGTATTGCTCCCCCCCTGGGCTATTCGCCCCCATCGTCGCCTCCGAGTGGACGGGCTGGCCCCCGCCACGTTCTCCGGCCCCCCTGTACAGTCGGGGCGTCGACAGAAGGAAGCCGAAGTAAGGAACGGGGCCCCTTCCTCCCATGAGTGGAACTCCGATCTCCCACGGGAAACCTTAGGAAAACAGAAGGCAAACTGCAGAACAATCAAGGAACCTTCTTCAGGCTCCTCCCCACCGAAAAGGGCTCCTTCTTCAGGGCCTTCTTCAGGACCCCTCCGAATCGGTGGGGAGGGGCGAGCCCCTCCCCACCGAAAAGGGCTCCCTCTCCAGGGCCCCGACTGTACGCCAGCCAGGACGCCGCGCCGCTGCTCGGCGCCGAGGGGCCGGGGCGCTGCACCCGGCGAGGAGCGGCGCCGCCGACGCCGCGCGGGGGGGGCGGCGGGAAAAAAGTGCCCCACCTGGCCGTCTGGCAGAGCGGCGATCGGCGGCGAGCGCAGGGGGGGGGAGGGGGAGGAGGAGGAGGAGGAGGAGGAGGAGGAGGAGGAGGAGGAGGAGGAGGAGGAGGAGGAGGAGGAGGAGGAGGAGGAGGACCAGTGTATAACCAAGAGCAATCAGCGATGTTGGAATTCACCGTCCCTCCAAGCTCCCTCGTCATAGGCCCCCACAACGGTTCATTTCCATTGAGGGAACTGCCTCGTTGGAAGACAACCGTTTGAAGATCCTGAAGCATGCCAAAACATTGTTTTCGGCATTTCAACGCCACGTATCAACCTGACTGCTGCGTCTTGACGATCCAGCATCGTGCCAGAGCGCCATTTTGGGGATTTCAACACCGCGAATCAACATACTTGTTGCACCCGCATAATCACGAATCCTTCCAAAACACAGTTTCTGGAACGTTGATCATGGGAATCCGCGAAACTCCTGCACATGTTGAAAACGAATGTGCGCGGCGCTAAGGCGAGAGCCACATTTTGAAAAGGAACCGCCCTCAATGCGTGAAACCCTCGCAAATGTTTCAAACGAATGTGCGCGGCGCTAAAGCGAGAGCCATATTTGAAAACGACACGCTCTCAATCCGTGAAGCTCTTGCAAATTTTGAAAACGAATGTGCGCGGCGCTCATGCGAGAGCCACATTTTGAAAAGGAACCGCCCTCAATCCGTGAAACTCTTGCATATGTTCAAAACGGATATGCGCGGCGCTAAAGCGAAAGCCACATGTTGAACACCACCCGCCCTCAGTCCGTGAAACCCTTGCGAATGTTGAAAACGAATGTGCGCGGCGCTAAGGCGAGAGAACCACATTTTGAAAACCACCCGCCCTCAATCCATGAAACTCTGGCAAATTTCTAAAACGAATGTGCGTGGCGCCCAGGCGAGAGCCACATTTTGAAAACGACCCGCCCTCAATCCGTGAAACTGCTGCCACTGTTTCAGCTTCAGAATCATGAATGGCGAGGAAATCTCAAGCGAAACGCCCGGCCCGCCCTAAAAACTGGCCTCGGGTGCGACAGGGAGTAGTTATCTATAAGGAGAAGGAATGGAGGAGGAGGAGGAGGAGGAGGAGGAGGAGGAGGAGGAGGAGGGGGAGGAGGGGGAGGAGGGGGAGGAGGAGGAGGACGAGGAGGAGGAGGAGGAGGAGGAGGAGGATCAGGAGGAGGAGGTCGAGGAGGAGGTCGAGGAGGAACGCAACACAAAGTACGGTTGAGACAACCTCAGTACAACAAGGATGGTGCTGAAAACGACCTAGAGGAGATGCTTCACAACACATATGAAAAACAACACAAGAAGCGCTACGAGTTCACCATCGACGAAAACAGCGGGACCCACACCAAGTACCAATCCAGCGTCACCAACACGTTCCTCAGCTCCATGACCAACTCAGAGAACAAGATCATCACATGGCCCGAGCAACATTCGCTCACCAACCGACTTGCAGATTTCATACATCGGACGCAGCAACACTACATCCACCGTGGGCTACATCGACCGTGGGCAAGTCCCACAGAAACATCACACCACCGACAACTTACCAGCAACCCGACGTTGTTGAGCTACAAGACATCGACGACCACACTGCGGACATAATGAACAAGTGGACGGGAACAGCGAGAGAGCCATTGCCACAAATACCACAGCACCCACGATCGCCTCCAACATATGTTGAGCTCCAGTCACCTACACCAAACAACCCAGCTTGACCACAAATCATTGGAGGAACTACGCCGATACCAGTAACCAACCTGCAGCCACACACGCACATGCGACCAGTGACCAGAAACAGCGACACAACCAAGCCCACACCGACAATGCAAATACCCCACCCACGCGGCACAGTTTCGTATTCAGGCCATCGAAATTCAGACGTACGACGATGTTCAAACATACCGACCGACATCGGCCCCGACAACCCGCACTACGAAACGATTCAAGGGCAGCTGGAGCAACGAAGGCAATGACAGCAAGCGGAATACGACTACAAGGACATGCTCCGCAACACACTGCACTGGACACATATACCTACGCCGCAGCAGCAATATCTACCACAACTCGACTTCAGACCCAAGAAGGACAAGGCCACCGCCACCACCTATCCATGCACCTACACCTCTGCCCAAGGCCAAGACGCCAACACCAATCGCACTCCTTTTCCTCCTCCAAGTGCCGAAGATCACGGCAGAAGCTTGCTGGGACCGCCAGAGGGAAGCCCTACGCATGGAATACCGAACCCGCCCCTTTCGAACCATCAACCCTGTTCCAACGTCCTAGATGGGGGGTGGGGAGGAGGGGAATGGAAGGATAAGAAAAGGATGAGGGCCAGAAATGGAGTGGATGGGGGGATATGGAGGAAAGAAAGAGGACAGAGGGAGGCAGGTGGGAGTGAAGAGGGGGGGAGGAGGAAGAGAAGTGAAGGAGTGAGGACGACCAATAGAAGGGAGGGAAAACACTGATGAATAGAACAAGGCAAGCGGAAAGGAAAGAAACAGGGATGGACGGGGAGGGGAGGACAGGAGAAAGACGAGGAGAAGCAGAAAGATGATTAGGGGGAGAGCTGCAAGGGCAGGAGGAGCAGGAGGACATTGAAACATCAGGGAGGCATAGAATACGGGGGACGACGGGGGAAGCCCGATAGGGGCCCGAAGGGGGGGCCAAAACAATGGAGCAGAACCGCGGGGTCATTACGTAATGTCTGAAAACCAATGTTCGTATAACAAAAACGTGGGGGACTGTCAAGCCAAAGTTATACCCAGCGCCGTAATGCGCATATAAGTCACACAAGAAGCCGGGGCAAACTGGACCGCCAGGGACGTCCCCGCGACCGCCTTGGCGCTCCGCGTTCAGAAGGCACGTTCCCGCGCACCCCTCGTGGCGTCGGGCCACCGCCACGCCCTGCGGCCCTGGCGTGGATGGAGACTCTGCTCAGGTGTCCCCCACCTGCGCACCCTCTCTGGGCCGCGGAAGTGCCACACCTGACGCGCCCTGCGACCTGGAAGGGATCGAGACCGCGCTCCGGGACCACCCCGCGCACATCCTCACATGTGCCGAAGAAGCTCCGCACCGCGGCCCTGGCCTTCTGTGTGGGAGGACGCACCATGCACGGAGGGCAGGGCGGCCGCGCGCGCGGCGGCGCTGGCCCGTTCTGCGCGAGAGGACGCACGGTGCGCGAGGGAAAAGGCCGCCGCGGCCTTGCCCCATCCTTTGTAGGGGAGCACACCATGCGCGAGCGGCGAGGCCGCCGTGTGCGCGGCGGCCCTGGCCCAGTCCGTGTGGGACAACGCGCAGTCCGCAAAGGGCAAGGCCGCAACGCGTCGGTTGCGGAAGCCGCCGCGCCCGCGGCGATCCTGCGGAATTGGCCGCATTGTACGCGGGAGCCGAGCGCTGGGCCCATCAGGCACCAAAGACTACCGAACGCGAGTGTTTGACGCCACCGCGCGCACGCGCGCGAGGTCGCGCGCGTACGCACGTTCAGTGTCCCAATAAGACGAGAAATGCTCACCCGCACGCATACAGTTCAGACGCATTTGCCAATGCATGCGCGTGCGAGCGTGTGTATACATACACATGTGTTCTTTTAATACGTATATATATATATATATACACACGTACAGATGTGTATAGAGCAGTCACATCGTTCGGTCTCCGTGGAATATGTTCCAGGGTGGGGGACTGTTCATAAGTAGTTAGGCGGCAGCGAGTGAATGGCAGTCGGGATCCACGGGGGGAGGAGGGGGGGTCATCACTTTTGCTGACAAGTGTTGGGTCGGGCGTGTCCCCCTACAGGCGGATTTGGGAGGAAAAATACAAAGTACCCAAACAAATGTCAAAAAGAGTCCGAACATAGTTGTGTTTTACTGGAAAAAACAAAAAAAAAATATATATATATATATATATATATATATATATGTATAAACAAAACAAACAAAAACAAAAACAAAAAACACTCCCCACGCGATCTCTTAACTACTTCGAAATACTCCTCCTGCAGAGGGACAGGCCCGACTTAAGGCAAGTGCTGGACATCATGCGATAGGGCGAGATCCTGCCGCGACTGCAGCGCGGGCAGCGCGAGGCAGGCCACCGAGCGGCGCCGTGCGGCGGTTCTGCCCAAGAGGAGCCACAGCTGCTGCGACGGGAGGGTGGCAGGAGCACAGGGGGGGGGGGGGGGGGCAGGGCCCGGGGCACGATCCGCGTGCTTGACCTGTCGAACTGACTACCAACCAGACCACCCCAACCCAACCCGAAGACCCGAATTTGACCCGAATTTCGGGTTGGGGGGGGTACGGGTTCCATGTGTTTTTTCAGCGTTCCCCGACCCCCCCCACTGGAAATCGAGGATAAATTTGGGTCTTCGGGTTGGGTTGGGGTGGTTTGGTGGGTGGTGACGAACTGGGCTCCAGTCGGACGTGGCCCTCGGCAGGAGTAAGATTCAGAGGCAGTCCACAGAGAGTGCGGGGACGACTACTTGGATATCTGTTGGCCATTTTGGTGCACTTCTGGGCTGTTTTAAAGTGTTCGTCAAAACCCTCTCTGCAGAAGACAGGCCCGACTCAAAACTGGGCGCAGGCCCCCCGATAGGCGAGGGGGGAACACTAGGTGGACGGCGAGGTCGAGGGGGGGGTGTCACGAGGGGGAGGGGCGGGCAGGCCCAGGGGGTTGGAGGAAACAGAGGGGGGGGGGGGGGGGCAGCGCGGAGGGCAGAGAGGACCCTGAGATCCGACGCAGCGAACAGCTGCAACATCGTAAAAAGTCACGCGCGGAGCTCCAGGCCCATCTTTCCGCGCAATTGTTCGAGCCCGATCCGTCTGAGGGTCATCCGGGGCCCAAAATGATGCGAAAACGCCCGGCTCGGAAAAGATTGAGACGCCAGGACCTCAGGGGATGAGGAAGGGGGTGGAGAGGGGTCGAGAAGGCGTTTGAGCAGCGGGCGAGCGCAGCGACGAGAGCGCGGAGTGCGCGAACGTCGCCACCGCCTCGCCCCCTCCGCGCGGGCGGCGGCCCGCGCCAGCCCCGTCGCGGCCGCCGATTGTCGGAGGGGGGAGGCCAGTTGAGACACCGCCGGACTCGCAAGAGTGACCCTGGGCAGGACAACAGGGGATCTGTCGACCCCTCCTCCTCCTCCTCCTCCTCCTCCTCCTCCTCCTCCTCCTCCTCCTCCTCCCTCCTCCTCCCTCCTCCTCCTCCTCCTCTCCTCCTCCTCCTCTCCTCCTCCTCCTCCTCCGCCTCCTCCTCCTCCTCTCCTCCTCCTCCCTCCTCCTCCTCCTCCTCCTCCTCCTCCTCCTCTCCTCCTCCTCCTCCTCCTCCTCCTCCCCCTCCTCCTTCCTCCTCCTCCTCCTCCTCCTCCTCCTCCTCCTCCTCCTCCTCCTCTCCTCCTCCTCCCTCCTCCTCCTCCTCCTCCTCCCTCCTCCTCCTCCTCCTCCTCCTCCTCCTCCTCCTCCTCCTCCTCCTCCTCCTCCTCCTCCTCCTCCTCCTCCTCCTCCTCCTCCTCCTCCTCCTCCTCCTCCTCCTCCTCCTCCTCCTCCTCCTCCCTGTCACGATCCCTGGCTTCGTGAGGTTTTGGAATGGACCAGAAATTCGAGGCCCAACCCTGGGATACACGATGGGGGGCCGTCAGTCCTCGATAGGGGGTGCGTCCGAAGAGCCCCCTTGGATCGGGGGCGGGCAAACGTGGATTAGCGATCCATGGATGTGGCGCGCGGTCGCCAAATCCATGGATCGGGGGAAGTGCCCTCCCCAAAATGCGGCCGGTGCCGCCTCGCTCGGCGGCGGGAATCCGCGACTTCCCATGGAAACGGGACCCGTCGTTAATCCACGCCCCCATTGATCCATGTTTGCGATCGCCTGATTGGGATGTACCGCAAGGTTCCCCCCTTCTTCTGAGCGGCCAACCTTTCCGGGCGGAACTCGGGGACTGGGGTTCAGTCGGGCACGCCCCTCTACAGGAGGAGTACTCCCAGAACCGTCAAAAAAAGAAACAGTCCGGGGACGACGCTTCTCTTATCTTCTGGCAGCTGTCGAATACTTCCTGGCTGTCTTTTGTTCTCTTCGTCCAGGACTCGCCTGCAGGCGAACATGCCCGGCCTGAGCCTGGGGGCGAAAAGCCGCCCGCGACTTTGGACGCCCGAAATAGGTACGGAAAGAATAGGCACAATGCCCAACAGCAAATGACGTCCCGAACCAACAGCGGCCGCTGTTGGGCGGGCGACCTCCTGTCTCGAATGGACACAGGCCGCGGCGGCGCGGACAGCGAGTCCTGCTCAAAATGAACAAGAACTTCTGTTGGGCATCGTACCCATTCTTTCCGTGCCCATTTCGGGCGTCCATAACAGGGGATGCGTCGACCCCTATCCCAGGCTCCGTGAGGTTTTCGAGAGGATCAACAATTTGGGGCCCAACCCTGGGATATACGAGGGGGGGGGCGTCCATCCTCGACAGGGGTGCGTCCGAATAGCTCCCTCGGGATGTATCCCAAGATTCCTCCCCTTTTCTGAGCGACCAAACTTTTCTGGCGGAAGTCGGGGATTGGGGGAGAGAAATCGCCTGCGAGTCCAGAGCGACAGCGCGGACCTTCGCGGCGCGGCCTGCCAAAGCGCGGAGCGCGGCGCGCCGGGGGGGGGCGGGACCGCGAGCTCGGGCCCGGTCCCGCAGGGAGGCGCCCGAAGGCTGCGCCCGAGGAGGTATCCCCTTGGGCGAGTGGGGACGCACAGGGACATGCTGATCCTACCGTGTGGGCATGAGATAAGGAACCAAAAGGGGTCCTCCTCCTCCTCCTCCTCCTCCTCCTCCTCCTCCTCCTCCTCCTCCTCCTCCTCCTCCTCCTCCGTAGCCATTTTGGCTCGGGCCGTGTTCCCCGCTTTCTCCGCAGCCTTTTCGCCCATGTTCGGCGGCTCGGCGGCGGCGGCGTCGGCGGCGGGCGCGCCCTGGATGGCTGCGGGGGGCTGCCCGCCGATGTGGCGGCCCAGTGAGTTGAGGATCATGGAGAAGGACTTTCTCGGCGCCTCCGCGGCGAGGCGTGCTGCTCGGCGGCGCGGTCGCGCTGCTCTGGAAGCAGCTCTGCGGCCGCTCGTGGCGGCACGCGGCGCCCCGGGCCCGTGGGTGGACCGCGAGCGCGCGTCGAGGCCGACTCTGCAGAGGATTGCTGCAGGAGATCGTGTTCCTGGCGCGATGCGGCTGAGGCGGAACACTGCCTGGCACGCGTGCCGAGTGCCGCCTGGCGGCTTCACGGCCGCGTCCTCGGCGGATCTGTCCTGGGCTGCTGCTGGGCCTCGGCTGGGGCACACTGCTGGTGGCATGCGGGCTGAGGCCACGCCGTTCGTGCCGCGGGCTGCCTGCCGCGCGGTGGGCGTGCGCTGCAACTGCGGTACCGCGGTTTGGCCGTTGCCTGGCGCTTCGCCCGTGTGGCCGCCTTCGGAGGCAGCCATGGCGAAGGCGTTCGCGCTGATCCAGCCCCCTGCGGCGCAGATGCCGTGCGTAACGGAGTCCGAGTATTGCGAGAGCGTGGACGTGGACTTGGAGGTGGCTGCCCGTCGCGTGGCTCATCCCGAGCCGTTGCGGAACGCTGGCGCGGCTGCGGCGTGTGGCTACCCTGGAGCTCGACGTATGGAGTCGGCTGAGGGTGCTGTGTCGGATGGCTCCTTCGCGGTGCAGGGGGAGGCGTGCGTCGGCGCGGTCGCCGACGAGTTCATGGACGCGCAGGTCTCGCTGGCGCCGATGGCAGGCGCGGTGCGGGGCGGAAAGGAGGGCGAGGGCGACGGCATCTCGGAGGCTGCGTCGGCCGCTGTTCGTGCCCCTGGCGGTGGGTCGGGCTTCGTGCAGGGTGCCGTGGAGCCGAAGAAGCGCCGTGGTGCATTCTTGGCCGTCCTGGAGCGGGAGGGCCTGACCGTCGCCTCCTTCCGCCCTTGAGTTCGCCGCGCGCCGCGGTGCTCGTCGGCGTCTCCGTGCTCCACTGCACGGTCGGGGGCCCAGTGCTGGTCAGGTCCAGCGCTGGCCCCCGCGGTGGTCGGGGGGTCCAGGGCTGGTCAGGTCCAGCGCTGGCCCCCCGCGGAGCGCACGTGTGTGCACATCCACGCCATTCCACGCCATTCCTCCTCCTCCTCCTCCTCCTCCTCCTCCTCCTCCTCCTCCTCCTCCTCCTCCTCCTCCTCCTCCTCCTCGTACGTCCCTCCTGTGCGTCTCGGCCCTCCCACCCCCCCCGCGCGGCCCGCCGAGGTCCTCCCGCTGGGCGCTGCAGAACTCCCGGCCTCTTTCTTTCTAGCTCATGGGGTCCAGTTCCAAAGGGAGGCAGAAAGCCAGCGCATCTCGATAGGAGCCGCTGCTCCAAGAGAAAAAGCGAAACCTCTAAGCTGCCCTCGGGTTGGGCCCTGAGGTGGCTTAACCTACGAAGCCGACGATGCGACTGCTTTACAAGATACATTCCACACTCGGCAAGATGCCGCAAGGAATCCAGGGTCTGGAGGCTAGTCAAACTCCAATTGAGGCTTGGCCATGGACAGCACCGAGGCCCTCATCAAATAAGGAATATTTCAGGGTCTGCAGCCTCCTGGGCACATTCCTGAATCAACGCCCCACCGTATATGTCCTCCTTGGAGGCGCGCGTCCGACCCGAACATACAGTAGACCCATCTTGTAGTATATCAGTATACAGTTTCCCGAGCGGGGTGGCGAGAAAGCGCCCGCTACGATGCATATACGGTAAGGTTGCTCGGTGCGCGCGTCGCCCCTGGGGGAGGGGGGGGGGGCGACGCACATACACATATAGTAGAAGCTTGTTGGGGTGAGGCCGGCGAGTGGTCTCTCCTGCGTGCGCCCGGCAGCGGCGGCGCATGCGCGCGGCCCAGATCCGTTCAAGCTTCGTGCCTGGATGGACCTGGAAGCCAACGACACCCCACCTGCGGCCCCAGGGGGCTCAGGCGTATGCCAGGGAACTCGGCGAGGGATGCTGCGTGGTGTACGCTACGGCCCCCGACGGGCCGCAGCGCAACATGGAGGGCCGCAGGTGGGGAGATGCCGTGTGTTTGTCGGTCGACCAGGTCCGTTCAAAGTCCGTCCCTGGGCCCCTCCCGGGGTCCGTCCTGATCTGTTTTTCGGAGCGGATCCGCCGTGGCGGCGGCTATATCGTCCAGGCAAGACCAGAAATAGGGGGAAAACAAACCTCCCTCGCTTTTGACCACCCTCGCTTCCAAGAGATACCAAACGATGCCAAATTGCAGCCTGTACTGGTCAGGCCGCTAGACGAGGAGGCGCGTGGTATGGCTTGGTTTCGCCTGGAAGCGAAAGCGGGGTAGGTAATTCACGCTCTGAAGAAACGAAAGACCCATCGAGGACTGCCCTTGCCTCGACTTCGGCGGGCGCTGACTACATACACACCGCGCCGATCCTGCTCGGGCCCAGCTGGGCCCAGGATCGGTGCTTGCGCCCTCGTTGATGTGCCCACCAACACCATCAGTTGGAGGGGGAGGGGGTCCTCCTCCTCCTCCTCCTCCTCCTCCTCCTCCTCCTCCTCCTCCTCCTCCTCCTCCTCCTCTTCCTCTTCTTCCTCCTCCTCCACTTCCTTCCCCCCTCCAACTTACAGTGGTGGTGGTGGAAAGGCCCATCACTCGTGGCTTGGCCAGGGAGGCGCGTGCCCTGGTCATGGGCCCATGATGGGCCTGGCCAGGATCGGCGTGGTGCGCAGCGAAGACGACTGACACCCCCTCCGACGATGGCTCTGCTCGAGGCCTCCGCGGCGAGCTCCTCCAACTGCCGCTCGAGCGCGCCCAGCGGCGCCGCCGCCCCCGCGCGCCGCAGGGACGCGGCGCACTCTTCCAGCGCCGCCGACACCTGCCGGCTGCACACGCAAGCAGCGACCCTACAGCGGCAAGGAGTGATCTCTGCTGCGCGGCTTGCCCGCCGCTCGGTGCGGTGCGACACGAGCCTAAAGGCCTTCCAGATGGAATCCGAGTAATTAGACAGGGACCGGAGGAGCGCGCCGTATCGCCGATGCATCGACGCCGTCGGCCAGGAGAAAATCGGGCGCCACATCAAGCGGCATGGCCGATGCATCGCACGGCGTCGGCGATGCATCGACGATCCTACGACCCCATCCACTCGGACCCCACTTGGGAGGCCTAGGCAGAAGCGGCGTGCGACCTTGGGCTTGCCCCCCCCCCCGCGCAGCCACCGAAAGCCGCGCACCCAGAACGCCACCGAGAGCCACTTTGGGCTTCCATACGACATGCTGGTGCCCCTTGGCACCACCACGGACCCTGAGTCGGAGGGCGAACTGGAGTGACTGTTACGGCCCTTGGACATCGCAATATTTGACCTGCTCGACGCAAAGCATGTCCGAAAGCATGTCGTATGTCAGACGAGAAGGCCACAGCTTACGCGACACCGGACCTGGCCGAGCAACACGGCGGCCGGCCAGCTGGACCCCTCCAGCATCGGCCGGCAGACGCCGGCCAGCGCCTGGGCGGATGGCGCCAACCCCCAAGATGCCCTCGCGCTGAGAAGCAAAACACGACTGGAAATGCTGGAATGTTTTCGACCTCAGGGAGCCCTCCCTACAGGGCAGCTTATAATACATATGATGTTTTAGATATGGGATGTTTAATACATGACAAATGTATGAATAAATTCCTGCATGAACTCATCGTTATTTTTAATACTAAATCCCTGCATGTTTAATACATGATCCGCACGCGGAGCATGTATTAAAAACGGCACTGTAGGCACGCGGCTGTGAGGCTGTCAAAAATATACTCCGGATGAAAAGACGGTCCCTCGGAAGGGATTCAGACTTCTGTGGAACCGCGTTATGGTTGTTCCTTTCTCTTTGAAAAAAAGGATCGGATGTCTGGGATGGTCCGCATAATGGGTCCTGGCCAGGTCGATCCTGGTCGGTGGCTGTGCCTCCCCGGCCATGTCACGAACCGACCTGGCCCTGGATCGGTGAGGTGGTCACCCAGAACTCTGCCGACGTCCTTTTCTCTCTCTCTCTCTCTCTCTCTCTCTCTCTCACACACACACAACACACATCTCAGGAGGTGGACGTCCTTCCCCGGGACGAACGTCTCATCCTGAGCCGTGCTTTGACAGCCCTGGGCCCTGGTAAAGGCCCCCAAAGGCCGAAGACGGCCGGAAACCCTCCGTCGTGATTTTGTTCACGACGCGAGATGGTCTGAAACACCCATCCAGAGTTTGGCGGCGAGCGCGGGGGGAAGTGAGAAGGGGCGGGCCTTCCCGGAAGGCTCGGAAGTCCCCTGGCCTTCTGAAACGTTTTCAAAACCTTCCCCGAAGACACAAAAAAAAACCTCTCAGAAGGGCGCGAGGGCTCCTGAGAAGTCCCGCCGCCTTCTGAGAAGTCCTTCTCCTTCTCAGTTCTCCCCCTCGCTCGCCGCCGAAGAGGGCCTGGTACACCCGTCCGGAGTGCCCAGGGTGGGTCTGGCCACGATCGGTGAGGTGCCGCCCCCGTTTTGAGCGATATCCCCCAGGATGGCCCCAGAGGGCGAACGATGCGCAGAAAGCGTGGAGGCTGTGATAGTGCGAGCCGGGAAGGGGAGATGAGTGAGATGATGAGGTACGGAGGGCGACGAGGACAAGAAGCAGATGGATGAGCAGGAGGAGGAGGAGGAAGAGAACGGCGGGCCCGAGCGGGCCCGGGACGATGCGCGTCGCCCTCACGTGGGCAACAGCGACGAGGTACTCCCCAACGCACAATGTCACACATTACATCCTCGTTTCCAAATTTATCGCTGTCTCTCACTGTCTCTCACTTCCCCTTACCGTAAATGCGTTGAGGCCAGGATGGGCCGCAGATAGTGCTCTTATCGACAGCGTCCAACTCTGTTTGAAGAAGGCCGAAGGGCCAAGGCATTCCGTAGGATCGGATTCTCGGGACGAACACATCGTACTCACATCGCCGTCAAGGATCCAGGACTAACCATCTCTTGCATCCCCATTGGCAGCAAACGAGAAAGCGCACAGGTTAAACATGCTTCGCAGCTCTTTTCAAAATACGGTGACCATGACTGGAATGGCACACGCATTCCGAACCAGCAGGCTTACTGGCCAGCAGCCCTTCCAGCAGACCATCGATCAGACCAGTTGGCCACCCAGCAACCAGCAGACCAGCAGGCTAAGCAGTATACAACACAGCAGCACACCCACCGACTAGCAGACCCACCGACCACCGACTGACTGGCAGACCCACTGACAAGCAGACCACAAGACACCGACCAGCAGACCACCAACGATTGACCAACAGACCCACTGACCGCCGACTCCACCTCCCACTCCACCTACCAAGCATGCCGCCGTTATGGTTTGTACCGCCCCCTCCAGCGTATGATGCGCAATGTACTCATTTACCTGCAGTGCCGCATCCGCCGTCGCGGGCTTCAGGCGGCTTCCATGATGACAACGACATTGTCTCTTACGACATGTGCAACGTACACGCCCACCAACCACCAGGCTACAGACCTCTGACCAGCAAAGCACCCATACCAGCACAGACACAAGCATCGGCGTCAGCACCTACACCAGCACAGACGCCCGCACGAGCCTTCACGACAGCACCGACGCCAGCCTTCCTACGCGGCCAACGACGGGCAGCACGACTCCGACAGGTCCGATTCGCCGACCACCCGCACGACCCCCTATCCAACGACCCAGCCCGCGATCCACCCACGCCGGCAGACCATCGCAAGGCAGACCAACGACCAGCGGACTACCCGACCAGCACGCAAACATGAACACGACAGCCACCACAGCTGTCCCTACGATTGCCACACGACAACCATCACGATAGACACAAAGACGGTCACCACGACTGCCACCAAGCACCACGACAGCCACTACACCAACCACCAAGCGCCAGGACAACCTTCACGACAACCACCAACCACCACGACAGTCACCACAACAGCTGTTACAAACACGCACATTACGGCGTTCACCACAACAGCCACGAAGCACCTCCTAATTACGTTCAAGCACACCACAGCTGCCACCACGACGACCACGACAGCTACGACAGCACCTCCCATGTGCAAGCACACCGCGGCGGACACCACGACAGCCACAATGACCACGGCAGCAACTCTTACGTGCAAGCACACCACGGCAGTCACTGGGGAAACCACAACCGCAACAACGACTGTTTCGAGGACACAAGTCACGACGGCTACCACGACAACCACGACAGCGACTTGTACGAGGATGGACCCTTCGGCAGCTACCACGACAACCACAACAGCCACAAAAGCGACTTGTACGAGGCAACACCGCCGACTCTGGTAGCACCGCCGACTCAGGCATCAGCGCCGATGATTCTAATGACACCACCGACTGCAGCACAACCGCCGACTCCGGCAGCACCGCAGACTCGAGCAGCACCGCCGACTCCGACAGAAGCGCCACCGACCCCAGCTCCACCACCGACCCCGGCAGCACCGCTGACCTCAGCGGCGCCGACTCCAGCAGAACCACTAACAGCGGCAACACCACCGAACCCACCAGCACCACAGACTAAAGCAACACCACTGGCTCCGGCAGAAGCGGTGCCGACCCCAACAGTAGCAGCGCCACAGACTCCAGCAGCAGCACAGTCTCCACCAGATTCTTTGTTGCCTGGATAGAGCACCTGGACGACACAGCCCGACAGAAGGTGCCCAAGGTGCCTGCATGAATGCACAGGCAGTCGGACCTCGCAACATGAATGGCAGCATAGACACGCCCCAGGCGTCTCATCTGCGCCGCCGTTGCGATGCGCCCCGAGACGCCACCCCGAGACATGGCAACCGGCACCACCCCCACTTGGCCGCCAGCCTCCGGCAGCGGAGACCCCGCTGCCCGAGGACTTCAGCTCCCGCGCCCCCCCCCGGCGGGAGACCCCTCCGAGTGCCCCCCTCGGGCCTCTCAGGGGGGGCACGGCGGGCCCGCACCTTCTGCGGCTGGCAAACCACAGGGCAAGAGTTTCTCCCACAGCCCCGTCGGGCTGTGGCGACAGTCGGGCTGCCAACCTGAGGCGCCACTAGGGCACCCAGCAGCAGTCTCCGCCAGAATCACTGCCCTCAGCAGCACCACCCAGACTGACAACACAGACTTCGGCGTCAGCGCTGCCGGCTCCAGCAACACCGCCGACTTCGGCAGCAGCGCCGCTGACTCCAGCAACACCACGGAGCTCATCAGAACCACCGACTCCGGCAGCATCACCGACTCCAGCAGCAGCGCCTCCGACTCCATCGCCACCGACTCTCGCGGCGCCGCCGACCCCAGCACCGACTCCAGCAGCAATACCGACTCCGGCTGCAGCACAGCCGACTCCAGTAGCACCATCGACTCCAGCAGCCTCTCTATGGAGTCGGTATCTTTCAGCTGTTTTGCTTCTGTGGTCACTTCTTTCTGCCACTAGTCTTGGCTCCCGAGAAGTAGGGAGGGAGCGGATGCTTCATCTTCAGGATGGATGGGTGGAGGGGGGTTAGACGGCATTCATTGCGAGCGCCTGGTTGCTTCCTCTGCACCCCGCTGTGTATCGAGCACCTTGATGTTGTGGGGCACGTTCCAGCGTAGCGGCGCCCGAGACGATGCGTGTACGATCGGCCAGGTCGTTATGCCTTCAGTCTTGATGCCCAAGACATTGAGTGGAGGCTGTGTGTAGGCTGAGAGATGGAGGAGATGGCATTCACTGCGGTCGCTCGGTTGCTTCCTTTGCAACCTGTTGCCGACCGAGCACGCTGATGTAGTGATGAATGTCCCAGCGCAGCGGCGCCCGAGACGAACAGCGGCTGACTGGAGCCCCGCCCATTCCGCCCCCGTGTTCCTGTGGCGTGTCGGTATCTCTCAGCCGATTGGCGTGCACGGAAGGCCGTTTCTTTCATGAGTGATGGGGGGATGTTTGTAGGATTGGATGGGAAACAGCGCCGCAGAAGGCGGTTCCAAGGAACCGCAAGGCGCACCCGAACCGCTCCCGAGGCTGGGTTGTTGCGGCCGCCGCGCCCTTGCACCCTGGCTGCCCCACCCGCCGAGTCGATTAGGGTTCGCGCTGCACCCGAGAAGGGCTGGCGAAGAGTGCGGCGGTCCTGGCACCGAGGAGGTCTGGGGTGCACCGATCAAGCCCTGGGTAGCAGCCCTAGTGCTGCCGTGCTTATACAGCCTCGACTGTCCCCAGTCGTCTGCCTTTTTCTCTGCTCCCCCCGAGGTCGGATGGCCAGCTCTGGGGAAGGCGGCAGCGTGCCGAGCACCCTCATGCCATCAGGAAGCAGGAAGCAGGCGGAAGAGGAGGAGCAGGAGGAGGACGATGACAGGGCGGAAGAGAGAGAGAGAGAGAGCGAGAGAAGGGGCACGAGGACGACGAGGAGGTTGCGCGGTGGCAGGACGGCTGCCGCCCCACACAGAGCCTCGAGGACGCACTGCAGCCCGAAGGCGCGGTCGTCACACTCGCCGCAGCAGCTGGCGTCGCGGGCGAGGAGCAGCAGCTGCTCCAGCCTCGCGACCTCGCCCTGGCGGACCGCCTCCCGCGCTCGCGCCGCCTCGGGGCGAGCAGAGAGACAACACGGGGGGGGGGGGGGCGGAGAACCAGCGATGATCCTCAGAACGTGCGCCAGCGCCAACGTATGCTGGTCCACCGAAGCCCTTCCACACGACGAGGGTGCTGCGAGAATGGCCGACGCAGGCCGAACAGGGGGAACACACATTGGGCTAACACACGTCCTGAGTATCCTCGGGCTGATCCCACTTGGGGCGCGAATGCATTGGGGGCGATAAGTGGGGAGGTGAAAAACTGTTTCGGGCCCGAATGCCCCCTTCTGGGCCCTAAACGGCCCCTTCAGGGGCCTAAAGGGCCCCTTTTCGGCAGCCCTCGCTGCCATTAATCGCCCCCCCCTTACGCGTCTTCCGACCCACAGATCCCTGCGGATCTCCAAAAATCCCACCAGCCCTCTGGGCGTAGGTGGTCTAGAGCAGATCCTCTTCCACCCCTCCCTCTTCCCCCTTGGGGAGGGGTTTACCCCTCCCCCTACCCCCTCCCCTGGACCTGGACGGGGGGGGCCGCGGGTAGTTAGAGCGTCCAAGATGGCCCAAGACGGCTCCAAGAGCGCCTCAGAGAACCCAAGATGAGCTCCAAGATGGCTCAAGATAGCGCAAGATCGCTCACGATGGCTCCTAAGATGGTTCCAAGAAGCCCAAAGACGGCCCCAAGATAACTCCAAGTGGCCAAACAGCTCCCCAAGGAGGCCCCGAAGAGGCCAAAATCGTCCCAAAACCTAAGGAAAATCAATGATTTTTGCTTTCTCGCCTTTTCGCTTCCGATGGCCATCCGAGGCCTGGAGATGGCTCCAAGATGGCCCAAGAGGGCCCCAAGAGAGCCCCAAAAGAGCCCCAAGACGGCCCCAAGAGCGCCCAAGAGCACTCCAAGAGCGTTCCAAGAGGGGTCCAAGAGGCGATTTTAGGGGCTTCCGAGGGGGGACGCTAATTAAACCCCCCCTCTTGTTTGATCGACTCCCTCCAAGATGGCCCCAAAAGCGCCCCGAAGGCTCCCCAGAGCGCCTCAAGAGGGTCCCAAGAGGCGCCCAAGATGCCCCAAGGCGCCCAAAAAGCCCTCCAAGAGGCCCTCAAAAGACCCCCAAGAAGCTCCTTCCCCTCCTCCTCCTCCTCCTCCGATTCTTCCTCCTTCTCCGTCCTCCTCCTCCTCCTCCTCCTCCTCCTCTTCCCCCTCCTCCTCCTCCTCCTCCTCCTCGACGACGACGACGACGACGACGACTCCTCTTCCATCCTCCCCCTCTCGGGGTCTGTGACAGCTTCCCCCGCCCTTTGTTATTCTGCATGCTCCCCGACTTCCCTGATCACCTCAACTCCCCTGAGCATCGTTTCTGGATGGGCTGGTGGGGATACGCGAAGCGTCAACAATTTCTCAAGGAGCTGTAACGATGGCCGACGCAGGCCGAACATGGCAAAACACACGCACACACACACACACACACATACACATACACACACACACACACACTACACATTGAGCTAAAACGCATCCTGAGAATCCATGCGGACCTCATGATGATGACCTTAATGACGATGATGATGATGATGATGATGATGATGATGATGATGATGATGG
This sequence comes from Prorocentrum cordatum, assembly GCA_963575745.1. Classification (NCBI taxonomy): domain Eukaryota; class Dinophyceae; order Prorocentrales; family Prorocentraceae; genus Prorocentrum; species Prorocentrum cordatum. The sequence goes on from CAUYUJ010022038.1 coordinate 37,899, forward strand.
TGATGATGATGGTGATGCTGATGATAATGATGATGATGATGCTGCTGATGTTGATGTTGATGATGACAATGACGACGATGATGGTGATGATGATGATGGTGATGATGATGATGATGATGATGATGATGATGATGATGATGATGATGATGATGATGATGATGGTGATGATGATGATGACGATGATGATGATGTGTATGGTGATGGTGTTGGTGATGATGCTGCTGATGATGATGCTCATGATGATGACAATAATGATGGTGATGATGGTGATGGTGATGGTGATGATGATGAGGAGGAGGAGGAGGATACTAACACAAGTTGGGTTAACACACGTCCTTATGGTCCCACAGATCCCTGCGGTCCTTCAAAAATCTTGGCCTGCGAAGGTTTCGCTCCCCGACTTGGTGGGTGGGAGAGCCCCCGAAAGCACGGGCCCCGTGCGCTCTGTGACTCTCCCCAGGACCGGCCCTAGCTCCTGGGGGGCATCCCAGGAGACCCTTTGGAAGATCGCCGCTGCCACCGCCGTCCACCGCGTCCGCCGCCGCAGTCAGTTGCCGCCGCCGCCGCCGTCGTCGCTACCGCCCCGTCGTCGTCGTCGCCGTCGCCGTCGCCGTTACCGCCGCCACCGTCACCTCCGTCGTTACCGTCGTTACCGTCGCCGTCGCCGACGCCGTTACCGCCGCCGCCATAGCTGTCGTCGTCGTCGTCATCGTCGTCGTCGTCGCAAAACTCGACCCTCGAATCCCAGCCCTCGAGCCTCGATCCTGGAAGCTCGACGCTTGCAACGCGTTCCCCGACCTCCGAGCCTCGGTCCTCGATAAACAACGAGACACGAGCTTGAACTCTCGAATCGCCATGGACGGTGCCTGAAGCGCCGCCAGGAGGTCCAGCGCAGATCCAAGAAGTCTGCGAGGCTATCCGACAGTTTACGCTTATGCATGTGTTACGTAATTGGTCTTTGTAGCGAGTCGCCGCTGCCGCCCAGGCCATGTGCAAAACCTGGCCGTGAAGAAGCGAGGAGGAACGGGGGGGCGCCTCCACATGGCACCCAAACCTGGAGCCAGCCAGAGGGGATCGGAGGGGAACGGCTGCCCCCCGTCAGCGCTGAACCACTGATGCTAGAGGCCTCCCAGATGCGGTCCGAGCAGGTGGGGTCGGAGGATCGCGCCACATCGGCGACGCATCGGCGACGTCGGTGGTGCAGGCGACGCTAGCGCGGAAAGAATCGGGCTCCACATCGAGCCGCATCGGCGGTGCATCGGCCATGCGTCGCGATCCTCCGACCCCTTCTTCTCGGACCCCATCTGTCGAGCAGGGACCGACCGTCCCAGCATTCATATAGGCATACCACGACATGTTCTGAGAACCCAAACAATGCTCTTTGAACATGAGCCCGACGTGTTAAAACAAGACAGACTCAGCCAGAAATGTTCCAAGGACATCTCGTGCAGGCCACAAGAGGTCCTCAGAACACTCTCTGGTGGGCCTACAGGCAAACCGAGAGGCTCCGCCGCTGCCTGAGTGGAGAGACTCGGGCTCCACATCGAGCCGCATCCTCCGACCCCTCCTACTTCGCCCCCACTTGTCGGAGGAGGGCAACGCGAGACAACGACCGTGAGACAACGGTGGCCAAATCGGCTCAAAATCGGTCCCCGGACCCCTCCCGGGTCCAAACGCACCGATTTTTCACGCTGCGTCCAGCCGTGGCGACGAGGAGGCCCCTCGGAGGCGAAAAAGGCAAAAACGTCACCCTTGTCTCACCCTGCCCTCCTCTGAACTTGGGCGGCCTCTCCCGCCTCGCCCAACAGCGGACCACCGTCGGCCCCCGGGGTCCACCCCGGCCCGTCCTTCCAGGCGGAGCTGGCCGTGGCGGCGAGGAGCCTCCGGGAGGCCCGCGAGCACGGCTGGAATTAGGTCGGGCATGACTGAAGGGGCCCCAGGACACACAAATAAATACACACAAATAAAACTATTCCCCATATTTTATCATATTTTCTGGGTTTCTGTCTTCCCCATCACTTCCCATATTTTCCTATATTTCTGGGGAATCGAAGATAAATTGTGTCTGTGTGTTTTTTCCTCTCCTGAGGATTATGGACGAAGAACGAAAAATGCCATCCAAAACATTCAAAACAAGAAAATCCACAATGCTCCAAGAATCGCCCCCAGACCATCGTTTTGCTGTTCTTGAATGCTCTTCCTGCCGAGGGACAGGCCCGACTCAAAGTTGAGCTCATCTCCCTGCAAACGTCCTGCCGGGCCGCATCGAGCCGTGAGCTCCCTTGGGCCCGACGGGGTCGGAAGCGCCCGCCACTCCTTTCCTACGACGCTCAGGTCGGACCTGTCCCCCTGCAGGGGGGACTTTGAGCTTGCACTCTAGACGAGCGCGTCCCACTACTCGCAACATGACCACTCGCAAGTGGCCTGGACCTCCCGCGGAGGATCTGCGAGAAGTGATACCGGAGCAGACATGGGCTGCTCGGACGCTTGCGAGCAGGCACCTTGCGAGCAGTGGAACGCGCTCCGTGACATTCGGTTGGGGGGCGGAAAGATACGGATACGTGTTGTCCCCGGACCTCTCTTGGGGTGCGTTCTGACCAGAATTTCGAGGCGAATCCAGCGGTGACAACGAGGATTCCCCAGGAGGACCAGGAGAGGCCGAAAACGAAGGGGGACCACACGTATCCCTATCCTTCTGTCCCCCCGATTCGGCGCCCCCGATCGCCGCTGCCCCCGCCCAGGCCCTCTGCTGCGCCGGCGGCAGGCGGCAGACGCCCGCGCCGCCGCCGCCGCCGATGCGGCGGGGGCGGGCCGGCGCGCCGGGCACGGCGCGGGGCGCCGGCACCCCGGCGCGCCGCAGCGGCGGCCGCCGGGCGGCGAGGCGCCGCCGGTAGGCGCCCTGCTCGGGGAGCGTCCGCAGCAGGGGGCCGCAAGGGAGCCCTGCCCCTACCCCCCACGAGTTCTGCGGGGGAGGGTGGGGTTCACTTCGCTCGCGAGCTCCCGAGCGAAGGGAACCCCAGCCTCCCCCTCGGAAATCGTGGGGGGTAGGGGTAGGGTTCGCTTGCGGCCCCCTGCGCAGGCGAGTCATGGCACCGACCTCGCAGACGTGCTGCAGCGGATTTTCGCGTGGAGTGCTGGCAGTGCAAGACCCGGAAGCAGCGAGTGAAAAACGACGTGACTGTCGCGTGGATTCTGTTGTCAGTCTTCATTCCTGGCCCCAAAAAAAATCTGCAGGAAACTCACCTCGGAATCCGAACGAACTTCTCTCTGCGAGGCTGGCGCCATGAGACGAGCGGGTTCCGCGACTCGCAGAGTAACTGCTCGCAAATGGCCCCGCCCCGCCGCGGGGGATTCATAATCCATTGCATAGAGGAAGACATGTTTTTGTTCGGACATTTGCGAGGTTAGGCACTTTGCGGGGCCCAGTGAGTCAACCGACCACCTCACCGATCTGGCAAGGCCCATCCTTATACAAGCAGTGGCATAAGCATAAACTTTCGGAGGTCCGTGCGGATTTCTCGCACCGTCGCCGGGGCCCCCTGGCGGCGCCTCCAGAGCCGCCCCTGGACCGCTCCGCGGGCCATGGAGGGGGGCCCAGCGCCGATCCGAGAAATCTGCGCGGACCTCCCAAAGCTGATGTTCCTGTCGTTGCCCGTTCCCCGACGGGTGGGCCTGGCCAGTCCTGTAAAACAGGGCTAGGATCGGGACAAATCGCTCCAGCACGTTCCGGAGCGCTCTCAGAGCGTTCCGGAACGCTCTGGAGCGGCCGCGGCGCCCACTACATCCTCCAAACCCGCCGATTCTCAGAGATTTCGAGTTATCCCGATCCGATTTTGTCCCGATCTTCGCGTCGTTTGACCTGCGCCGCCCTGGCCGGGCCGCGAGGGCGCTGGCGCCGGTCCTGGGCTCAGGATGGGCCCGGCCGGCATCGGCGAGGTGGGAGGAGGAGGAGGAGGAGGAGGAGGAGGAGGAGGAGGAGGAGGAGGAGGAGGAGGAGGAGGAGGAGGAGGAGGAGGAGGAGGAGAGGAGGAGGAGGAGGGGGTCGGCTGACGTCCCCCCCCCCCGCGGCCTGGATCCGGCGCGCGGCGCGCTCCTGCAGGTCGGCGAAGGTGGGCGGCCCTGGCGCCGGCGCCGCCGCGGGCCACGGGAGGGGCCCCCCTATGGAGGAAGGGCGGGGCCCCGGGCGGGGCCCTGCGGGGGCCTCCCTTCGGCGGAGACGTGCGCAGCGGACGGCACGGGGGGCGGGCCCGGCGATCCCGCGCTCGCTGGGGAGCCTCGTCGACGACCATGGGCCGACGAGAGCCTCTGGATGCGTGCAGTGCCCCCCCCCCCCCCCCCCGGGGCTATCCGCCCCTATTTTCGTTAAGTCGGGCCTGTCCCTCTACTCTACAGGAGGCGTGTTCAAAAACAGTCCAAAGATAGTCTGGGGACGATTCTTTGACCCGTTTGGAATATTTGCTGGGTATTGTTGCTGCTATGTTTTGTTCTTCGTTCCAGATCCGCCTGTGGCGGGACGCGCCCGACCTCACCCCTTCGGGAGCGGCCAAGAGGGGGGTGTCCAAGAGGGGGGGGTGCAAATCATGACCGGTGGCATGTGCGCGGCCCGGCGGGGGGGCCAGGGACGTAATGAAATAAGAAGAGGCGCCATGAAATCTGGGGAAATATCATGGCCCACGCCATGATATCCACCCCCCCCTAGTCATCACCCCCCTCTTTTCCGCCCCCGACCCCTGCTGCCGCCGCCGATCCCTGCGGCATCCTGGAGCCTGGCAGCCGGCCCCAAGGGCCCCGGGGTAACGCCAGGAGCCTCCGAGGGCCCAGGACCTCCTGAGGCGCCTCTGCAGGCAGCCAGGGGTCCCCAGGAGTCCCCGAAGGCCTGCACATCTGGCCCGAGGACCTCCGCAGGCACAGGCAGAACCCATCACCTCCAGAACCCTCCTCCTCAAACCTGGGTGAACAAAAAATTACCCTGTGACGTACCCAACCAATTTGTATCATGGGAAACGAGGAGTTGGCCGAAACTTGCATGGACAATCAAATTGCAGGATCCGTTGTTTGATATGTAAGCTACTTGGGACACGGGCCTATGGCATGATGCGCAGGAGAACCATGCAAGAACGAGGGGCGACAACTACAGGCTCGAAGAGGACATGGGGAGTCGGGAACGAAGAGCAGGAGAAAGACGTGCGGGAAGCCCACTGTGCTGTGCCCCTCAGCAGGCCTCGAAAGTGGCGACAGTTTCACAGATCGCAGCCCCCCAGGGATGGCGAGGTCCAATCTGAGTCTGCGGTGAGTGCCCACTGTATTGTGCCCCTCAGCAGCCCTCGAAAGTGGCGACAGTTTCACAGATCGCAGCCCCCCACGGATGGCGAGGTCTAATCTGAGTCTGCGGTGAGTACCCACTGTGCTGTGCCCCTCAGCAGCCCTCGAAAGTGGCGACGGTTTCACAGATCGCAGCCCCCCAAGGATGGCAAGGTCTAATCTGAGTCTGCGGTGGGTACCCACTGTGCTGGGCCCCATCAGCAGCCCTCGAAAGTGGCGACAGTTTCACAGATCGCAGCCCCCCAGGGATGGCAAGGTCTAATCTGAGTCTGCGGTGAGTACCCACTGTGCTGTGCCCCTCAGCAGCCCCCGAAAGTTGCAACGGTTGCACAGATTGCAGCCCCCCAGGGATGGCGAGGTCTAATCTGGGTCTGCGGTGAGTGCCCACTGTGCTGGGGCCCTCAGCAGCCCTCGAACGTGGCGACCGTTTCACAGATCGCAGCACCCCAAGGATGGCGAGGTCTAGTTTGAGTCTGAGGTGAGTGCCCGCTTTGCTGGGCCCTTCAGCAGCCCTCGAAAGTGGCGATAGTTTCACAGATCGCAGCCCCCCAAGGATGGCGAGGTCCCATTTGAGTCTGCCGTGGGTACCCACTGCGCTGGGCCCCCCAGCTGGCCTCGAAAGTGGCGACCGTTTCACAGATCGCAGCCCCCCAGGGATGGCGAGGTCCAATCTGAGTCTGCGGTGAGTACCCACGCGCTGGGCCCCTCAGCAACCCTCGAAAGTGGCGACAGTTTCACAGATCGCAACCCCCCAAGGATGGCGAGGTCTAATCTGACTCTGCGGTGAGTACCCACTGTGCTGGGCCCCTCAGCAGACCTCGAAAGTGGCGACAGTTTCACAGATCGCACCCCCCCACGGATGGCGAGGCCCCAGTTGAATGTGCTGTGAGTACCCACTGTGCTGGGCCCTTCAGCAGCCCTCGAAAGTGGCGACAGCTTCACAGATCGCAACCCCCCACGGATGGCGAGGTCTAATATGAGTCTGCGGTGAATACCCACTGCACTGGGCCCCTCAGCAGCCCACGACAGTGGCGACAGTGTCACAGATCGCAGCCCCCCAGGGATGGCGAGGTCTAATCTGAGTCTGCGGTGAGTACCCACTGTGCTGGGCCCCTCAGCAGCCCTCGAAAGTGGCGACAGATTCACAGATCACAGCCCCCCAGGGATGGCGAGGTCCCATTTGAGTTTGCGGTGAGTACCCACTGTGCTGGGCCCCCCAGCAGCCCTCGAAAGTGGCGACAGATTCACAGATCACAGCCCCCCAGGGATGGCGAGGTCCCATTTGGATCTGCGGTGAGTCCCCACTGTGCTGGGCCCCTCAGCAGCCCTCGAAAATGGCGGCAGTTTCACAAATCGCAGCTCCCCAGGGATGGCGAGGTCCCATTTGAATATGCCGTGAATACCAACTGTGCTGGGCCCCTCAGCAGCCCTCGAAAGTGGCGACAGTTTCACAAATCGCAGCCCCCCAGGGATGGCGAGGTCCAATTTGAATTTGCGGTGAGTACCCACTGTGCTGGGCCCCATCAGCAGCCCTCGAAAGTGGCGACAGTTTCACAGATCGCAACCCCCCAGGGATGGCGAGGTCACATTTGAATATGCGGTGGGTACCCACTGTGCTGGGCCCCATCAGCAGCCCTTGAAAGTGGCGACAGTTTCACAGATCGCAACTCCCCAGGGATGGCGAGGTCTCATTTGAATCTGCTGTGAGTACCCACTGTGCTGGGCCCCATCAGCAGCCCTCGAAAGTGGCGACAGTTTCACAGATCGCAACCCCCCAGGGATGGCGAGGTCACATTCAAATCTGCGGTGGGTACCCACTGTGCTGGGCCCCATCAGCAGCCCTTGAAAGTGGCGACAGCTTCACAGATCGCAACTCCCCAGGGATGGCGAGGTCCCATTTGAATGTGCTGTGAGTACCCACTGTGCTGGGCCCGTCAGCAGCCCTCGAAAGTGGCGACAGTTTCACAGATCGCAGCCCCCCAGGGGTGGCGATGTCTAATTTGAGTCTGCGGTGGGTACCCACTGTGCTGGGCCCCCCAGCAGGCCTCGAAAGTGGCGACAGTTTCACAGATCGCAGCCCCCCAGGGATGGCGAGGTCTAATTTGAGTCCGCGGTGAGTACCCACTGTGCTGGGCCCCCTAGCAGGCCTCGAAAGTGGCGACAGTTTCACAGATCGCAACCCCCAGGGATGGCGAGGTCTAATTTGAATCCGCGGTGGGTACCCACTGCGCTGGGCCCCCCAGCAGGCTCCGAAAGCGGCGACAGTTTCACAGATCGCGGCCCCCAAGGATGGCGAGGTCTAATTTGAGTCCGCGGTGAGTACCCACTGTGCTGGGCCCCCCAGCAGGCCTCGAAAGTGGCGACAATTTCACAGATCGCAGCCCCCCAGGGATGG
>CAUYUJ010022038.1:45715-100715 GCA_963575745.1 Prorocentrum cordatum
TACCACCACCACCACCACCACCACCACTACAACCACGCACACACGCACGCACGCACGCACGTGCACCACCACCCACTACGCACGCGCGCGCGGAGCCACAGGTCCGCTACGACACGCGTCCGCGGATAGAGAAAATCAGCGCCATGGTAAGGGATGGGAGGGAGGGGTAGGACGTCAGATATGACGCGAGCGCACCTATCTTGTCCTCCCCTCCTCCTCCTCCTCCGCCTCCTCCGCCTCCTTCTCCTCGCTCCCCCTTTTTCCTCCCCCCTCCTCCCCCCCCCTCCTACTCCTCACCTCCTCCACCTCCTCCTTCCTCCTCCTCCACCTCCTTCTCCTCCTCCTCCACCTCCTCCTCCTCCTCCGTCTCCTCCTCCTCCTCCTCCTCCTCCTCCTCCTCCTGCAGACGTTTGCCCTTCAGAAGGAGAGGGCGCGCGAGGCGCTGGCGGCGGCCGTGGACGAGGGCGCGGCGCTCGCCATCTCGCCGGCAGGCGCACGCCTCTCCTCGGCGCCCTCGCTCGGGTGGAGCGAATACTGCGCGGAGTCCTCTGCGTGGGTCGTCCGCGAGGGGGCGGGCCTGTCCGAGGTGCAGGATCGGGGGGCGTCCTCGGGCAGACCTGCCCACGACGAGGATACGTCGCCTTGAGACCGCTCCGAGTCGATCTGGAACGGTCGCAGCGCCTGGTACTCCTCCGGCCAGACGGTGCCAGACCCGCCAGCGCGATTCACCCTCAGCCGGACTCGTCCTCACCCTGCCTTGGTCTCAGGTCAGCCGACCCTCTCACCGATCCCCGCCAGGCCCATCCTGGGCCCAGGGTATGCCTCCCTCGCTTAGCCAGGAGGGCATGCACACCGATGGTAAGGCTTCGGGTTGCGCACAGACAGCCCCTCCCAGGTAATCCCCGCTGGCCTCAACATGCCCCCCCGAGTAGTCCAGGGCGGACTCAACATGTCAGCTCTGGGGCGCGGAGCGCCCCAGGGGCGGCGCCGGAGGCGGCGCCAGGGTGTTGAGACCGCCCTGGACTACACTCGGGGGGCCTGTTGAGGTCAGCTGGGACTACTCGTGGGGCCTGTTGAAGCCCACGTGGGCTACCTGCTGCCCGGTGGGGCTGACGGCACGCGGCCCGAAGCCTCACCGCACAGCGGCCCTGGGCCCAGGATGGGCCACGCCAGGATCGGTGACCTCCTCCTCCTCCCCCTCCTCCTCCTCCTCCTCCCACCCTCGCAGGAGGCGCAGGTCCCAGCGCGGGCGCGCCTGCTGGCGGCGAGTGCGCCCCCCAGGGTGAGCTACAGGTACTCCTATTTTCAGGCCTTTGAGCTGCCCGGCCAGCTCTGGGGGTGCTGCGTGGTGGCGGTGCAGATCCTGCAGTGGCTGCTGGTCCGCCGCGCGTCCACGAAGAAGCTTGGCGAGCTCGTGGTGAGGATGACGTCGCGGGCGAAGTGGCTGGTGACGATCACCTGCATGCTCCTGTGCTCGCTTGCGCTGGTGAGCCGCTGGAAGGAAAGACGCTCGCGTGGCAAGGCGATCGAGTCTGATATATTGGGGTCGCAGTCGAGTCAGCGGGAGGCGCGGCTTACCGCCGTCACGATAGCCCTACAAGCACTCTCATGGATTGTGTGGCTGCTTTGGGTGATGGCCCTCTTGGGCATCGACACGAGTCGCGTGCTGCTTGTGCCATCAGTCGGCGCCATCTTCCTAGGGTTCCTAGGCCGCGACATACTCTCCAATGTGCTGAGCGGTTTGGTCATCTACTTGACGCAGCCCTTCGCCCAAGGCGATTGGATCACGCTTGAGGATGGGCAGGACGGGTGGGTGCACGAGATTGGCATATTTTATACTAAGGTTGTGCAGTGGGACAAGCGCCCCCTGTACGTCCCAAATATACGTCTAATCCACATGCTAGTCCAGAATAACTCGCGAATGAGCCACAGGCGAATCAGATTCGACATCAACGTGCGGCTGAAGGATATTCCAAAGGTCCCTGCAATCGTAAACGACCTCCAGGGCATGCTCGAGGAGCACAACGATCTCGACACTATCCAGCATAGGCTCGTGCGCTGGCGGCAGGTGGGAGACTACTACGCAACGGTGTGGCTCTCCTGCTACACACGGTCCACCGAGGAGGGCATCAGGCTGAAGCACTTCATTGCCGTGGAGCAGTCCGTCCTAGAGCGCACGGCCGCGATCCTCTACAAGCACGGTGCGGACTTCGCGACCTCGCTGGAGCGTTTCCGATCGAAGAGCACGGCGCTCGAGGCCCGAATAGCAAACGTCGCATACAAGCATACATTTTCGGATGTCCGTGCGGACCTCCGAACGTGTACGGGGGAACTGAACACGCGCACACCACAGCACATCACAGCACAACACAACACTACACAATACAACACATCACAACACAACACAGCACAGCACAGCACAGCACAGCACACCACAACACAACACAACACAGCACAACACAAGACAACACAACACATCAAATCACACACACACACCCACTCAGACACGCACGCACGCACACACACAAACACACGTTCACGCATTCACGCATTCACACATTCACACATTCACACATGCACTCATGCACGTATTCACACATCCATGCAGTCACACACTCAAACACTCACACATGCACACATCTCACACATTCACACATTCACACATTCACGCATTCACGCGTTCGTGCATTCACACATTTACACATTCACGAACTCACGCATTCACACATTCACATATTCACATCTTCACGAATTCACGCATTCACACATTCACACATTCACGCATTCACACAATCACACATTCGCACATTCACACGTTCACACATTCACACATTCTCACATTCACGCATTCAAGCATTCACGCACTCACACATTCACACATTCACTCATTCACACACTCACGCACTCACACACTCGCACACTCACGCACACACGCACACACGCACACACGCACACACGCATACACGCACGCACGCACGCGCACACACGCACACACGCACACACTCACACTCGCGCACTCACACGCGCAACGTCGTGCAAACGCACACGCACACGCCCACGCACACGCGCACGCAGACGCAGAAGCACACGTGCACACGCACACGCACACGCATGCGCACACGCACACGCACATGCACACGCACACGCACACACACGCACACGCATAGGCACACGCACACGCACACGCGCACACGCGCACGCGCACCCGCACACGCACACGCACGCGTTCACGCACACGCACACGCACACGCACACGCACACGCAAACGCACACGCACATGCGCACGCGCACGCCCACGCGCAAGCGCACGCACGCACACACAGACACACACACCATATACAACACACACAGACACACACACCACCCGCACGACACACACACACACAACACACACCGCACATACACACACGCACGCACACACAGACGCACACACAGAGACACAGACACAGATGCAGACACAGAGACACATACACGCAGACACACACATATACACACAGACACACACACACACACCGACACACACAGACACACACACAGACACATACACACACCAATACACACGCAGGCAAACAAAGACACAGAGGCACAGAGACACAGAGACACAGAGACACATAGACACAGAGACACAGAGACACAGAGAGACAGACACACAGAGACAGAGACACAGAGAGACAGAGAGACAGAGAGATCGAGAGACAGAGCGACACACAGACACAGAGACACAGAGACACAGAGACACAGAGACACAGAGACACAGAGACACAGAGACACATATAGACACAGAGAGGCAGAGACAGAGTCACACAGCGACACACAGAGACACACTGAGAGACGCAGAGACACTGAGAGACAGACAGAGACACACAGAGACACACAGTGACACACACACACAGACACACAGAGACGCACAGAGACACACAGAGACACACAGAGACACACAGAGACACACAGAGATGCACAGAGACACACATCCGTAACCATTTTGGCTCAAGGCAATGCGTCTCCCGACGACCGCGAGTCCGAGAGGGCGTTTTGAGCGCGAGGGGTCGCGCTTTGAGCTGAATCCTCGGATCACCATGGCTTATACCTGGGCCGCTTTGGCCATAGTTTTTTGGGGGGTTCTGCACCGTGTGGCCGCCACGCACTCGCAGAAGAGGAGCAGCCATGGCGCCAGTGGCCCGACGTGACCAGCAGCGCACGAAGTGGTGCTGCAAATGTGTACGGGACGGAACGGGAAGCCGTTCGCCAATTTCCCCGACCAGCTGGCTTGCCATGCGTGTGGGATCGCCAAGTCGGTGGCCGTCAAGCGCAAGCCCGAAAAGCAGAACGCAGACCCTGCCCGGAGAGCACCATAGAGGAAGCCTGGCAGCACAGGCAGCAGCGGCAAATTTGAGGGCGAGGCCAAACTTGTCGAGCACCAGCGTCTGGCCATGCACAAACAGGTCGCTGCAGAAAGAACTACAGTAGGCCAAGTCCAAGCCAATGGCAGCAGACGCCGACGTGGACATGGAGGCTTGGGTGGTGTCCAGCACCAAAGCACGCAGATCATAGCTGGGGGGATACATCGAGCATCTGGGACATACCAAACCAATGCCAGAGGCTGTTGCCAACATCGTCGCCCAATCTATAGAAGAGAGGGCCAAACTTAAGGGGGAGCTGTTCGAGGCCAGGCCTGCGCCCGTCAAGCTCAATGCCCTGTCCAAGAAGATGGCCCGGCTTGAGAAACAGCGGGTGCGCTGGCATCAGGCTGTGGACGATAAGAAAGCAAAGATTGCCAAGCTCCATCAGGAGGTCGCTAAAGGTGAAGCGGCCATCACGCAGTCCCGTGAGAAGCCGGTGGCTATCACGGCAGAGCGGGCCCAGATTGGCACCATGATGCCAAGCCCCGTGGCGAACCCTCCTGGTGCTGATGGTGGCTGGCAGTAGTGAGCGCTGGTCACTCACCACCATGGTGGAGGTCTTGCAAGGCATGGGTTTGTCGACCGAATTGTACGATCACTTCCGAGGCGCGGTGGAAGCTGAGGCGGCCGCTGCACCGGCCAGGAGAGCCGAGGAAGCTCAAGCGGAAGAGGAGCCTTCCGACGAGGCCGAGCTGGCTGGCGCAACCAAGGAGGCGCTTAAGGTGTAACTGGTGGCTTGGGGCTTTGGTCAGCAGGCAGGTGGCGTTGATGATGGCGCCGACTTACGTGATGCGTTCAAGCGTTGTGTCAGGGCCCCGTCGTGGACTGGATCCAAGCGACGCCGCGAGGCGGCAGATGAGCGCGATGGAGGCGCAACGGGTCTCTAAGATGATGATGCCGACGGTCTCGTTCACTACAAGGGGCCAGTGCAGGCCAGGGCGGGGGTCGTGGATGCGAGTCAGATGCCAGCAAGGCCCGCGGCGGTGGGGTGGTCGATGTTCTGGCGGCCTGTGGAGCTGCCGCGGCGCTCGCCGCGTCGCCTTCCCCCCCCCCAGTAAGACCGACCGAGGCCCGCGGCTGCATTAGAGCCGTGGCCCTTGCAGGCGAAGCCCACGGCGGTGGGGTGGTCGACGCCCTCGCCCATGGATTTCTCCCTGGCGGACTGGGTCGGAGCTGCGACGCTCGCGCCGTCGCCCGCTCTGTGTGTCAGAGCGAGGCCCGCGGTGGTGGGGTGGCCGATGTCCTCGCTCACGCTGGTGCCCCTGGCGGCTCGGGGAGGTGCTTCGGCGCTCGCAGCGTCGCCCGCCTTGCAATTCCGAGCGAGGCCCGCGACGATGGAGACGCCCTCGAACACGTGGCTCACCCTGGCGGCTTGGGAAGGTGTTGCGACGGTCGTGGAGTCGCCCCTCCCAGTAAGTCCGAGCGAGGCCTGTGGCTCGGAGGCAGCCGTGGCCCTCGCCGGCGAGGCCTACGGCGGTGGGGTTGTCGATGTCCTTGCGCATGATGATTCCCCTAACGGTTTGGGTCGGGGCTGCGACGCTCGCAGCGTCGCCCGCCCTGTAAGTCCGTGCGAGGCCCACGGCGGCGGGGTGGTCGATGCCCTCGCGCAGGATGGTGCCCCTGGCGGCCTGGGGAGCTGCCGCGGCGCTCGCCGCGTCGCCCCCCCCCCCCCCCCCCCCCCAGTGAGACCGAGCGAGGCCCGCGGCTGCATTGGGGCCGTGGCCCTTGCAGGCGAAGCCCACAACGGTGGGGTGGTCGACGCCCTCGCCCATGGATTTCTTCCATGCGGACTGGGTCGGAGCTGCGACGCTCGCGCCGTCGCCCGCTCTGTGTGTCCGAGCGAGGCCCGCGGCGGTGGGGTGGCCGATGTCCTCGCTCACGCTGGTGCTCCTGGCGGCTCGGGGAGGTGCTTCGGCGCTCGCAGCTTCGCCCGCCTTGCAATTCCGAGCGAGGCCCGCGACGATGGAGACACCCTCGAACGCGTGGCTCACTCTGGCGGCTTGGGGAGGTGTTGCGACGGTCGTGGAGTCGCCCTCCCAGGAAGTCCGAGCGAGGCCTGCGGCTCGGAGGCAGCCGTGGCCCTCGCTGGCAAGGCCTACAGCGGTGGGGTGGTCGATGTCCTTGCGCATGATGGTTCCCCTGACGGTTCGGGTTGCGGCTGCGGCGCTCGCAACGTCGCCCGCCCTGTAAGTCCGTGCGAGGCCCGCGGCGGCGGGGCGGTCGACGCCCTCGCACATGTGCCCCCCCTTGGCGGCTTGGGAAAATCGCCGCGGCAGCCGGTCACCATGAGTTCGGCTGGCGCCCTCGTGCGAGACGAAGGGCAACGCGGCAGACGCACTGCCAGGTGGGCATCCTTGGGCGGCCCAGCGCACCCCCAAAGACCACTTGGGCAAAGTGCCAGCCGAACCAGGAATAGGGACGGGCGGGCGGGCGAAAAACCAATCGTTTGGTTCGCTGTCGCCACGGTTACCTTGTCCAGGCGATCCGCAGCGACCTGTGGGCGTTGGCTCGCCTTCTGGCTCGCCGTCGGCCAGCCCCCCGGCGAGGGTCTTGCGCCGAGTCGCGTGGGTCTGTTCTGTCCAGGCAGGGCCCAGTCCCGTGTCCGGGGACTGCGGCTGCCGCGTGGGTTTGCCTTATCCAGGCAGGGGCCTGTTTTATACAGGAAATGCGGCTGACTTGGGTGTGCCTTGTCAAGGCAGGGGCCCGCTCCCCATCGGGGGGCCGAGCGTTTGCCGCCCGGGCTTCCCTTGCCCAGGCAAGGGGCCCGTTCCTTATCCAGGAACTGCGGCCGCATTTGTGGGTTTGCCTTCAGGCAGGGGCCCGCCCCCTACTGGGGGGCCGAGCTTTGCCTCGTTGGTTTGCCTTGTCCAGGCGGGGGCCCGCCCCCTACCCAGGAACTGCGGCTGCCTTGTGTTTGCCTTGTCCATGCAAGGGCCCGCTCCTTTTCGGGGAGCCCAGCGTAGGCGCGGGCGCCTAGTGCACAAGGACCTTTTGCCATCGGCACGGTTTTCCCTTGGCTCTCCTGGGCGGCGGCAGCGAAGCGGCGCTGGCGGCGAAGCGGCGGCGGCAAAGCGGCGGCGGCACAGCGGAGCAGTCGTGGCCCTTGCTTGCGAGGCCCACAGCGGCGGGGTGGTCGATGTCCTCGCACTTGGAGGTTCCCCTGGCGGTCTGGATTGGAGCTGCGACCGGCGCTCGCAGCGTCGCTCGCCTTGTCATTCCGTGCGAGGCCCACCGCGGTGGCGTGGTCGATGCCATCGCACATGGAGGTATGCCTGGCCGCCGGTGTCGGAGCTGCGACGCTCGCAGCGTCGCCCGCCCTGTAGGTCCGAGCGAGGCCCGCGGCGGTGGCGACGCCCTCGTGCACGTGCTTCGCCCTGGCGGCTTTGGAAGGTTCTGTCACGGTCGAGGCGTCGCCCTCCCAGTAAGTCCGAGCGGGGCCCGCGGCTCGGAGGCAGCCGTGGCCCTCGCTGGCAAGGCCCGTGGCAGCGGGGTGGTCGGTGCCCTTGCCCGAGACTTTCCCCTTGGCGGCATGGGAAGATGTTGCGACGGTCGCGGCGTCGCCCTTCCAGTGGAGCCGGGCGATGCCTGCGGCTTGGAGAAAGCCGCGGACCTCGCTTGCGAGGCCCACGGCGGTGGGGTGGCCGATGCCCTCGCGCATGGTGGTCCCCCTGGCGGCCTGGGATGGAGCTGCCTCGCTCGCAGCGTCGCCCACCCTGCGGGTCCGAGCGAGGCCCGCGGCGGCGGGGTGGTCGATGCCCTCGCGCATGGAGGTTCCCCTGGCGGCCTGGGTTGGAGCTGCGATGGTCGAGGCGTCGCCCGCCCTGTATGTCCGAGCGAGGCCCGTGGCGGTGGCGACGCCCTTGTGCATGTGGCTTCTCTTGGCGGCTTGGGAAGGTGCTGCGACGGTCGCGTGGGCGCCCTCCTAGTTAGTCCGAGCGTGGCCCGCGGCAAGGTCGGCGGCGGGGTCGGGGGGTCGGCGACCGCGCCAAGTGCGTGACTCGCACCTGCCCGTGGCCGCGCCAACCTGTGTGTTTCTTTCGTCCGAAAGGACGCGTGGCCTAAAATCGGAGGGCGCTCAGGCAACCGCGCGCCTTCCCATGCATTGCTCGCCGAGGTAGTGCTGGGTTCCAGCAGATTGGCGACCGGTCGTAGATGCTATACCGAGGGCCAATGGCACTGCCCCTGGGCAGCGCCCATATCAGGGCGGAAGAGAGAGAACGAGAGAGAGAGAGAGAGAGAGAGAGGGAGAGACAGGGATAGAGAGAGAGAGAGAGAGAGAGAGAATAACAAGAGGTAGAACGAGAGAGAGAGAGAGAGAGACAGGGATAGAGAGAGAGGTAGAGGTAGAACGAGAGAGTGAGAGAGAGGGAGAGAAAGAGAGAGAGAGAGAGAAAAAACAATATAACAACAAAGAGAGAGGGATATGGCCAACCGCCATGATTTGGTGGGCAGATCGAGGCAGGCACTCTTGGGCCGCGCGGGCCCGCCAACCCAGGTCTTGCAGCGCGTCGCCTGGGGGCCCGCTCGGAGAAGGGCCAGGAGTGGGCAGCGCGCGGCGGCCTGGGCCTGGGCAGCGGCTGCGCGTTGGGCTGCGCACCTGCAAAGCGTCGAGAGGGTCCTCGCGCGGGACATCGAGATGCTCAATAATGCGCCAGCAGGGAATTCTCCAGATCACAAGGTCTTGGCAAGGCTGGCCCAAGTACTTCGTGAGTTGGGCGCATGCGCCAGGCGCATCAGTCTACGCCGCCGCATCCTGCAGCACCTGGGCGCGGGAGCGCGGGCCCTTCTCCGCTGGTTTGGGCTGCTTCATGGTGGCGGAGTTCGAGCGGCGAGTTCAGCGCGCGCAGGAGCAGAATGACATATTGCATCGAGTGGCAGAGGCAGCAGCTACCAAGGCCTGGCAGGAGTGGGCCAGGGCAGCTTTCAACGGAGGAGCGGGACAGGCAAGCCCCTTTACCCAGCTCAAGGCGGAGGTCGAGGTAACTCCAACGAAGGGCACGCGTCAGCCGATGGAGCTCGCGGGTGCTGAATTGCAGCAGTGGGAAGGCATCTGGATCTTGGGCTAGCACCAGCTGCGCTGCCGCCAGGGGCCGATCACTGGCCCATGCTGGAGCCCATTTCTGCTGAGCAGCTGCGCAGGGCGCTTCTCGCTGTTCCCCCCAAGTCCGCAGTGGGACAGACTGGGCTCCACCCCCGACAGCTGCAGCATCTCTCAGACGAGGCTTTGATCACAATCTCCCTGCTTGCCGCAGCCTGCGAGCATCAGCTGGGCTGGCCGCCTGACAGGCCTGCTACCATTCTTGCGCGGCTGTCGAAGCCAGACGGTGGGGCGATATTGCTTCGACTTCTGAACAGCTCTGTGCGAGTTTGGGGTCGGGCTCGACGGCCGGTGTCGGCTACTTGGGTGCAGGGGCACACGAGTGAACGCAGCTGGGGTACTGGCGCAGGAAGGAGCTCATCTGCATCTGCTCTCTCATTGAGTCCAGACGGTGAGACAGACGTGGCGCTCGGGAAGCACGCGGTCACGCTATAGGTGGACCTGGACATGCTTCGAGCTGATCGGTCCGCAACTTGATCAGAAATGCCGTTGCAGTCAATTACCCTCCACACATGGCTTCGATGCTGGTTCAAGCCTACAGGCATCCTCGCACTCTGCGTGCGCGCGGCAGTGCATCATTGTTCTGTCGCTCAGAGCAAGGAATCGTGGCAGGATGTGTTCATGCGACCACGGTCTTGGAGGTGTTGCTTTATCGATCGATGCGGCGGCTATCGGCATTGGGCCCCGCCGTCAAGCCAAGACAACTGGTTGACGACATCACTCGGCGATGGCGTGGCAGTGCCAAGGTCTGCGCAGAAGAAGTTGGTTAGGTCGCTGACGAGGCCCATGCTACATTGGAGGGCCTTCGTTTGTTTGTTCAGTCAAGAAGTTGGGTTTCGTTGCCTCTGGTGCGCAGGCTGAGCGGCTGGTGGCTCGTGTTGCGCAGAGACAAGCCATCCACCGTCACGGACGGATATGGAATCTGGGGCGCGAGCCGACCACGGTGCAGCCGAGGTGTTTCCAGGAGGTGGCGGGAACTACTGCTCTACGCGCTCGTGTAGGGCGGTTGCGCAGTCTCAAGATAGCTGCAGGGACAATGCGCAAGACGAGGCTTCAAGCCTCGCGCCATCGGTGCTACGCGGAGCTGCGGCCATGGACGTTGCTTAGCATGCACTCCGTCCTGTGCGCACGTTGTTTGGTGGCACGGCTGGGGGCAAGGCGGCAGCTTCCCTCGCTGCAGAATTTGTGATGCACTGCGATCCGAGGTGTGACCCACTCTTCACGGCCACGCTGGAGCTGCCTTTCATGCACGCTCCGGTGCAATGGGGGGCCAAGTTGAACCTTGTCAGTTTGCAGCAGGCCTGGAAGGTCATTTACGAGCGCATGACGCGCGCCGAGAGCTGGTCCAAGGTCACTGGCCCGCTGTCGGCTATGTGGATGACACTTCGCAGAGTTGATTGGTCCATGAAGTCAGCATGCGAAGGCACCGCGGATGAGAACGATTACTTCTAGTTGCTGGAAGTGGCCCTCGAGGTTTCAAAGTGGTGCGACGAATTCAGCAACATATTAATGACTACGCTGGAGAGTTGATTAGGTATCGTGGCTCTCGTGCCTGCGTGAATGGAGCTGGGGCGGTGAGCGATGCTGCAGAGTTGGGCTTTGCCGCGCCTGCGGTCAGGTGCGATGTGGCCGCGTGCGTTGAAATATAGCAATGGCTGTTGCCCGAGTCCGCTGTGTCTGGCATGCAGAGAGAAGCCTGCGACGCTTGGTCACAGATGGCTTGCTTGCCCCGCGCTGCTGGACGAAGAGGTTCTGCTTGCTCCCGAGAAGCAAACGCGCGAGCAGAAGCGTAGGGTCACGACGCGCGAGCTGATGCGTCATGAGGCGCTCTGCTCGCCTGAGCCGTCTTTCTCTTCTTATGTTCAGCACGCGTACGCGTTGCCGCTCATCCTGTCTGCTTCTTAGCGCTCTGAAAGGACCCCTGAGTAAACTTTCGAGTGGGGGGATCCGAATGTCCCTTGGGGGTGCACGGTCTACGCGGATGAGGCTGGCCAAAGCATGGGCGCCCCCGGAGTCGCTCGGCGCGCTTGTGCGATTGTGCAGCTCGATGCTGAATGCCTCGCTGGGATTCAGTCGGTGCCGCGGGCTGCCCGATGCGCGGGTTTACATGCTGTCTCGGCCTCTCCGCATGTGAACCGCATTGTGGGCGATCATCTGTCCTTTGTGCGAGAGGGAGCTCGGTGGAGCGAGAGAGAAGCGGCAGCCGCGGCCATGCGCGCTGAAATCTGGAGGGCGATTCGGGCCCAGGTCGAGCATCATGGCCGTCTCCCGCCCCAATGTGTTTGGGCCCCGTCCCGCAAAACGCCCGAGGAAGCGACTCATCGGGGCGTTGGTGGGGCGTCTTGCCCGGGGAATGCTTGGGTGTTTTTTTTCGCCACTGTGGCCTTGTGCGTGGCCACTTTTAGTAGGGATTTCGGCGGGGGTCTCCAGGGTCGTATCGCCGAAGCTGTTGGGCGCGCGTGGCCTGGGCTGGCGCGCGCGTTCCAAGTCCCCCTCGGTGGTCTGCCTCAGTAGGAGAGCCCGGAGCGCCCAAACCGCCGCCCAAGACCCCCGAGCTTTCGTTCAGTGCGCACGATGTTGTGGCTGATCGACACGGCATCCGCTGCAGGTTGTGCAGCCGAGCTGCTTTCGCAGAAGTCACGATCAGAGGGCTTTTGGGTCGACCCTGCAAACCCGCGGCCATCGCCGAGGCTCGAGCGCTGGCCCTTCGGGGCCACCGATCAGAGAGGGGCTGGCGCGAGCCAAGCCAAGCTAGTCTGCCGCGGGAATCGGTGCTCCAGGTTGGCTTGGCTTTTGCTGCAACTTATGCTGCTTCGGGAAGGCGCGAGGGCATTGCTTGCCTGTCGCAGGAGCAGGAACGCGTTGGCAGCAGGTCTCCTAGGCGCGAGAAAAGGCCTGGATGGTCAAATCTTGGAGGAGGTCGGGGGTCAGTCGTCGTCGTCGCGGTCGGGGGACGGGGGGGGGTGGATCTTAGACGCGAGAAGGTAGCGCGCCTGTTGAGCGCCGCCGCTCAGCCGCCTGACGCCGCGCGCGGGCCGTCTGTCAAGGCTGGCGAGCAGCCCGCGACATGCCCGCAGCCCAATGAGGCGAGGGGTAGGAACGGGAGTACCGCCAGCGCTCTTGCGTTGCCGCGCCCGCCCCTGTGCCCGCAGCGCCCCGCCCTGCCGCAGAGGGCCGAGAGGAGATCGCAAAAGCAGGCGGTCGGACCTCAGAGAGAGCGAGGCCCGACGAGGTTAGCGAGTACCTGGGGCATCGGCTCGTGCTGCGCCCACCTTTCACTGTTTGCAGGCGCTGTGGGGCGCGTGCTAAGAACAGGGGCCGTTTGCTGGGTTCCAGCTGCACGGGGGTCTTGCCCGCCGCGCACCTGTGTATGTCCCAGGCAGAGAAGGTGCGAGCGCACGGGAGAGACAGCTTAATTGCAGGTCTCCACCCAACCACGGGGCACCCCCCCTGGGCTGGGCGGGGGCGAGCGATCAGAGGCTCTCCTCGGCTATGTCTTCCTGCTCCGCACTGTTTGTTTGGGGCGATCTGGGGGTCGCTGAAGGCGCTCGACTTTGTGCTGTTGCAGCGCTTCAGCCTGATGGCCACGGGGTGATCTTGCTATCACGGTGAGCTCTCTTGTCTCGGCAGGCCCCAAGAGCTCCCGGCCCGCGTGGCCTTGCGGGGACTTTCGTGGCTCCTAGGTCCAAGCTGGTGAGTCGAACGCGGTTCCCTCGCTGAGCGACACGCAGGGACACGCAGAGACACGCAGAGACACACAGAGACACACAGAGACGGAGACACATAGAGACACACAAAGACATACAGAGGCACACAGAGACACACAGAGATACACTCACAGACACACAGAGACACATAGAGACACACAGACACACGCAGAGACACACAGAGACACACAGAGACACACAGAGGCACACAGAGACACACAGAGACACACAGAGACACACAGAGACACACAGACACACACAGAGACACACATATGCACGCAGAGGCACACAGAGACACACACACAAAGACACAGGGACACACAAAGACACAGAGAGACACACACACAGGCACACACAGAGGCACACAGAGATACATAGATACACACAGAAACACACAGAGACACACAGAGACACACATAGACACAGACACACAGAGACACACAGAGACACACACAGGCATACACGGAGGCACACAGCGACACGTAGAGACACACAGAGACACACAGAGACACACAGAGACACACAGAGACATGTAGAGACACACAGAGACACACAGAGTCACATAGAGACACACAGAGACACACAGAGACACACAGAGACACACAGCGACACACATATACACACAGAGACACACAGGCACACAAAGACACACAGAGACACACAGGGACACACATAGGCACACAGAGACACAGACACACAGAGCCACACAGAGACACACAAAGGCATACACAAAGACACACAGACACGCACAGAGACACACAGAGACACACAGGCACACAAAGGCACACACAGAGACACACAGAGACACACATAGACACGCATAAACACATAGGGACACACACACACAAAGACGCACACAACGACACACAGAGAGACACACAGCGACACACAGAGACACACAGAGGCACAGAGAGAGACACAGAGGGACACAGAGAGACACAGAGACACAGAGACACACAGAGGCACACAGAGACACAACGACAGAGACACAGCGACACACAGACACAGAGACACAGATACACATATATACATACAGAGACACAGAGACACGGAGAAACACAGAGACATAGAGTCACACAGACACAGAGACACAAAAGGCAGAAACTCACCGACACATAGACACACAACGGCACAGAAACACAGAGACACAGAGCCGAAGAGACACATGTACCCAAAGACACAGGGTCACAGCGAGCCAGAGACACAGAGACACAGAGCCACAGAGACACAGAGACACAGAGGCACATAGCCGCAGAGCCACAGAGACACAGAGACACAGAGTCACAGAGACACAGAGCCGCAGACTTACAGAGACCAAGGGACCACACAGGCAGACATGGAGACAGACACACAGACAGACAGACACACAGACAAATACGCAGACAGACACACAGACACACACAGACAAGCACACAGACAGACACACAGCCAGACTCACAGACGAACACATACAGACATCATACAGACACACACAGACAGACACAGACAGACACACCGACAGACACACAGACAGATATACAGACAGACGCACAGACAGACACAGAGACAGTCACACACAGACACGCCGACAGACACACAGACATACACAGACAGACACACAGACAAACACAGACACATACAGACAGGCACACAGACACACAGACCGACACACAGGCAGACACACAGGCAGACACACACACACATATATACACTATATACACTGACCGCCACACAGGGAGGCATATAGACAGACACAGACAGACGCACAGTCAGACACACAGACATATACACAGACAGACACGCGGACACACACACACAGCCAGACACATACAGACAGACACACAGACAGACGGACAGACACACAGACCGACAGTCACACACGCAGACAGACAGAAACACAGACACACACACAGCCACACACAGAGACACACACAGACACACACAGAAACATACAGAGACACACACAGACACACACAGACACACAGGCACACACAGACACACAACTACACACAGACACACACAGACACACACAGGCAGACACAAAGACACACACACACAAGCACACACAGAAACAGACACAGACACACAAACAAACACACAGACAGACACACAGGCACACACAGGCACACACAGACACACACAGACACACACACACACACATTACACACAGACACACACACATACACACAAACACGCACACACACAGACACACGTACGCACGCACGCACGCACGCACACGCACACACGCACACACACACGCACACAAACTTACACACACTTACACACGCATACACATACACGCACACACACATTCACATTTACATTCACATTCACATTCACGTTCACATTCACATTCACATTCACATTCACATTCGCATTCGCATTCGCATTCGCAGTCATATTCACATTCACATTCACAGTCACAGTCTCAGTCACAGTCACAGTCACATTCACATTCACATTCACACACCACACACTACACACAACGCGGCTGGCCTGTGCGAGAGTTGGATACACATGTGGCCAGATGTCTTTCCAGCGCTCGGCCCTTTCATGGCCGTGTACGCCGGGCTTCCTCATGCTTATCCAGCACACGCCCTCCACATGTGTCACATCGGAGCCCAGCCAAAACGAGCAAGCCAAACAGCTCCCAGGATGATGGCATTTGCCTGTTACCCCACTGGAAATAATGAGACTTCAGAGAGAAAGCCAGCCTGGGAGGGGATGAGGGCGAGGAGGGAGAGCAGGCGGGGGAGGAGGAGGAGGAGGAGGAGGAGCAGGAGGAGGGGGAGGAGGAGGAGGAGGAGGAGGAGGAGGAGGAGGAGGAGGAGGAGGAGGAGGAGGAGGGGAGGAGGAGGAGGAGGAAGAGGAGGACGAGGAGGAGGATGAAGACGAGGAGGAGCAGGAGGAGGAGAAAGAGGAGGAGCAGGAGGAGGAGGAGGAGCAGGAGGAGGAGGAGCAGCAGGAGGAGGAGCAGCAGGAGGAGGAGGAGGAGGAGCAGGAGGAGGAGGAGGAGGCAGCCAGCGGCAGCTTCCTGGTAGCTGTGAAAGCACACGGAGTCAAAGCGTGTGCGCTTCCAGCTCCCTGGTGTGCTCTCCTGTACACCTTTCTTGATCTTCCAGAGGCGGCGGAGGCGACGCAGCCGGCCCGGGGCGCGGCGCC
This sequence comes from Prorocentrum cordatum, assembly GCA_963575745.1. Lineage (NCBI taxonomy): Eukaryota > Dinophyceae > Prorocentrales > Prorocentraceae > Prorocentrum > Prorocentrum cordatum. The sequence continues at coordinate 62,062 of CAUYUJ010022038.1, forward strand.
CAGGTCCTGGAAGGGCGAGGGCGAGGCCGGCGACGGCGAGCTGCGCGAGCGGGAGCGGGTGCTGCGCGAGTCGCGCGAGGAGGCCCTGAAGGCCAAGGAGGAAAAGGTCCGGCTGAAGGAGCAGGGTCGTGCAAAGTGGGGGGTGGGGAACTGGGAAAGAGACCAGAGGGCTCCAACGGGTTTTTTTTTTTGGGGGGGGGGGGTTGCCAGGAGGGGTCCCCCAGGGGCTTCGCACCCCCTGTTTTGACGAGGTTCTGGGGCCCCTGGGGGGCTCTCTGGAAAACCCCCTCCCCCCAAACCCCCTCTGGAACCCTCTGGAGAGAGGTGTTCGAGGTTCGGCGTCGCCTCGGGTGTGTCCATGGAGCTTCTGGAGGCTCGTCGCCACGGCGGGCCGCAGGTCGGACAGCAGACTAGCACGAAGCCCCGGGAGGGACCAGGGGATGGATTTGGCGTGGGGCCTGGTCAGGCGAAAGGGGAGGGTGGAGGTGACAGGGACAGGGATGGCCGTGAAATCTGCTGCGTGCAGCTGGTCTCAGCCCCACCTCCGGGTGCTCTGCATCGCTGCATGGGCGCCTTCCGCGCCGGGGGGCGCTTGGGGAGGTCAGCCACGTGGGATGCTCTCGGTGTCTGCTGATCACGCGATTGGCTTCGGGGCTGCGATCAGATCACGTGACCCAGGCCCCCGACGTCATGGTCTCTTCATGCCGTCGACCCCCCGAGGTCTCGACCCGTTTCCCAGGGCCGGCCTTTCATCCCGAGTCGTTTCCTGACGATCCCGAGGCCCCTCCAGAGGCAAAAAATACCGAAACACTTCGTCGTTTTTTTCATGACTCGAGGTGGTCTGGGGATCGGGAGGCGTCAACGGCCGAGTGAGGAACCAGACGCTGAGGAGCTGGTTTGGTAAAGCCCCTCCTCTACCGCCCTCCCCCTCCCGTCCCCGATCCGAGAGGAGCGGCAGATCGACAAACTGGAGCAGACCCTCGAAGAGCGGGCGAAGGAGCTCGAGGAGCGGCCACGCGCAAGAGTGACCCTCTGCTGGAGCGACCTCTCGCGCGGGCCCCGCTGCTGTCCCACGGGTTCGCTGGGTGCGATGCGACAGCGGCGGCCTCCGCGCTTGAGTCTGCCCACCCCCCTTTCCCTTAAGTTGGGCGTGTCCCTCAACAGGAGGGATTTTCAAAGATAGTTTTAAAAATACTCAGAGGGGACTTTTTTTGAATATTGTAGACTATGTGAAGGTATTGTTTGACCATGCTTTATTTTTCGCCCCAAATCCGCCTGTAGGATGACATGCTCGACCTAGCCCTTCCCCCCTCCACCTGCTCGCCCCCCAAAAGCCGCGCACCAAAGGCCGGCCTTTCCCAGAACTCCAGCGTCGTGGCTCTCCGCAGCGCGGCGCCCCGCTCTTTTCAGTGCGGGGTCCCCGGAAGTCCCGACCCCTTCCCCAGGGCCGGTTCTTCTCCTCGAGCTGTTGTTTCGCAGTCCCATGGGGCCTGGTGAGGGCCCACAGAGGAGGCCGAAGCCTGTCAGAAGCCATCCGCTTACCGAGCATTGTGGTGGAAGTGTCGCACGCGATGAAGAGGAGCACGCGCCCAAGTGAAGAGTGAAATGATACTGCCACTGCCACTGCCAATTATACAACAGCTCGAATCTGCCCAAGTGAAGAGTGAATGACACACGCCACTGCCAGGCGGAGCCCAGCCGTCAGAATCATGCTGTGCTATGCGGTGCTTCTTGGCACCTTCCGGCCATCAGACTCATGCTGTGCGACTGCCGCCGGCCAGCGGCTCAACGCCGTGGGCGCTCATCTGGGCATATCTGGTCTGGCGGTTCGCAAGGGGTCTCGTCCGCGCAGCCGCGGGAATCAGCAGAAGACATTGATCACCTGTCGTGTGCCAGATCACAGCCTGGCTGTCAAGAATTGAGAACTCTTTGCAAAGAGAGCACTTCAGGATCTCCTGGTCACGGTGGAGCTCAGTACCCAGATTGTGCTTCTCCTGGGCCTCGGCCTGTTCGATCTTCCCGCTTGGCCCGCATGAGTTGGGCCTGGCGGTCAACGTGTGGCGCCTCTCGGCCATAACATCATTCCTTCAGGAAAGGCGTGAACGAGTGGATGCCGACGGCCCTGGTGCAGTGTTCACAGCGGAGACACAGACACTGGCGGTCACCGAAAGGAAGGACGAGGTGGTGCTTCTCAGCCGACGCCGTCCTGCTGTGAAGAAATCTCTTCATCTCGGCCGATCTGTGCCGTTTATTCTGTTGCGTCACAGTCGCAGCGGCCTGCTGCTCTTCAGGTGTCCGCGTGACCTGGGGCAGCTCTGCGAAAGTGACGCCTTGCCTGGGGCCACGGCGCCTGGGCATGGCAGGCGCAGTGCCTCGCGCTTTCCCTTGCAGGGGCTGCTCGGCCAGCCCGTCGGATCCCGGAGGGGACCACAGAGAGTGCGGGAGCCCGGGGCCTCCAAACGGGGTGGTGACCACACCGTGTGGTGAGTCGGTGGGGATTCGGGATCACCGCACGGTTTTGGGACTCGGGTCGTTCTCCGAGGACGTCTCGGGCGACTGGGGCATCCGAGGTCCCAAGACCGTGGGTTGACGGACCGTGCGGTCAGGTCTTGGGGGATTTCGGGGTCACCGCACGGTCTGTCACCGCACCGTCTCGGGACTCCACGGGGAGGCTGCCGACGGTTAGCTGCGGCAGCTGCTTGAGCTGCGTGCGGCTGCTGCCGTTGAGCCTAGCAGTGTGCGGGCCGTTCCCACGTGCTGCGGGCACAGCAAATGGGGCCGCACTGGTGCGTCGTGGAGGTCAGGGCGGCTCCAGCCGCCGCGCTGCCAGCACCCTCCGGTTCGGAGAGCACCAGCCGCCTGACTTGAGATGATGGGCCCGTTTTCTACCACCACCATAAGTTGGAGGGGGGAGGAGGTGGAGGACGAGGAGGAGGAGGAGGACGAAGAGGAGGAGGAGGAGGAGGAGGAGGAGGAGGAGGAGGAGGAATAATAATAATAATAAGACATACTATTAATAAGCGTAATACTACTAATATTGAAACCAATACTAATGATACTGAGGAGAAGAATAAGACTAATAAGACGAATAATAATAATAGTAGTAATAATAATAATCTTACTAATAATCATACTAATAATAATACTAATGATAATAATACTAATAATGAGAAGAAGAAGACTTAAAGGAGAAGGAGGAGGACCTCCTCCCCCTCCAACTTCTGGTGGTGGTGGAAAACATGCCCATCATGAGACGGACGGTGAGGCGCTGGGAGCAGCAGAGCCATGCCGAGCAGCAGACGCAAAGCACTCCTGGAGCCAGTGCGCCTCGGGTGCCCCGGCGAAGTTGGCCCCCTTTGGGACCGCGTGAGTCGCGTACATGCAATCAAGGGCCAGCTCGATGAATGTTTTTTTCTACGACAAGCCCTCACAACAACTCAACAATGATAAACAAGTTCATATGTACAAACCTGCGCGGAACATCTCCTGCCAGCCCGGCTGGCCGGCCGAAGACTTTGCTCTATGCTGTAGCTTCTTTTGGAAGATCTGGACGGTACGGCTGTTCACGATGTCGTTTGGCAGCCGGTTGATCGTTTGGCAGCCGGTTGCGCCGACGTCGCCTGGCTGTGGAGACACGGGGAACTGCAGAGTAGACGAATACCAATGCATAGAGAGAAGCATCGCGTCAGGGTACCTCCAGTGGGCGTCGATGCCAATGCCTGACTTCAGAGGTGACCTGTTGAGCAGCGCTGGCATCGACTGGATTGGGTCCTGGCGGGTGCGCCCAACCAAAGGGGTCGGCTCCCAAGGGTACTCTGGAAAGTGATTCTGCTGCAACTGGGCGGTCTCAAGGCCGGGATGCGCCTCTTGCCCGCCAGCTCCGGCTCCTGGTGGGGCTTGGCCGTCTCCCGCGTCTGGCTGCTGATCCGCCTGAGGCTGGTCCCCGGCCAGGGCCTGCTGCCAAGATTGCATGTGCAGGTGTGGCGTGCAGCTGGCCTCTTCCAGCAGCATCCCCCGGGTCTCCAGCATGGCCACAGCACGCCGTTGTATGGCCGGGGTCGCGCTGGCGCGGACGGCCACCCTGCGGACCAGGTCGTCGCAGGGCGCGTGCCGGTCGGAGCCCGCGACGGCACGCCGGTCGGCCCCAGCATTCATGAGGGATACGAGCATGCGCTGCCGTTCTTCGTCGGTGGGGTTCTTAGGGTTTTCGGGCTCCCAGTCCTGGTCGTGACCACGCACCTTGCGCATTCGAAAGTGGTCAAGACTTCCCTTTGCATGGAAGGCCGTAGTGATGTTGGCCCAAAGGTCGCAGTGTTCAGAGGAGGGAGGGAGTCTGGCCGACAGGCGCTCGAAGCCCAAGAACACGAGGTCGCGGTCCGTCCAGTGCTCTGTGGGTAGCCTGCTCTGCGCCAGCACTCGACCACAAGCAGCAGCTTCTGCTCTCTGAGTGGTCCCGAAGCCACCCAGAGGGAGGCCAAAGTTGGCGCTGTGGCCCCGGCCATGAGAGGCCCCAGAGCCTGCACCCCGGGCAAGAGGGAGGTGTTGATGATGGCAAGCGCCGTCCCCAGCTGCGATCAGGACGCCGTCCGTGGTGAAGATCTCCACGGCGTCGTCGGTGTCGAGGCATCGTGGCGGCTCGCCGTGGCCCTGCACGGGCGTCAGCGCGAGCCTCTCTTCTTCGCCTCGCGGGTCCTCCACCGCGAGGCCGCACAGCCGCGTGCAGGCGGGCAGCGAGTGAGTGACCGAGCTCACGGAGCTCCGGGGTGGTCCTTTCCTCCCTGGCAGCCACCATGGCTGGGTGGGTGCAGCGCTCCACGCTGTGCTGAGTGGTCTCCACCTCGGCTCCGCGCAGCTGGCACACTCGGGTCAAGCTGGGAGGCGCTGGCAGGGTGCCTCCGGCGCCTTCGGGCTCGGGCCCAGCGGCGTCGGCGGCGCCAGCTGCCGGCGCGGCGCGGGCGCGCCTCCAGAGAGTCTCCTCCGTGATGGCGCCTGCGTTTTCTTTGCCCCATGCCAGCGGTCCTGCGTTTTCATTGCCCCATGCCAAGTGGGTCCGCAGAATGCACCGCTGCAGCTTCGCGAGCTGTCTGGGTGCCCGGAGGAGCGCGGAGCGGAGGAGGAGAGAACGGGGGATTGTGGAGTCGCAGGGGTTCAAAAGCGCGCGCGCGCGAGGCTTTCGCGCTGAGTTCGCGACTGCTTCTGTGCAATCTCTGCGCGCTCTGTGTCGTCGTCGTCCTCCTCCTTCTCCCCACTCCCCCCCATTGGCCTCTTTTCCTCCTTCTCTTCCTCCTCCTTCTCCTCATTCTCCTTCTCCCCCGTTTCTCCAGGAGTTTTGTTGTTGTGTTGCCCCCCCCCCAAAATGGTATTCCAGATTTTTCCCAACCATCCTGTGGTGTTGGGTCCTCGTTTTGAAGAGACGGTGGCCCGCGTCTCCTCTCCTCCTCCTCTCCTCTCCTCCTCTCCTCTCCTCCTCTCCTCCTCCTCCTCCTCCTCCTTCTCCTCCTCCTCCTCCTCCTCCTCCTCCTCCTCCTCCTCCCACCATCATCATCGTCATCACCCATTTCGGCACACCCCTCAGTTTCGTGGCCCCATAGGGAGCTCCACCGAAGGTCCCAGTGGGTGTGCCCGCATGCGTCCCGCACACCCATTTCGCCCCACCCCTCACACGTTTCGTGGCCCCATAAGGGGGCTCCACCGAAGGTCCCAGTGGGTGTGCCCGCATGCGTCCCGCACACACATTTCGGCACACCCCTCACACGTTTCGTGGCCCCAGGGAGCTCCACCGAAGGTCCCAGTGGGTGTGCCCGCATGCGTCCCGCACACCCATTTTGGCACACCCTTCACACGTTTCGTGGCCCCATAGGGAGCTCCACCGAAGCTCCCAGTGGGTGTGCCCGCATGCGTCCCGCACACCCATTTCGGCACACCCCTCACACGCTTCGTGGCCCCATAGGGAGCTCCACCGAAGGTCTCAGTGGGTGTGCCCGCATTCGTCCCGCACACCCATGTCGGCCCACCCCTCACACTCTTCGTGGCCCCATAGGGAGCTCCACCGAAGGTCCCAGTGGGTGTGCCCGCATGCGTCCCGCACACCCATTTCGGTACACCCTTCACACCTTTCGGGGCCCCATAGGGAGCTCCACCGAAGGTCCCAGTGGGTGTGCCCGCATGCGTCCCGCACGCCCATTTCGGCACACCCCTGACACGTTTCGTGGCCCCATAGGGAGCTCCACCGAAGGTCCCCGTGGCGCTGTCCGCATGCGTCTCCCTCACCCAGTGCAGCGCTTCGTGGCCCCATATGGAGCCCCACCGAAGGTCCCCGTGGCGCAGTCCGCATGCGTCTCCCTCACCCAGTACAGCGTTTCGTGGCCCCATAGGGAGCTCCACCGAAGGTCCCTGCGGACGACCCGCGCGCGTCGCTGGGACCCTCTCGGGGCGACCAGCGCGCGTCGCAGGAGCTCCGTGCTGCGTTCTGCCCAGCGCCTCGCTCGCCCGTCGTCGCTCTGCCCAGCGGCAAGAGCCTTGCCCGCTATCAGCCAGCCAGCTAGCTCTCTCTGCTCCGCGCAGCGGACGACCCGCGCGCGTCGCTGGGACCCCTCCGGGGCGACCAGCGCGCGTCTCGGGAATTAGCCAGCTAGTTCTCTTTGCTCCGCGCAGCGGACGGCCCGCGCGCGTCGCTGGGACCCCTCCGGAGCGACCAGCGCGCGTCGCGGGGACTCCGCGGTGCGCTGCGCCCGCAGCCTTGGACTTTTGAGTGCGCGGGCAAAGAGGGGGTAAAAGAAGGGGAGGAAGCGGGCGCGACCCTCGCGGGGGGGCGCGCCGACATGAGCGTCGCGGCGCGCGGGCGATGTCGTCGGGGAGTCCCGGGGAAGCTCCTTGCGGCGGCCACGCCCAGCGTCACGAGTATTCAGAGGCAGTCATTTTCAAACTATTGGCATTCATATACAGTTACACCATGCTTTGTCATACTCGAATTCATGCACGTAGACTCGCTCGCATGCAGATTCATTCACAGTCAGACGCGCTCGCGCTCAGACTCACCCGCGCTCAGCCTTCCTACGTACTCAGATCAATCGTTTTTCGTTCGCAACGTGTACCACGCCTTTCATGTCGGCACACCCCTAGCACGGTTCGTTGCCTCATAGGGACCTAATAGGGACCACCACCGAACAAGTGAATCACAATTGCGGTACTCACACCTGCATATGGTTGGGTCTTTCGTCAGGCTAATTTGTGTGGGGAGAAAGAGAAATCAAAAAAAGGAAATGCCCCCTCCTCCTCCTCCTCCTCCTCCTCCTCCTCCTCCTCTTCATCCTCCCCCCCCTCCTCCTCCTCCTCCTCCTCCTCCCCCTCCTCCTCCACCTCCTCCTCCTCCTCCTCCTCCTCCTTTCGGAAGCTCGCATTCGCTCTCCACGAGACTCAGGGTTTTTTGCCTGCGCATGTCGGCCGAGTGGCGGCCGCTTGGACGTGGCAGTGGCAATGGCAATGGTAATGGCAATGGTAATAGTAATGGTACTGGTAATGGTAATGGTGATGGCAATGGCAATGGTAATGGCTATGGTAGTGGTAGTGGTAATGGTAAAAAGGTAATGGTAATGGTAATGGTAATGGTAATGGTAATGGTGATGGTAATGGTGATGGTGATGGTAATGGGAATGGGAATGGGAATGGGAATGGGAATGGGAATGGGAATGGGAATGGGAATGGGAATGGTAATGGCAATGGTAATGGTAATGGTAATTGTAATGGGAATGGGAATGGGAATGGGAATGGGAATGGAAATGTAAATGGTAATGCGAATGGTAATGGCAATGGTAATGGTACCGGTAATGGTTATGGTAATGCGATTGGGGATGGTAATGGTAATGGCAATGGTAATCGTAGAGGCTAGTGGCCATGGCAATGGCAATGGCAATGGTAATGGTAATGGTAATGGTAATGGTAATGGTAATGGTAATGACAGTGGTAATGGTAATGGTGCTGGTAATGGTACCCGTAATGGTAATGGTAATGGTAATGGCAACGCGGTAGCGACGGGCAATGGCAATGACAATGGCAATGGCAACGGTAATGGTAATGGCAATGGCATTGGCAATGGTAATGGTAATGGCAATGGTAATGGTAATGCAAATGGTAGTGGTAATGGTAATGGTACTGGTAACGGTAGTGGTAATGGCAATGGTGATGGGAATGGTACTTGTAATGGTAATGGTAATGGTAATGGTAGTGGCAGCGGTAATGGTAATGGTCATGGTACTCGTAATGGTAATGGTAATGGCAATGGTAATGGTGATGGTAATCGTAATGGCAATGGTAATGGTAGTGGCTAATGGCAATGGCAATGGTGATGGTGATGGTAATGGTAATGACAGTGGTAATGGTAATGGTACTGGTAGCAGCAATGGTAATGGTAACGGTAATGGTCATGGTAATGGTAATGGTAACGGGAGGGATTGGCAATGGCAATGACAATGCCAATGGCAATGGTAATGGTAATGGCGATGGCAATGGCAATGGCAATGGCAATGGCAATGGTAATGGCCATGGCCATGGCCATGGCCATGGCAATGGTTATGGTCAGGGTAATGGTAATGGTACTGTGAATGGAAATGGGAATGGGAATGGGAAAAGGAATACCGGGAATGGAAATGGTAGTGGCAGTGGTAACGGAAATGGGAATGGTAAGGGTAAAGGTAAAGGTAAAGTTAAAGGTAAAGGTAGTGGTAATGGTAATGGTAATGGTAATGGTAATGGTAATGGTAATGGTAATGGCAATGGTAGTGGTAATGGTAATGGTATTGGGAATGGGAATGGGAATGGTAATGTTAATGGCAATGGTGATGGTAGTGGCTAATGCTATTGGCAATGGCAATGGTAATGGTAACGACAGTGGTAATGGTAATGGCACTGGTAATCGTAATGGTAATGGTACCGGTAATGGTAATGGTAATGATAACGGGGTAGCGACTGGCAATGGCAATGACAATGGCAATGACAACGGTAATGGTAATGGCAACGGCAATGGCAATGGCAGTGGGAATGGCAATGGCAATGGCAATGGCCATGGTAATGGCCATGGCAATGGAAATGGTAGTGGTAAAGGTATTGGTAATGGCAATGGCAATGGTAATGGCAATGGTAATGGTAATGGTAATGGTAATGGTAATGGGAATGGGAATGGGAACGGGAACGGGAATGGAAATGGTACTGGTAGTGGTAATGGTCATGGCAATGGTAATGGTAAGTGTAATGGTAATGGTAATGTTACTGTAACGGTAATGGTAATGGCAATGGTGATGGGGATGGGAATGGGAATGGAAATTGTAATGGTAATGGCAGCGGTAAGGGTAATGATAATGATAATGGTAAGGGTAATGGTAATGGCAAGGACAATGGTAATGGTAATGGTAATGGAAATGGTAATGGTAGTGGCTAATGGCAATGGCAATGGCATTGGCAACTGCAGTGGTAATGGTAATGACAGTGGTAATGGTAATCGTACTGGTAATGGTAATGGTAACGGCAATGGTAATGGTAACGGGGTAGCGATTGGCAATGGCAATGACAATGGCAATGGCAACGGTAATGGGAATGGTAATGGCAATGGCAATGGCAATGACAATGGCAATGGGAATGGCAATGGCAATGGCAATGGCAATGGTAATGGTAATGGTAATGATAATGGTGATGGGAATGGGAATGGTAAAGGTAAAGGTAATGGTAGTGGTAATGGTAATGGTAATGTGAATGGGAATGGGAATGGGAATGGGAATGGGGATGGGAATGGGAATGGGAACGGGAATGGGAATGGAAATGGTTGTGGTAGTGGTAACGGACATGGGAATGGTAAGGGTAAGGGTAAAGGTAAGGGTAAATGTAAAGGTAATGGTAATGGTAATGGCAATGGCAATGGCAATGTCAATGGTAATTGTAATGGTAATGGTAATGGTAATGGCATTGGGAATGGGAAAGGAGTGGCAATGGCAATTGCACTGGTACTGGTAATGAGAATGGTAGTGGTAATGGTAATGGCAATTAGAATGGGATCGGGAATGGGAATTTTAATGGGAATGGGAATGGTAGTGTTAGTGGTAGTTGTAGTGGTAGTGGCAATGGTAGTGGTAATGGTAGTGGTAGTGGTAATGGTAATAGTAGTGGTAATGGTAATGGAAATGGACATGGTAATGGTAATGGTAAGGGTAGTGATGAGGAGCAACGTGAAAGATCTTAAAAACTCGTCTGGAACCCACGGCGACTCCACAATCCCCAGGCCTCGAGGAGGAGGGGGAGGAGGAGGAGGAGGAGGAGGAGGAGGAGGAGGAGGACGGGGGAGGACAAGCTAGGTGCGCTCGCGTCATATCTGACGTCCTACCCCTCCCTCCCATCCCTTACCATGGCGCTGTTTTTCTCTATCCGCGGACGCGTGTCGTAGCGGACCTGTGGCTCCGCGCGCGCGTGCGTAGTGGGTGGTGGTGCGCGTGCGTGCGTGCGTGCGTGTGTGCGTGGTGGTGGTGTGGTGGTGGTGGTGGTGTGGTGGTGGTGGTGGTGGTGGTGGTGGTGGTGGTGGTGGTGGTGCGGCGCGGTGGTGGCGGGCGGATGGGCGCGCGAGAAAGAGGCCCGCGCTGGGGCGAGAACGCCATCCTGAACGACGGAGGCCAAACACCGATCCGAAAATGAGGCCCACGCTGCAGCGGGAGCACGATTCGGAACGAGTCGGGAGCAGAAATGAGGCCGGCGCCTCAGCGAGAGCAGCATTTTGAAAAAACACACAAGCGAAAACCCGTTTCCCGGGAATCCTGTGGGAAAAAAAATCAATACGCGGGGGGGGGGTCGGATATCTCCGGGACGCCATCAGGGGAAGTGGGAGAGTATTTTCAGATTGTGTAATTGTGGAGGAGGAGGAGGAAGAGGAGGAGGAGGAGGAGGAGGAGGAAGAAGAAGAAGAATAATAATAATAATAAGAAGATTAATAATAATAATAATAAGAAGAAGAAGAAGAAGAAGAAGAAGAAGAGGAGGAGGAGGAGGAGGGAGGAGGAGGGAAGACCGCCCGAGGTCCGCTGGCAGCGCGCCGGCCCGCAGGGGGCCAACCGCTACTGCAGTTTCAATTTCGGGACCATCCGTAATTATATGTCTTCTATTATTTTCACGGTTACATTTGTGTCAGTTGGTTCTCGTCTTCGCGTTATCCTGCGCTACGTCAGCGCAGCGCAATGTACGGGGCCACTTTGGCCAAGCTCCACCGCGGCTTCGACATCTGACGTCGCGCGCCCGCCACAACTGGCACGCGACGGCCACGGCGACTTCAGACCCTGCCTGGCGCCGCAGGGAACGGGACAAGAAAACGCTTGCACGCGCGCTTTCGCGATTGGCACCAGCACGTGGCCGACTCGACCAGCGCGCGCACCACGAGCTCGACTCAGCACGCCAGTTCCTTGCCGTGCACCACAGTGCGCAACGGCCACCGCGACATCTACATCAAGGTCCAACCGTGTCGACGTCACGGAATGCGTCCGCGAGCGGATCGGGGCCGGCGATGCCGCCGTGGAGGTCAGCGTCGAGCCGCCCACGAAGCAGACCGCCGAGATCCACCGAGCTGGTTGCTGGCGCGCATCCCCTATGCTGGAAAAGCCGCAACTGTACAGACCATTGGGCCCAGCGGCAGCCTGACAACGACGTGGGCCACAACTGCTACTACAACAGCAGTGACCACGACGGCAAGGGCAACAACCACACGGGCAAGGGAAATGCCGTGAAGGACGACATTGAGCCCGCCGACTCGACCCCAAAAGGCGAAGACAAGCCCGACAAGGGCGTGGGCGAGACAGAGGAGCAAACCGACTGAGAAACCTAGCGAGATGAAGGACGACGCCCAGAACTACAGCGACCACATCGCCAACGCCATCGGCAATGCCATGCCCACGAAGACGATCTACGCCACCAAGACGCACGACTCGGATCTACCACCCAACGACCCCAAGGTGAAGGGCGACTGGAAGGAGCTCCAGAACATCGAGAGGAGGGCCGCAGCAACCATTGCCAAAAACATTGCAGCAGGACGACCAATCACAGACGCAGTGGCACATATCGCCTTCGCCAAAGCCATGATCCTCAACGGTGCGTCCGTGGCGCAACATATGAGGAGTATCGAGACAACGAAGCAGGCCATGGCGAAATACGTCGAGCACGCCAGGGCCCACCTACAACATATGCAGGCCGACATGGGCGAGCTAGGGGACAATATCGAGTTGCTCACCATTCTGCCGCGGGGCGTCAGCGACGCCGAGGGCGACCGTTACAGCGACCGCGAGGCAGCCGACGACGAAGCCGACAGATCCCAATGTGAGGCCCCTTCAAACAGAATCCCAACCACCGGCGCCAGGAAGACAAACGCGGGCTGGGGAAACAGCGGAGGGCCAAGACGCTGGTGCCCTGCCAAGGAGCCTCGAGGAGACTGACAAGCGCATGGCCTGCGACATCAGAAGGAACAGGACCGAGGCCAACAGCGGGACCTAGGACCTGAAGAAGCACCTCCGACAGGCAGAAGAAGAAGCTCGACAACGTCACCGTGGCCAGTACGCAGAAGCAACCAGAGGGCACGAGTGCCGGGACGAGCTTCTGACCGAGATCAAAAACGCAAAACAGACAATCGAGGTGGCATTTCCCTGCGAGTGCATGCGCATGCGGAAGGGCGCCGCTCTCAAGAGGACTGAGGAGGATCTGGAGGAGGCCGACAAGAAAGCCGACGCCGACGTCCACGCTCAGCGCGCACCTGCTGAGGCGAGGTGAAACGATCTCCAGGAGGCGCAGAAGTGGCTCGCCGACAGCAACAGCGCCCGCGACAACGCGGAGTAACAGTGGATCAGGGGCGGCCGAGGTTGCAGACGAGAGACAGAAGCATTTCTACGCCACCATGGAGGCCGAGCAGCAAATGGCCCACATTGAGGCAAACGCGGCAGAGACCCATATCAAAGGCCGCAATGGCCACATCCTGCTGCACAACAAGGGGGCGGCGCGGACGACGGGGGGATGCGTGCGCATGAACTTCTGCAACAGGAGGAGATGCACATGGGAGCTGCCGTGCATTGTGCGCGCGAAGAGCATGGGCAACGAGTGGCCAACATGGAGCGCCTTGTCGGGTCGAGCAGACGCAACAGCAGGAGCAATAGCTACGTGGAGTACTCAGAGACATGAACGCATGCGAGCAGCAGGCGCACTGGAACTTGACGCAGGCTGGAAGGGCGCGTGCAATTCATGGATCAGAGGACAGAGATGGGCACTGCAGAGCAGCCTCATGCACCGTGACGAGAGGTAGACATCTACCGCCAAGAGGATATCCAATGGGGGCACGCGAGAAGCATCCACGAGAGGCGCGCCGAGGAGACAGCCGAGGAGCGCCGTCAAACCCGACTGAATTGCAAAGAGGCGCGTGAACGCTTGATCAATGTGGAGATGGTGGGCGCCCTCCAGGAGGCCCTCGATGCGGCCGTCGCTGCCGACGACGCCGACTTGTCCCAGATCCTACCGGCGCAGCCTATGCCCCAGCGGCCGCTGGAGGATGGAGGGGCCCAACCGACGTCCCGACTGACGAGCAGGGGTGCTTTGCGCCGCCAGCTGGCGCCGGCAGCAGCACGCCTCCGGCTTAACCTGGCCCGCCTACGCCAGAGATCACCTCGCTAGACACTCCGGCGCCGCTTGCGAGGGGGAACGACGGCGTCGCGCCGGCCGAACATACGCCGCCGGCAATCAGCCCGCGTGGATGCTTCATTGGGCATAGCTGGCGGGGGCTCATCTACGCCGCCAACCCGCAAGCGCCCGGCCCCCCCCCCGCGAGGAGCTCAAGCGCGCGAAACGAGAAGGGCGACCATCGACCCAAACGAGCCACATGTCAGTGCCCCACCCACACCTGACGCAAGCACTCCAACTGGCCTGGCCGCCAGTGGTGACGCAGCCGAGAGGTGGTGACATGTGCATATATGACCCAGGCTGGCTTGATCCGCCGCAACGTGACAACCTGTTCCAACCGCCACTGGAGAAGATAGTTCAGGCGGGCGCGCCACGCGGCCTCTGCAAAACGAGAGGACCTGCGTTAGCACCGTTCCGACGGACCAACGAAACGAGCAGCTCCGACATTCGGGGCATTGGTAGAGCGGGCGACGTAGCGCGCGCGCGACGGACGCCGCCGCCGCCGAATTCGACGGGGCCACAGTGTACCACCGCGCCGTCACAGGGCACGGATGGGACGCGGCTTCGATTCAGTATGCGAGGAACGGGGGAGGATGTGGGCGACCGGCTCTCTACTCGACGAACGCCCGACCATCCCCGGCCAGATGTGGTAGGGGGGCCCCATGGCGGCAGGGGGGACATATCGCGAGCTAGCGTTAAGTGGCATGCCAGGTTGGACACAGACAGCCGCGCCCGCCCGGCCTCGCGGACGACCGATGCCCCACGCTGCTCCGTCCGAGAGGCAGGGGCATCGGGGGGCCACAGGGAGAGAGAACGAGAGGAGAGAGAGAGAGAGAGAGAGAGAGAGAGAGAGAGAGAGAGAGAGAGAGAGAGAGAGAGAGAGAGAGAGAGAGAGAGAGAGAGAGAGAGAGAGAGAGAGAGAGAGAGAGAGGAGAGAGAGAGAGAGAGAGAGAGAGAGAGAGAGAGAGAGAGAGAGAGAGAGAGAAAGAGAGAGAGAAAGAGAGAGAGAGAGAGAGAGGAGAGAGAGACAGAGAGAGAGAGAGTGTGTGAGAGAGAGAGATAGAGTGAGAGACGCCAAGCTAGGCAACCGGTTCCTTCCACATATACGGTGGCCGAGCCGATCGCTGACGCGCGCGGGCGCGCCTCCCCGCCCGACCTTGCAATCGCCTTCCCAGGCCAGAGAGGTTTGATCCAGCAGCCATTGCGGCAATGGAGTTAACGCCTCCAGGGACGCATGGAACCATCAAACGGGCCCGCCCGCGCGCCGACGGACGGCGCTCGCCAGACCGACCCAGCCAACGACGCATGGGCGGTCGCCATCGCCGCGGGCCTCGAGGACGGCGCCGACGTCGGCGCGAGGCCAGCCCGAGTTCCCGACTCCCCATCGACCGACATGGAGAGGTTGACACCGGCCACGTCGACGCTGACCGCGCATGCAAAGGCGTGCGCATGGGCGCGTGGCCAGACATCCACCTAGAACTGCGCACAAACAACAGCGCATGCGGACCCCGAGGTGGACGTTGGACTTGCCGAGCGCAGCTATGCGCCTCATAGCATTCGCCCGGCGCACCCGCGCGTGGGCCGCGTCGCCGATGGAACGAGCTGGCCAACTCAGTGGCCACGGGACAGAGCGAACGTGAAGACGCGTGTGCACGGCCGCGATGGAAGGAAGCATTCGGTGCCAAGTACCAGCGCAGTTGGGAAAGGCTGCTCCACGCTGACGACGCAACTCGGGCGGCGCGTCCAAGCTTGAGCGACATGTGCATGGCAGCTGCGCCACCGACGGCCGTCGCGACGACGGAGCACTTAGAGCCAAGACAAGAGCAGACCAGCAAGGAGGTTACCATCTCCTTCAACACGATTTCTTACAACGCGCGCAGCTTCGAGGGGCCGGCCCGCGCTGGCGTGGGGGCAGGCGAGAACGGTCGCCGGAATTCAGGTCGTGAGCCTCCAGCTGAAGCGCGTGGACGCCCGCCTATTTGGCGCGCAGAGGGCTTTTTTGCCCGTCGGAGCGACCAACTTGCGCGTGTTGCATGTAGTGTCGAGCGGACACGAGGGCCGCGACCTGGGCTGCTCCCTGCTGATCAACCTGGGCTGGCCCGACGTAGAAAGTATAGGCGAGTCGTCCCAGTTATTTCAACGCATTCAATCAATATCCACGACTACTACTTGCCTGAATCACGGCACCATGCCTAAAGAGGACGGCGGCGGTCGCCCGCGTCGCGCATGGACATTCAGGACAGGAGAAGACAGGCCGGTTCTGGACGGTTATGGCCAATTCGACCAGCAAGCCCAGCATGGATCTGATCGCGATCGACGCCGACGCTCCCACCGGGGAGCGGGTGACGGATTCAGGACGGGACTGCAGTGAGAGGCCCGAGGGGAACGTGGCAGGCGCCCGCTTCCACGAATACCTTTAAGCGTGCCAGCCTATTGCAGCCAGCGCGGCACTCGAGTGCAGAGGACCTACTTGCGCCTGCAGAAGTGGAAGCAAGGCAGATGGCGTCGACTACGCCGTCATCCAACCATCAACCTCGACGCCGTCACGGGCGCGAGCACCATCGGGGCGTGGATTTGTTTCAGAAAAAAAACGAGGGTCACGCGCCTCTGGCCGTGCAACGGAAAAGCGCCGCAGTCTCCCACGCAAAGCATGCGACGCCACGACTCGACCGGGCCGGGCTGACAGATGCGAACTATCAAGCGACGTTGCAGAGAGAATTCGAACATCCAGTTCCAACCATGGGATGCCGACGCCAACGACTACGCCCACGACCTGAACGAGAGCGCCAGTGATGCAACGGACAGGGTCTTCAGACAGGACCCCATCGGAACGCGTAAGCCGAACATCACCCACGCCGCCTTCGCCATCGTGCGACTGCGTCGAGCTTGTCCAAAACCGCGCCGGCAGATGAACGCGGCAGCTCGCATCAGCCGCGGCGAAATTGGCGTGCCAGCTTGCCGAGGTGACGATTTCCGCAGTGACAGCTGGTCTGTCACTTCATGGCCCATCATCCCTCATCAACCTAGTCCAGGCAGGGATTTGAGTGGCGCGACATCATTTTGAACGCGAAGGTTTCCAAGTTGCGGCCGGCGCTTTCCTTCAACAGCTAGCGCGTCAAGTCCAGGTTGGCGAGGGCGCCGACCTGGGGGCATACGCTGGCAACGTGAACAATGCCAACGAGATGAAGAACAGCCGAGCAGAATGGGAAGGGGTCACGCGTCTACTGCGACGTGGAGGCAGGCCGCCGAGAATGACACCCGAGCACCGCCGCGACCCTGACGGGGACGGCGAACCGATCGCGAGCGAGCAAGTGCAAGCGAAGGCGGAGCTGGACCACTTCGCCAAAGCTGACCACGCGGAAATACGGGGGGCTGACGCCAGTGCAACTACGTGCAACTCAAACGCTAACCACGCCATCGATCTGCGCATTGGCAAGAACACCACCGTCGCGAACATCGCCGCGAAGAGCGAGCTCCGAACGCACTTCCATCGGTAAGCCACGTCGGCGGGGAGGGCCCGACAAGGTAACTGACGATCCGTGCCGAACCACCGGCGACGAGATGCCGCGCCTGAGCCACTCCTTTCTGGTCAAGGCTCAGTTTGCGACTGCGGAGCCGCTTGCGCATGAGGGGGCGGGGGGGGGGGGGGCAGGCAACTTTAGCGGAGAACGGCGTCACCAGACAATGCTTCACGGAGCGGCGGATGGCTTTGCCCAACAGCGCGATAGCCAAGCACCACCGCCGCAATTTTTTGAGGACGGAGCTCAGGGATATCACGGCCTACCTTCTACATGGCGTCCAATTGTGGAGCCAGGCCCAACGGGGGCACTTTTCCGTGGCCCGCGCTGCTTTCGCCTGCATCGACATCCTACAAGCAGGAGGAACAAGCGGGGCATCATTGCTTCTGGACCTGAAGGATACTTATTTTATGTGGTGGCGCTGGGATTCCTTTGCGCAGTGCGAACCGACGAAGACGACTTGCGCAACCTACTGGATATCGTGGGTGCCCCGCTTGCGCATCATCCATTCCTCGAGCAAGCAACAAAGGGCGTTCCGCGCATCGACGACATCATAGACGATGAGCACCCTGTGGCATTGCTAAGAGATGCCCGCGCTGGCCTTAATTGTGCAGCAGCGAAGGGGCCGACCCGAATTGCCCAGCTACGAAAAGGCGCTCGACCACGATTACCCATGTCTGACTTCTTCTTCAACGTGGCATGCGCAAGGACCACCGAGGCCATGGCGACCGACGTGATCGATAAAGGGACGCGGCACGATACCGACAGCGACAACAGCAACAGCCCCACATTCACAGGAGAACGCCAACCGACCGACGGACACGACGGAGGCACATTTTTCGCTGACGCCTCATTGTAGACGACCACACAGCATGCGTCACCACAGTGTCCCAATACTAAGTAGACACGGCGGCGACCCTATTGCAGATTGGTGAGGCAGGAGTACGTGGCCACGGACTGCGCCGCAACACCAAGAACACCAAGCTCATGTTCTTGTTTGTCGGCAACGATTCCAGGGCGACGAAAGTGCACGTGGCCACGTGATGCATCGCGCCCATTCCAAGCAGTTACTCCGACCAGGCCGCGACCTTGTGGACTCCCACCCAGTGCTCGGCACATTGTGGCCGCTGGAAACATGGGCCCAGAGGTTCTATGGCGGAAAGCCGAGACCCAAGTAAACCGAGGACCATTACGCAGTCGTGTTTTCACATGGAAGACCATGGCAACCGACAAGAAATAAGAAACGATGCAGCGGTTCATGTGTACTCTACTGACAACGACCATGAATGAGGCAACCTATCCGAACGTGGCAACGCAACACTCGCAGCAGAGTGCTCGAAGGGCAACCGTCGAGCAACTGGCCACCAGGCGAAGGACCCAGCATCAACGCACAAGGTCTTGGCGGCCGACACCCGCATGCCGCGTGACTTTGCGAGCCAGGGGGCTGCGATATCTACTGCGCCTGCAAATTCACGAGACTAAGGTATTGTCTCGACTGCTTGACCAGGAGCTACGACGAGAAACAGGATGTTGAGAGACGCCGGAGAAAGTCATGCCATGGCTGTGCGACTACCTGGACTCCGCTGATAAACCGATTGAGTCACGCGAGCTACACTAAGTATTGCAAGCAGCAAGAACCGAACCCGAGAGGTTCAAGGCTATCGTCAGACAAGCCGCGACAAGATATTTGCGAAGATGGGCAGGTCAATCACACCGAGAACAAGTGGACATAGCCCCTCAGCCATACCACAACATGGACGACATGCCACCATTGCCGAGCATCGTACCACCACCTGAACCACCGACCCTGATGTGTTACCAATGCACGCATCCCGCAAGATGAGCACGGGGCTCCATGCACCTGACCTGCAGCTACCAGTGCCACTACGCCTACGCGAGACTCGTCAAGCACCTCCAGGCGAGGCCATCATGCGTGGCGCCATGGATGACGGGAGTCGGACCCTGCGACGACGAAGAGGCAGCGCATAACATAGAAGAGATACGAGCGTCGCAGCGCGCCAACATCAAGGCAGGGAGGCCACCAGACTACGCCCAGACCCCCAGGTTCAGGACTGACACCAGTCCGACCTATATCAAGGACAAACCAGCTACCAACAACAGAATATCACCGGTGGAGATGCCGGCTGACGACAGACGACCATGCAATACATATCACAAGTTGTAAGATTCGTCCTGCATCTCTACGGTGGGACTGGGCGAGAAGGATGTTTGCAATACTCAATGGAATATTTCCAGCCGCCACAGAGTACACATGTGTATGCCCTGTCCATCGACGTCGCCAGCCACGCCACCTCGGGAGACCTGACTAAATGGAACAGGATTGACTTTTGGATCGACATCATGAGGGAGGGGAAAGTCGGCTGTTATGGCTGGTGCACCATGCAATACATAGAGTTCGGCAAGAACAAGAGACATACCAGACGCCAAGTATCAACCTCGACCACTACGCATCGGGGGCCAGCAAATCGGGCCTGGGCTACCTAACGGAAAAAGGAAAGCAGCCATATCGGCATTGGCAACGAGCTCCTACGAACAACGATCTTTATGCTGTACGAAGCATACGTCACGGGCATACCTGCAATCATGGAGCACCCTGAGACAGTCCACGAGAGCAGACAGGTACCAAGTATCTGGCTACTACCTGCGGTACAGCACTTACTACGCCGACCTGACGTGCGACTCGTGTCCTTCGACCAGTGCGTGCTGGGGCGGAAAACGCAGACCTGCGGGCCTACTTGGTGCAGTCGTGCCTGGGCTACCCTCGCACATCTTCATGGAGCCCAACTGGTGTGGATGCAACCGCGGGCCAGGGGCGCGCCCACCGCTACTCGGGCGGAACAGGGATGGCACGTGGCGAAGTGCTGCAGCCAAGGCTTATCCGACAGAGCTCAACTACATACTCGCAAGATCCTTCTCCGAGGTGATGAGGAGGAGATGGATGGGCGCAGACGCCAGGTGCACAGGAGTGGCACATCGACGAGACCTAGTCGACCTTCGCCGCAGCTCTGGGCCCGCACTGCGAATTCAGACACAGCACTGACAGCATGAACAGCGGACACCTTGTCCCAGACGACCAGCTTACCATGCCAGATTAGCAAGACAAGCTCTGCCACCTCCGACGGGAACCCATTGCTCGACTGACAGGGGCTACAGCCCACCGTGTGGCCCACAACGAATTCGAGGCGTGTTCCCTGATCGGCGATGCCTCAACTCAACCTTGAGCTACGCCCACCAGGGTCTCTCGTGCGCCTGACCTTCGGGGATGGGCCCCCCCGTCGACCTGTGGCAATCGGCATTGCCGTGCAAAGCAACGTAGGCCCCATAGATCATATCGTCATCTTACAGCACCCAATCCCCCCCCTCTACCTCGCATATTTTCGCAGCATGTGGCCCAAGGTTAGCGACCTGGCAGTATTCACCCTGGGCCGCGCAGTTCGCTATGCACAAGCTCGCAATGGGGCTGGCGGTCGACCTCAACTGGGGCCGACAGCCCGCCAGTGGGATCGAGCCATGTGTCGCAATATAACATTCGCAAGGGACTCTTGCATCATGATCACCGATGGACACGAGGACTTGACTTCGCAAAACGCCGAACGTGCACAGCAGCTGCAGCAGCGTGGAAAACGTGACATCGCACCGACGGCGGCGCAAGAGTTCCAACGGGAGGGCCTACCGAGGGTGCTATGCGGAGTAGACATCCGACTTGTCATGGGGCCCCTTGACCACATCCCCCCCGCCGACTAGCGAATCGACCCGCGGGTCGCAACGGCGGCAGCGCGAGCCCCGACCGAGCGCAACAAGGGCTACAATCATAAGTTCTGTCCAAGGAGTACACCTGCGCGTCGCCGGAAGTCGGGCAGGTTTTCTCCCCGACCGACGCGTCGAGGGGATTGGGCGTTTTTACCAGTGTCAGTACAATTTTGCCTACTTGACAGCAAACAAAATCCAGTGGAAAAGGGGCACTGCCGAGAAAGCCGACGACGCAAGAACGAATTTGTTTGACGGAAGCCGCGCGCAGCCCGTCAACGACAACATTGATCAGCGCTGCTCGTCAAGACCGACGCACGAACCGAACCGTAGGAAAGCAACCGGGATCAGGCCGAAGGAAGGCGGCTCGACCAACGACGCGGTCCGAAGAGCACTCATCGCCGCACTGCCATGGGAACAGGCCAAGGACATGGCCGGGAACCGCCTGCTCTACCTCGTGCTTCCCCAGACAGGTCCACGCGGCACTGGGCTGTCCAACGTTGAGCGAATCCACCGGGTCATGACGACGCAGGCGCGCAAGCGAGCGGATCTACAAGACGCAGAAAGGATGGCCATCCGCTCGAAGGCCTACCGCCAGTCGCTCCTTCTCCAAGCGCCGACCAGAGCAGCAACGTGCCGGGCCCAAACAAGGCTAGGCCCCTCTTCTTGTACCTGACCGACGCAGTGGCAACCAGGGAAGGAAAGGCGCTATGCAAACGAAGCGACATCGTGATCTTCGAGAAGAACAATTTCCGCATGACTCCCCAGACGAGGGCCGGACTCCACGCTGCCGAAAGGGGCCCCGACGGAGACGTCGCACCGCTGGTAGAGGCTATTGACGAAGAGATAAAGATCCAAAGGAACTACAGCGCCGAGGGCAGAGCCCCGATCGACCACTTCGACGAGGTGCACGTGAGATGCGAACTACAGGTGGGTGGGCCCGCCATCCAACGGGGGCCCGAAGTGGCCGACGATGGCCCGAGCACAAGCCTACCCGCCAGCGGACGTGACCTACGAGGGCGGCATCCACGGCCTCGCAGTTCCCCATAACATGCTCGACGCAATGGAAGCCATTGATGTCGCTCGACCACCGCGACGAGGAATGCCGCCATGGAAGCCGCCGACATCCATCGTGCTATGCGGCGTAGTCAGGGCTACAGTGGACGACATCAACGACCTCGTGTCCCCCCTCAGCCCCGACATGCGAGCCGAGGCAAGGAGGCAGTTCGCCAGCGTGGTTGCCGCCTACTACGACAACCTCGAGGACGAGTGCTCAGCAGGGCTTGCGATAAAGGCTTCACAGAAGAGGGTGCCGACTACCGACATGACACCATTCGCGGTGAATGCGCAGCTGGCCAAGCAAGCACGACACATGCCACGCCAACGCGCCACCTTCCCAGCACGGTCAGCCAAACGCCCATTGCACCTAATGCAGCCACTCTTCCGCCACCGACATGCCCCCCCCCCACCCTTCTACCCAGCAGACTGCGTCACTTGGGACCAGCGCGCACGGACACAAGCCCTGCTGAGAGCCAAACTGCCCAGCGGGCTGCCGACGTCACTAGATCATCGGCTGCGTCTCCCACGCCCGCGGGTCGCCTGCAGCTTCCAAAGCGAAGGGTACGTGTGGAAAGCCCAGGTATACCACTACAATTTGACACCCTGAAGACGACTTGGGGCGACCCAGGCAACGTGTTAGTGGCCGCAGGATGGATGCGAGCCTGCTGTTTTGCGAGAACGATGAGTGCTTCTACGACGACAAAGGACACTTCTTGCAGTGCTCTCCATAACCACGCGGGACCGCGTGCAGCCTCTGCCTCCGTCGGCGCCATCACCTCCACAGAGACCAAAATCGATATCTTTATGGCTACAGGCGCGATCAGCCTCTGTAGACATTTTGGTCCTCGTAACCACCATCAAGCGGTGCCACAGCGAGCCAGACTTCAGGCATGACATGGACAACTGAAGTTTGCAATTTGATTTCTCGACAACGACCATCTGGTGGATATGGCCACGACTTGAGATCCAACAAGGACGCTTGCTGACTCTGCTGCTAAGCAGTCAGAGCGACAACCTGGCCACACAGGAGGGTGGCCCACGGATCATCGGATAAATCCAGACCTCGCAGCCACGGCAGGAATCAGCAGACCGCCCACCCTACCGCGCTGTAAACACGACGGGCCACGCGCCCGCGCAGCCGATAGGGCAAGGTCGCCAGTGGGGGCCAAGCAGCAGCCACGCGACAGCTCGACCAGCCCAACAAGACCCGTGGACATCGAGGCTGGTAGCTGCACCACCAACGCTAGTCGACAGCATCAACCTCCTCGAACCAGTACGCGGGTCAAGGTGCAGGCTGGATCAGACACGCGACTACCATCAGGCGCAAGGATTACTTCCGAAGCCACCGCCAGCGTCTCCGTCAAGGCTCATGGGAACCGCGCCCGACAGTGCCACCACCGATGCAACAGCGGTGCCTGCGACCGCGCAACCGATGGTAAAGGCTGGCGCCAACAGCATCCACGACTTCGGCACCTTGTTTGAGATGGCCCCACTACCTGCGGGACCTACGGCACCAGGCATGAGATCGGGCAGTGGAATAAGTGAGCGGTACCAGGGCTTAATCGAGCGCTTGGCCAACAATATGGGCACCAGCCAGCATAGACGTGAATCCAGGGATCCCAAGATATATGCCACAAGGCTATCCCGGACTTTTTTCGAGAAGGTGGGCGACACGAGGAGCACCTTCGGTCCAGGCGTGGCGCCAGACCTCACTTGTCGGCTCGATTACGATTCGGTCGTGTACTACATGGAGGCGTCATTAAACGACGGCTTCCCATGCAAGGGACGACGTGAGACTCGGATGTTCTGCGTGGCCGAACGCCAGACTCACCTCGCCCAGTTTGCTACTCACCAGCTTGCGAAGGTGATAACTTACAATGTACACGACGACTCACTCGACATGCGGACTCCAAGTGCCGTTGATGCCCAACGACAGAGCATGTCATTGTCCATCAAGCCGGCCATGCGCTACAACTCGACTTCCATGCCGACGCCCTTTTCACTCGCTTCCAGAGCATGGCCGCGACAGCAGCAGTGCATAATATAGCCGAGCTCATCAATGCACAAGACAGGCCAGACCACTCAGACAACCGCGGCGAAAGAGATCAACCAAATGCAACCCAGCCACATTTGCACCGCAATCCTGTCCATCCCGATCCTGATACAATGACTGACAGCCAAGCTGACCCACGAACCGACCAGCGACAGTCTGACCCACCTGCGCAGGAGCAACCAACGCGGAATGAGGAACTGAACCAGAGCAAAGAGCTCCAATCTTTCAACAGGTGGGCACCAGCCTTAGCAGAATTCGTAGCCTGGCAGCATCGGCGTCTGACCCAACAAGCACCGCCAAACGCAGCGGCCGCAAGCGAGCAGCCGCGCCGGCAAGAAGCGCCGAACCTGGCCAGCCCCAACATCGAAATACTACCCGACCAACCATCCGACCTACCGGGGGCCTAGCAACCGACGGGCCCGCAAAATTTGTTGCGACCGACGCAAAACAGTGCAACCAGACCTAGGAGCCACCAGTACGCAATAGGTGGACACCGATGACATCGACCAAATTGACAGCAGAGCTCATTGAGTCCAGCGGCGTCGACCAGATCACGATGGCCGTTTGGGAAATGGACGACACCGACAAACCATACCCAGCCGACGGAAAGCCTCGCGGAAAGCCTCGCGCCTCGCGGGCGAGTTCGCGTGTAGGCTTACGACCGCAACCGATCACCAGCCGACGGCGATCATACCAGCGAAGGGACCGCGCGAAACTAGCCAGACCCACAGTCAGGACATCTGCGAGGACGCCCGCCTTGAGGACGCATCCGCCCCTTGGCCACCTTGGGGAGTCGAGTGCAAACAGTATCGCCATGCCCGCCAGTTCGACGTTCCCCCGGCGAACCAGGACCCTCCCCCCCGATTGCCAACAGCCACAAGGCTCAAGCCTCCCGACGGGGCTGGCCTCACAGCGGCCCGTCAATGCGCCTACCTCCTCAGCGTGCACATTGTATCCTTTTCTGTTCCACGCAGACAGTCTCCCACGCAAGCTGCTACCTCCCGACACCTTTTCTCGGTGCAGTTTTTTTTTTTTTTTTTTTTTTTTTTTTTTTTTGTTTATATATATATATATATATATATAAACCAAGCAGCACACGCTCTCCGACGCGACCGGCAGCGGCGCAGCTGAACGTACCATCTCCGGAACCACATCCGACGGTGGCAGCAGACTGCTCCTCAGGCCCAACCAGTGACGACTACGCCAGGAGCTCGTGCTATGCTGTCGGTCCCCGAGGGGCACTCTCACCCACGCAGCTACGCTTGTTCATCCGACGCATCACGCAAAGCCTCGGCAGACATCAACGGTAACAGTAGAGCTATGCTATGCGTGGGCCTCCCAGGGGTTATTCCCACCCATGAGCTATGGTGCCGCAGCCGACGTTTGTTGAGAGACGGCCTCGCCAACCTCCTGCTTCCCCCCTCAGGGGCTTCCTTCTCGTCCCCGTTCTCCCCGCCGCACCTCGCGAACCTTCTCAACCGCCACTCTTGTGGCGGAGGGGTGGGGATGCGATTCGTCTCGAGGATCTATCTTTGGGGGGTCGGGAGTGCAGCGCCCGCAGCGTGCCGCCGCCACGGATGGCAGAAACCACCCCCGAGCAGGGTGGACCCCCCCCCAGGCGGCCACCACTCCCGTGATCTGGGTACCATACTCCTGCCTCGGCCTTGGCATCGCTCGGCGAGGGGTGGACCCCCCCCAAGCGGCCAACACTCCCGTGATCTGGGTACCCTACTCCTGCCTCGGCAGGGGAGGGCGTCAGTCATGGGGGTGGTGACCGCTTCGGGGGGGGGGCTCCGTGGGCAGGGGGTGAGGCCTTTCGGCCACCCACCTTGGCGGGTGTGGCCGCCACCACTCTCAGCAAGAGTCGGGGGTCCCGCCGCCGCCTGGAGGGCACAAACCTTCCTCCCGCGCGGTAGAACTTTCCCGGGCGGCCCCAGGATCAACGTGCTGGGAGCCCTACACTTGTTTCTCAGGCGAGGGATCCCGCGTTGGACCCCAGGGACGTCTGTATGGGGGCTCCTGTGAGCTGAGGGGGAGGCCTTTGTGCCCTCCCCGCCAGCGAGAGTGTAGAGGCGCCGCCGCCGCCGTCGCGCACAGCTTCGACGCCACCTCCACTGCTGCCAGTCTTGTACTTCTACCCACCAGGGCCATGTTTCAGTCTCCTACGTTCAGGAGCGACAAAAGGACGTACACGTACATGAATCCACGCTGGTTTCGAGAGTACGCATTGCGCAAGTGTTCGTATAACGCGGCCGGTCTCGCGGATCGAGGGGCCGTGTTCATGTACATAGCTGGGCGCGTACGTCCTTTGTGGGTTCCCTATACGTCCGTGCCAACTCTTCCCCGCACTCTGTGGGGGCAGGTGGAGCCACGCGCCTACCCTCTTGTGAGGGTGCCGTGGACAGCCGCCATGTCGTTGGCCGCGGTGCCGTGTGCGCCAGCGCGCCGGAGCTTCTACACTCCACCGCTGGTAAGAACGGCGCCTCAGACGAGGGGGGCCGTGGGCGCTCTCCAGGGCGCTGGTCTGAGGTGGCCAGTAGACCCGAAGGGGAGAGAACCTGACCGCCAGCACCCCACTCTTATCTCCTGTCTCCTGAGGTTATGTTCGATGCAGAGATCTCCTTTTTCTCCCTCCTCCTCCTCCTCCTCCATATCTGTCTACTTTAACTTGTCGTCGAACTATTTTATTTGACTCCCCCAGGGCTGGCTTTCCGGCTTTCGAGAAACCCCGGGGGAAGCGGCTAAGTTCGGATAACACCAAAACCGTTCAAACATCTGGAAAACAGGAGATAGAGGCGGAGGAGGAGGAGGAGGAGGAAAAGGAGGAGGAGGAGGAGGAGGAGGACGAGGAGGAGGGGGAGGGGGAGGGGGAGGGGGAGGAGGAGGAGGAGGAGGAGGAGGAGGAGGAGGAGGAGGAGGAGAAGGAGGAGGAGGAGCAGGAGGAAAACCATTGTAAAGCCAAGAGTCATCAACGATGTTGGAAGTAACCCTCCCTCCAAGCTCCCTCTTCATAGGCCCCCACAACGGCTCATCTCCATTGAGGGAACGGCCTCGTCTTAACATTGTTCTCGGGATTTCAACGCCACGTATCAACCTGACTGCTGCGTCTGGACGATCCGGAATCGTGCCAGAGCGCCATTTTTTGGATGTCAACGCCGCGAATCAACATAACTGTTGCACCCGCATGCTCCTGACTTCTTCCAAAACATTTTTTCTATTACGGAATCCGTGAAACTCCTTGCAAATTTTGAAAACGAATTTGCGCGGCGCAAAGGCGAGATCCACATTTTGAAAACGAGCCGCCCTCAATCCGTGAAGCTCTTGCAATGTTTGAAGCGAATGTGCGCGGCGTTAAGGCGAGAACCACATTTTGACGCCCTTAATCTGTGAAGCTCTTGTAGAATGTTTAAGACGAATGTGCGCGGCGCTAAGGCGAGAGCCACATTTTGGAAAGCACCCGCCCTCAATCCGTGAAGCCCTTGCATTTTTCAGAAGAATGTGCGCGGCGCTAAGGCGAGAGCCACATTTTGAAAACGACCCGCCCTCAATCCGTGCAGCTCTTGCAAACTTCTAAAACGAATGTGCGTGGCGCTGGGGCGAGAGCCACATTTTGAAATCGACCCGCTCTCAGTCCGTGAAGCTTTTACGAATTTCTAAAACGAATATGCGCTGCGCCAAGGCGAGATCCACATTTTGAAAATCACCCGCCCTCCATCTGTGAAGCTGTTGACACTTTTTAAGCTTCAGAATCATAAGCGGTGGGGACGTCTCAGGCGAAACGCCCGGCCCGCCTTAAAACCGGCATTGGGGTGCGACAGGGAGGGGTTATACATATATATATATATATACATTCAAGAAGGAACCATGGAGGACGAGGAGGAAGAGGAAGGAGGAGGATGAGGAGGAGGAGGAGAAGGAGGAGGAGGAGGAGGAGGACGAGGAGTAGGAGGAGGAGGAGGAGGAGGGAGGAGGAGGAGGAGGAGGAGGAGGAGAAGGAGGAGGAGGGAGAGGAGGAGGACGAGGACGAGGACGTGGACGAGGACGAGGACGAGGAGGAGGAGGAGAGGAGGGAGGAGGAGGAGGAGGGAGGAGACGGAGGAGGAGAGGAGGAGGAGGAGGGAGAGGGAGGAGGAGGAGGGAGGAGGAGGAGGAGGAGGAGGAGGAGGAGGAGGAGGAGGAGGAGGAAGAGGAGGAGGAGGAGGAGGAGGAGGAGGAGGAGGAGGAGGAGGAGGAGGAGGAGGAGGAGGAGGAGGAGGGGGCGGCGGGCGCACCCGGCGCTCCATGGCCCAGCGCCCAAAGGGCCCAGCGCTCCAGGGCCCAGCGGGGCGCTGCAGGCGTTGTGTCCGCGTTGCCGATGATCGGCCGCGCGCCCAGGGGGGAAACGAGAGGGGGCGGGTATTCCCAGGAGGCGGTGGGACCTCTCAGGTGACCCTCTGGGCCTCCCGAAGAGGCCCGCCCCTGTCTTCCTGGAAGGCTCAGAACAAGCTCCTCGGAGGGCCGGAGGCCTCCTCGGCCTCCCGGGAAGGCCTCCGCCCCCTCCCTCGCTCTCCCCCCCTGGGGCGCGACGCCGATATATGAGGAGCGGGAAGCGCAGCTATAATGAGGCAAACCGTAATACAAGACATACGTTCGAGTAGGGGGCCGACTGCGGCATTGATTTACCCCCAACATGTTGGTTTTCGTCGCCCCTACAACAAATAATCCTGGCAAAGGACCCTAACATATGTAGCTATGGGTACCGCCGCGGTGAAAAACTCTTTCGGTGGAGCTCACTACGGGGCCACGAAATGCGCGAAAAGAGCGCCAAAATGTGGGCGGGGCCGCCATGAGGGCCCTGGCGCTGGGGCCGACCGCAAGGGGCGCGGAGGTCAGACGAAACGGGTTACATGCTGATGTGACCCGTTGCGGCTGACAGGCACTGGGAGAAGCAGGAGAAGAAATGCGGGCGTGGCATGCCAATGCAACCGCTAAGGCCTTCCGTGGAGCTCCCTATAGGGCCACGAAAGGTGTGATGGGTGTGCCAAAGGTGAGGGGGGTGGCGGCATGCGAACGCAGCCACTGGGGCCTTCGGCAGAGCTCCCTACGGGGCCATCAAGCGTGTGATGGGTGTGCCAAAGTGAGTGGGGGGGCGGCATGCGAACGCAGCCATTGGGGTTTTCAGTGGAGCTCCCCATGGGTCCACGGAGCGTGTGAGTGGTGTGCCAAAGTGAGGGGGGTGGCGGCATGCCAACGCAGCCACCGGGGCCTTCGGTGGAGCGCCCTATGAGGCCATCAAGCGTGTGAGTGGTATGCCGAGATGGGCGCGGCGGTGCCATGCGAACACAGTCATTTGGGCCTTCGGTGGAGCTCCCCATGGGGCCACGAAAAGTGTGATGGGTGTGCCAAAGTGAGGGGGGTGGCGGCATGCGAACGGAGCCACCGGGGCCTTCGGCAGAGCTCATTATGGGGCCACGAAGCGTGTGAGGTGTGTTTGTGTGTGTGTGTGCCGACAGGGACGAGGCGGTGCCATGCGAACAGAGGCACTGCGGCCTTCGGTGAAGCGCCCGATGGGGCCACGAAGCGTGTGAGTGGTGTGCCGAAACGGGCTCGATGGTGCCATACGCGAGCCCTCCCACTGGGGCCTTAGGTGAAGCTCCCTATGAGGCCACGAAACGCGTGAGGGGTGTGCCGAAATGGGGCGGCGGTGCCATGCGAACCTTCCCACTGGGGCCTTCGGTGGAGCTCCCTATGGGGCGACGAAGCGTGTGAGGGGTGTGCCGAAATGGGGCGGCGGTGCCATGCGAACTTTCCCACTGGGGCCTTCGGTGGAGCTCCCTATGGGGCGACGAAGCGTGTGAGGGGTGTGCCGAAATGGGGCGGCGGTGCCATGCGAACTTTCCCACTGGGGCCTTCGGTGGGGCTTCCTATGTGGCCACAAAACAGGTGAGAGGTGTGCCGAAGTGGTAGACTGATGCAGAGGCAAGGATGGTGAGGAGGGAGGAAGGGGAGGAGGGAGGAGAGGAGAGGAGAGGAAGGAACGCGGGGTGGTGTCTCTTCAGAACGAGGACCCACATCCACAGGATGGTTGGGATTGCTTTTCGTCGACCCTACAACAAAACAGGTAGTACGTTCGCAGATCTACTAACATCACTCGTCTTAAACAGCCGTAGGCTAGACGAGAATTTCAAGCTTGGGTTGTATCAATTCTGCAATCGATCCCCCACCCGAGAGACGAGGAGCGGGAGGCGCAGCTCCGCGCCGCCGCCCCGGAGCTAGAGGCCGCCCAGCTGGAGGGCGACGAGGGCGCGGAACTGGAGCGAGACCGCCCCGTCGCCGAGGCCGATGGACAGATTTTCCACAACCGCTACCGCATGTAGGACGGGGGAGAAGGGAGGACGAGGAGGTCCTCCTCCTCCTCCTCCTCCTCCCTCCTCCTCCTCCTCCTCCTCCTCCTCCTCCTCCTCCTCCTCCTCCTCCTTCTCTGCCAACACGTCGCTGGGGGCGCAGTTCCTCCTCGTCGACTCCGACGGCGTCTCCCTCACGGACCCTGCCGCGTTTGAGGAGGCCACCGTGCGCACAAGGGCGAAGTGGCACGAGAAGCAGGTCCACACTGCAGCGTGGCGCGCACGGAGCAGCAGCCAGCCCCGAGAGCGAGGAGCAGCTCCAGCGCCGCGAGGCCGCCGCGCGCCGCCGCGCCGCGCTTTGGGGCGACGTGCCGGGAACGGCTCGTGCTGAACGGCCTGCGCACTCCGGGGCGCTGGTCTGGCCGGGCACGCTGCCGGGCAGCCTGGCGAGATTGCCGACGCACTGGTCCAGCATTGGTGCGCCGTCTTCCTCTCGGGCTGGACGAAAGGGGGGGATTGGGAAAGGGGGGGTTACGAAATCTGCTGCATGCAGCTGGTTTCGGCCTCCCCGAGGGGCCCATTCCTCGATACATAGCCGCCTCCGGCGCTGGGAGGCGCCGGGAAAATCAGCTACGTGAGCTGATTTTCACCCCCCCCCTTTGCTATCCCCCCCTTTCGCCCGACCCGATCCTCGGCGAGGACACCTGCGGTGATGACATCGACCGTTTCTTGGACGCGTCGATGCCCGTGTTTCCTCACATGGGCTTGCCTATCCCGTCGCAGGCGCAGCTGACTGCCGCCTTCAAGCGCGCACGCCGCGCGGCTCCTGGGCCCGACGGCTTGCCAGTGGACGCATGGCTGGCATGTCCACGAGCGACAGAGGCCGTCTTCCCCATACTGTTGAAGCTCTTCGACGGGGCTGAACTTCAGCGATTTCGCTTTCTTGCCGAAGGCTTCCGCCGAGGCCGGACGCAGCGACCTCATCGACTGCATCCGACAGCCCGGCCAGACCCGCACCCCTAGCCTGAAGAGCCAGGGCGCAGAGGCCATCGCGGCGGCCATCACTTGGAATCCGAACAAGGGCGCCCTCGAGGGCGCGAAGTTATTCGCGCTTCGCGCTTCGCGGTTCGGCTCCGATTCCTCATCCTCCTCTTCTCCCCTGAGTGGCGGCGCGAGAGCGCGAAGTTATTCGCACTTCGCGCTTCGCGCAGCGCGAAGCGCGAAGCTGGGAGCCCTTGTGGCCGGCAGGAGCTCCGCGAAGCACAGCGTGCAGCTGGGCTCGGAGGCACGCGCGGCCTCGCTCGACCCTGCCGCGCCTGTGCAGCATCCTGTTTTCCTCGGCTTTGGTTTTGCTTCGGCTCTCCCGAACCTCAGCAAGGGCTCCCCCGAGGGCGCGAAGTTATTCGCGCTTCGCGCTTCGCGGTCCTCGTTCCTTCTCCCCCTCCTCCTCGTCCTCCTATTCTCCCTTTGGGAGGGCGGCGCGAGAGCGCGAAGTTATTCGCGCTTCGCGCTTCGGGGAGCGCGAAGCGCGAAGTTGGGAGCCCTAGAGGGAAAGGTCCTCGAGCGACTCAACCTCCCTCTCGGCTATCGCCTGGCCGTCAGTGGCCTATGCTCGCACATGGTCGGTGTTGTCCGGATCGGCGGTCGACGAGAAGTCGCGCTTCCAATTTTGTCTGGGGTCGCACGAGGCTGCCCCTTGAGCTGAACTCTCTGGGCTCTTGGGCTTGATCCATTCCTGCGCCCTTTGCCGCGCGTCCTCTCCCCGTCGTCCTCCTCCCCCTCCCCCTCTTCTCATCCAGGCCAGGGTGCAGGGTGAATACCTGCGCGTTTTTCCGCCCCGCCGCGGCCGGCCCTTCCCGCGGCCGCCCTGCGACTAGCAGACGAATAGGACCGGGATCATTTCTCAAAGCGGCCGCAGCTGGCCACGCGCAGAAGGGGGCAGGGGGAGGGGGGAAGGCTTCTTAGAAGCACCCCTGCTTCTTAGAAGGCGCGGGCCTTCTTTGTAGATGTAAGGCCGGCGCCTTCTAAGAAGCAGGGGTGCTTCTAAGAAGCCTTCCCCCCTCCCCCTACCCCCTTGTGCGCGCCACCAAGGCAGGGCACATCCGTGGCCTCCGCGAAGCTCCGTCCGCAAGCGCCCCCGGGTTCCGCGCCGGAGGACTGGTGCGCTCGGGGCCCGTGCGGAGGATATCGGCATGGTCTTCCGCCAGCTCGCGCGCGTGCGGGAGTTGGAGCCCCTTTTTTCGCAATTGCGGCAGGTCGCATGCCTCCGCTTGCAGCCGACAACATGCGTTCTCGTCCCCCTCCGGACCTCACTCGCCCCCGCCCTCGCCGAGCAGCTTCGGGCGGAGCTGTGCATGTGGGCTCCCGGATGGGCCATTTCTCAATTTTGTTGGAAGGCAAAGTATCTCGGGACATGGCAGGGCCCCGAGGCCACTCTTGCTGATGATTGGCAGGCTCCCGCCCTGAAGTGGAGTGCTAGATGCATGGAGCTTGGTGAGCTGCAGTCGTCTGTCGACCTGGCATCGCGATTGTACAGTTCTGCGGTGCTCACTTGCACGTCATATGTGGTACAGTTCTTTCCAATCGATAAGGCTCTGAACGATCGTGAGCTCTGGGGTCTCCACAAGGCACTGCACCTCCCCCCGAACTCGTTCTCTCGCTCCGAGTTCCTCTCCCTGGCGAGTTAGTTTCCTTCCCCCTCCCCCACCTTTCTTCTCACGAATGCCATGGCGCGCGCATGGAGGTGCGCGTCCGTTACGCTAGACACGATTTGGGGGGCGCTGTATCGGCGATTGGAGGCCGCCGCTCAGGAGTCTCTGAGCCTCCCCGCTCTCAGCAGTGGCACGTGGCGTGCACCGTGCCGGGCCCGCAAGCATACCATTGTGCAATACTATCACTAGCTTGCGTCCGCCGCACCAGCTTCGAACCCTCCCCTTCCTTCATCGCACCTTTGTCTTGCCCAACAGCGGGCGCGCGGTGCCGTGCGCGCTGCGCTCGCACCTAATCGTCGACCTCGGATGCGGGGAGTGTTTTTCGGCGCTCCCTTGCAGGCTTCGCTTGCCCTGACCAGTTGCAGCTGCTCATTGGCCGGCGCATGCGCACGCGGTTTCCTCGTCCAACCCCCTTGCGACTCAGGGAGCGGCGGGACATGGTGCGAGACATCTTGGGCTGGGCTCCACCCATTGTGCGATGGCCGTGCATCAAAACGATTGTGGGTCGATGGACGACCTATCACAGCATGCACGTCACGGATTCTAAGTGGAGCTGCATTTTCGGGTGTCCTCAGCCCGATTGTATCGCACACTATTTGAAGTGCCCCCTCCTCAGTCATCTCGTTTGTCGTCCTCGAGCTGTCGTCTCGTTGTGTCCCCTCCTCCGGCTCGGGCTTGGTTTACCTGTGCAGTATCCTGCGTTTGACCTCACTCGGGAAAATGCCATTCTGGCCACGGCCCCCAGCTTCTATATATATATATATATACATACAAGACTGCAGTGGCGCTTCGCGCCATGCACCTTGGTCCTTGAAGATTGGTATGCAGGCGGAAATTGCAGGAAGGTCAAGCGGACAATTTTGCGATAAGTCCTTGCTGCCTTTTCTGGCATCGCCGTTATAATAATGTTGTTCGTTACCCCTCCTCCATGCGTATTTTTCTTCATTCTCGCCATACCCTGGGTACTCTCCCCATCCTCCTCAGCTCTTTTTGCGGAGGCTCCTCCCTGGAGAGCCTCTGGGGGCCTCACCAAAGTTCTCAGGCTTTCTTAAAGCCTTCTGGAGGCCTCCTGGGCGTGTTCTGGGGGCCTCTGGGGCTTCCTACGGCCAACCTGCCTCTAACCGCAGTCTCCCTGAACGCCCCGGTCACGATTTGGAATGCTTCGGAGGGTGTCATGGGGCCATTTTGGGCCGCCACTCTTAGGGCCATTTTGGACCCCTGTTGTGCCGTTCTGGGGCTCTCTTGGACTGCCTGGAAGCCCTTTCGGATGGTTGCGGGGCGATTTTGGAGCCTCCCAGGCGACTTCGGACGCCCAGAAGACCGCTGTCTTGGAGCGTCGGGAAGCCGAAAAGAGGAGAACCCGAAATTCACCAAAAACCTACATTAAATCGACGATTATTCCCTCTTGGGGCCTTCTTGGGGGTGCTCTTGGAGGCCTCTTGGTACGTTTTGGAGCGACCTTTCGGGGTATGACGGCTTCTTAGAGCGCTCTTGTGCTGTCTTGGAGTTCTCTGGGACGTCTCCGATGACCCCCCTGATCGCCCTAGGTGTGCTGCGAAGGCTTGGCAAAACGCCCTGCGAGGCCTGGGGGGCCGCTTCGAGGCCCGTCCGAAGGGTCCCAAAGCCCCAGATCCCGGGAGTCCAGTTTTTTTGGGGGGGTGACGGGTTTTCCCCCCGCCCGGGCTTGTAAAAATATAGGAAGAGGAATATATACACATATACATATATAAATATATACACACCACGTGGCCAAGGAGATGGCCTCTCATCCCGACGGGCGCCCTTTAACTCTGCCCCAGCAGCTAAATGCCCTTAAACCGGCATTAGCCAAGATGCCCAACAATTACTCGATTCTTCCGCCTCCGCCTGGTTCGGCTAGGCCTTACCCCTGGCTGCAACCCACGAGGCGTTGAGTGCCCTGAGGCCCGTGGACTCTTGAGGTACTGGCACTCCTCCTCCTCCTCCTCTTCCTCCTCCTCCTCCTCCTCCTCCGCCTCCTCCGCCTCCCCATCCTCCTCCTCCTCCTCCTCCTCCTCCTCCTCCTCCTCCTCCTCCTCCTCCTCCTCTTCCTCCTCACTTCCCCCCTCTTTCACCTGGGGCAGTGGTAGTGGAAGGTGGGCCCATCCGAGGCGGAGGCCGCGGCGCTGAGGGACGGCCGCGGCGCCGCCGTCGCCGGGGCCGCCGCGCTGGAGCCGGAGCTGACGCGCGCGTGGCTGCGGGAGAACCTGGGCCCCGGCGAGGCGCGCGAGGCTCGGAGGGCCAAGGTCATGGTGGGCCTATTCTCCACCACCGCCACCAGAAGTCGGAGGGGGGAAGGAGGTGGAGGAGGAGGAGGACGAGGAGGAGGAGGAGGAGGAGGAGCAGGAGGAGCAGGAGGAGCAGGAGGAGGAGGAGGAGCAGGAGGAGCAGGAGGAGCAGGAGGAGCGAGGAGCAGGAGGAGAGGAGGAGGAGGAGGAGGAGGAGGAGGAGGAGGAGGAAGAGCAGGAGGAGGAGGAGGAGGAGCAGGAGGAGCAGGAGGAGCAGGAGGAGCAGGAGGAGCAGGAGGAGGAGGAGGAGGAGGAGGAGGAGCAGGAGGAGGAGGAGGAGTAGGAGGAGGAGGAGGAGGAAGAGGACCCCCTCCCCCTCCTACTTCTGGTGGTGGCGGTGGAAACAAGCCCACCAGGTCAGAGGAGGAAAGGGGAAAAAGAAAAAACGCCATAGACATATTTTTTGGGGCGCTCCAAGCCAAGGCTTGAGCCAAAATGGCTACGGCTCAAGGCATTCTGGCTCAAGGCTGCTTGTGCCAAGCAGCTAGGGCTGGCGCGGGCCTCTCCCTCTCCCCCTCCGGGCCAATCGCGGTCGCTCCTCCTTCTCTCCCCTCGGACTCGGGGGCGCATGGCCTCGCAGCCCACGACGGCGGTGACCGGATGCAGCGCCGCGAGCGTGGCGACCCTCATGCGAGCGGCCGAGGCCGAGGCGCTGACCGCTCTGGGGTCGTTGATAGCGTCCAACGCCGCGCTCGAGAAGAGCGTGCCCCAGAGGAAGCAGGACACGAAGATGAATCCGGAGCCCACGGGGCCGCTGCAGGACAGCCCGCAGGACAGCCAGAAGAGGACCCAGAGCGAACTGAGGTTGTTGATCGCCGAGAAGGAGGCGCTTCTTCGGTCGATTCTACGACCCCGTGGCGCGGCCTGTGGCCGGCCTCCCATTGGCGCTCGGCCGCTTCTGAGCTCCGGTCAGACCTCTCCGTCAACTCCGAAGAGGCTCCCAATTTCCCTGTTGCCCGGCAGCCCGTGCAAGACGGCGAGGACACCGCAGGGGGCGAGGCTGTCTCTGATCTCTTGGAGGGAGGTGGAGGCGCGAAACCATCGGGAGGTCCTGCAGGAGCTCTCGAAGCTGCGTCCGGACGACCCGCACAACCTCTCGACGAGGCTGGAAGCAGAGCCCCAGGAGGACCAGGAGGACCAGGACTGGGAGGAGAGGGTCGACCCCCACACCCTTTCGACGAAGCGGACGGCAGAGCCCCAGGAGTACAGAACCAGGAGAGGGGCAAGGCTCCAGCCCCTTCCGAGGGCGATCGCGGCATGTGGACCTGCTACGGCGACGGCGTCACCGTTCTGGTACCCCTGCTTCCAGAGCTGGCGGACGACTTCAGCCCCGATTGGGACCCCATGACGAGCCCTCCGAGTCCCACAGCGTACCCGACGAGCCCTTAAACCGTGGCTCCGTGAGAAAGACTACCGCATGGAGATTGGCTTCAACAAGTTCCCCCTCGGATCGTACCTGTACAAGTCTGGCCGCAATAAGTTCCCCCTTGGACCGTACCCTTACATGTACTCCTTTCTCTCCATGGTCACACCTGCCCTTGCTGGATCACGGTGAGGGCTTCGATGTTCCGGATCCCGTCGACGAGGGCTTCGATGCTCCTGATCTTCTCGAGCTGTGGTATGCGGATCGCTTGCGCCCGCTGGGCTTGTTCGAGATGTTCCCGACCTCCACGGCCGGCGGGGCGCTGGCGCCGGAGGCTTCCTCTTCAGGGCCTCCGGCGTTGGCTGCTCCGGAGCCGGGCGACACGGCGGGCGTTACGACGGCGGTGGCGTCCTCTCGCTCTTCAGGGCCTTCGGCGTTGGCTACTCCGGTGGCCGCTGCTGGCTGCTCTCCAGGGCCTCCGGCGTTGGCGACTCCGGTGGCCGCTGCTGATCCCCTCCCCGCGGGTGTTGGCCAGGAGGAGGCTCAGGCCTATGTGGAGGCGCTCAGTCTGGTCAGGGTCCTCGCCAACGCCCCCGACGCCACGTTCCTGAACATCGTGGGGCACCTGCGCGCCCAGGGGCGCTTCTTCTCGATGCACGGGAGCGCGGGGCAGGGTGCTGACGTTCGCCGCGCGGCCATCCACCGAGGATTGGGCTTCGAGAGGGCGGCTCGTCTCATCGAGGAGCGGGCTGCGGAGATGGGAGGGGGGCCTCAGTAGAGGCGCCCGCGCTGAGGCCGAGGGCGACTTCCGGCTGGAGGCTGCCTCGGCGCCGCGCTGCGCCCCAGTGTCCCGCGGGCTGCCCGGCCGCGGTGCGCTGCCCTGAGCAGAGCAAGGTTGGGAGGCCGCCTTCATCGCAGGCCTCATCTTCTTTTTCGCGATATCTATCACTGCTTCGTTGACTTCGTCAGCTGTTCGGTCACCCGTCGATGTGTCATCCTGGTGCTCAAGAGGCTTCGGTATTTCTCCTTGTTTTGAGTCTGGGGCGACTCAGTGCATCTTATGATATGGCTCTGGCTGCCGGTGGTGCTTTTCGGTCGATGGCGAGTCCCGTCCCAACATAAATCATTTTGGCTGAACCTTGGGGGCTCTTCGCACGAATGTCGATGCACGTTTGGTCGTGCGGTTCGATCGCTGTCTTGCTTCGCAGGTCTACCTGAGCTGGGCGTGGGATTCTTCGTGGTGGGCCTGAGCCTATACTCATCTTCGTAGTGCATATTCTGATCAAGTTTCTGGAGGTGGCCGCGCTCTTCATCCCAATTTTGCTCCTCCTCTAAGGCTGGGCTGCGTCGCCGCATTTCGTTTCTTGTCGCTTTGCCTCTTGTCGTCTTGTCTCGTCGTTCTGTCGCCTCCTGTCTCGTTTCCTCTCCTCCCGCTTTGTCGTTTCTGCGCTTTGGGGTCGTCGTTGCTTCCCCCTCGGCCATGTCTTCCTCCTGTTCTCCCTCGTTCCCTCGTCGCCCTCCGGCTGTAAGTGAGGAATAAAACGCCTCTCGAATGCAACTGCTTTTTCCGCCAGTGCTTGAGAGGTGTATGTATATGTATATGTATATGTATATGTATATGTATATGTATATGTATATGTATATGTATACGTATATGTATATGTATATGTATATGTATATGTATGTGTGTATGTGTATATATATATATATACATATATATATATATATATATATAGAGGGGGGCGCTCCGCGCGGATTTCTGAGATCCGCACTGGGCCCCCCGCCGCGGCGCCTCTGGCGCCGCCACTGGCGCGGTCCGCGCGCCAGGGGGTGGGGTCCAGCGCAGATCCCGGAAGTCCGCGCGGAACGC
>CAUYUJ010022038.1:105387-129532 GCA_963575745.1 Prorocentrum cordatum
TCGGGCCGTCGCGGGGCCCTCTGAGGAGACTCTTTGGCCGCTTTGCGGCATCATGGAGGCTTCCTGCGCCGTCTTGAGCTGGCAGAAGTCTGGAAAGAACCCCCGAACTCGTGCTACCCTTCCCAAAACAAAATATGTTTGCTTCTTCGGGCCCTCCCGGGTGCTCTCTTGGAGCTCCTGGAGCCGTCTTTGGAGCCTCCTTGAAGCAGCTTGCGGCCATCTTGGGCCGTCGTGGAGGCATGCTGGGCCATCTTCGCTGCCGTTGTCGCCTTCCTGAGCCGTCTTGAAAGCCTTCGAGAGCCTCACGGAGGCGCCATAGCAGCGCAGGGACCCTTGGGAGGAGGGGGGGTGCATGCGACTGGACGCTGCCCGGAGGGTGGGCGGGGTCCATGAGAAGACTACAGAAACCTTGCCGGGCAGCACTTGGCATTCTTCCACGCCTCAACGTACCAGGGGACACGGTTGTGGATAGTGGATGAGGTAGAGCAAGAAGAGTAGGTGGAAGCGTAGCGACAACACATTATCAGAAAGTAGAGCGAATTATCAGATAGTGCCATGCCTCTGTCTCCTCGGTCAATCTGCCTCGGTCAATCTGCGCCGCCACCCTAGGTCTGCTTAGGAGGGCCCCAAGAGGGCCCCAAGAGGGCGCGCCCTGTGGTCCGTTGGGCATCAGGGATCCAGAGGAGCTGGGGCGCCTCCAAGCTGGCCCGTTGACAGTCCTAGGGCGGTCGAAAGCTGGCCCCAAGACGAGCCGTGAGCGCCCCTCGGCATCTCGAGAGAGCTCCAAGCTGGCCGAACGAGGTGCTTGGACGGGCCGATTCGCTCCAAGGCGGTCCCAATACTACTGAGGAGGCTCCAAGATGGCAGCCCACGAGACGGAGCTGCCAGACACTTGTTTTCGGCTTACGCACTTGCGTGTGACTGCACCTTCTTCGGTTCAGATGGATTCGGTACGGGCTTCTGAGGCTTCAGAGAGCGAGTGCTTTGACGATCGCTCCGAGACGGCCCGCTAACGGCCCCTCGAAGACGGCCCCCAAGAGCCCCAAGACGGCCCCAATCTTCTCCAATCTTATTGCGACTCCTGCCGTCTCTCGCCATTCTGCGTTCCACCTGCACGTGTTCCGTCAGCCGGCGTGACAGCGCGCGCATTCAGTTTCACGGCAGTCATCGGGCGTGGAGTTCAACGCTCGTGTCGTTCTTTGGGGAACATTTGTGTTGTAACCTCCCCTTCTCTTGATGCCCATGTCGCCTGATCCGCGCCATGCGACAAGTGACATCCAGCCTTCGTCTGAAGATTCACGAAAGCCAGCCGAGAAGTACAGCCAGACCCTTCAGGGGACGGCCAGACCAACCAAACCGAAAAGGATGGGATTGCCAGGGTTTGATCAGGGAGGGAGTGTGCCCTCGAGAACCTTCCGAGCCAATCCTGGGCCACCCTCTCGTTTATGGGTCTGGTCGGGGCTCCCCGGTCGTATTCAGACTCGCGCGCGTATTCGTCGTCGTCGTTGTTGTCGTCGTCGTCGGCGGCGTCGTCGTCGTCCGTCGTCGTCGTCGTCGTCGTTGCCGACGACGCTGACCCCTCTTTCACCTTTTCAAGATGACGCACAGCAACATGCTTCCGAAGATGACCCCCTCCAAGGTGGCCCAAGAGACCCACAGGGCGCATCCAGACGGCACTCGGGCTGGCAAGATCGTTAATGAAGCAGTGGGTTTTGCATGGCTTTCGTTCACGACGCAGCGTCAAGGTGGCTCCCGGAGAGTCCTTCAGGAGAAGTGAGGGTCCCCAGAGGGCGGCAGACGCCCCCCAGACGAGTCCAGATCGTCCCGAGGCTGACCAATACTGCCGAAGAGGACACCCACGAAAGGCCCGAGACTGCCCGCAGACGGCCCCCCAGAGCGTTCCGTAAAGGCTTGAACATGCCGCTCGCGAGCCGCTCGGGCCCCAGAAGCCCCCTGGGCGGCCTCAGCCGGCCAGCCCCATGGGCCTCTCCGAGAGAGAGAGGGCAGCGCGCGTCGGCGATCCGACGACGCGGGCGTCGCAGATCCCTTCACGCGCCCAGGCCGCTCGGCCCCCGACATCGGAGGGCCGCTCTTGACGTCGGAGCCCTGCGCGAGCGCAGCACCGCGCGCGTGCCGACGGCACGAGTGGGGCCCGGCGCGCCGGCATCCCAGGCGCGACCCGTGCCCTCGCGCGCTGCCCGCGCTCGGAGGATCGTGCCCGCGGGTGCCGCTCGCCGCGCCGTGGGCGCGCCCCGCGGCGGCTGCAGCTCGGCTCTGCCGCCGCGGCACAGCAGAGGCAAGCCGCTCGGGCCGTCTCGAGTCGGGGGAGCGTAAGACCCGGGTTTGCCAGGACTCGGGTTCGCCATCGTTTTTTGACGACCGCGACTCGGATTTTGACGAGGAGGAGTTTTGTGGGATGTCTGCAGCGGGAGGCCTCGTCAAAATGCAGGCTCGGCCTCGTCATTTTTTTGACGACCTCGTCGGGGATTTCCGAGTCCCCCGTAACCGGGTCTTACGTCTCCCCGATCGAGTGGTCGGGGGCGCTCGGCCAACTGGTTCTCCGGCGCTGCACGGAGGGGGGGCGCGCGGAGGAGGAGCGGCCGCGGAGGCTCACAGAGTGCGGTGCGGTTCGGCCGATCCCGTGCGCGCACGGGCGGGCTCACGGTGGAGGGTCGGGCGGACGGCGTGGGTCGCGGTCGTTATGTAGGTGTTCTGGTTGCGCACGCCGTCTTGCTGCCTGCGTCGGCAGCATTTGCATGGGGTTGCTGGACGCGGGAGGTTCCCGCCGACACGCCGAAATCGCTCAATCCTGCTCCCTGTGTTTTTCGTAAACATCATGGCTCAAGACTTCTGCCGGGCCAAGCCAGGCTTGGGTATGCCGGCACAGCCGATACTGCATTGAGGATATGCGTTTGTCCGAGACGTATAGCTGCGCTGCTCCATGCCGCGCGATGCGGATCTTGATGGCAATCGTTGCGTCTATTCTTCCTGGTACTCCGTTTGCCACAGGTGTCTTTGGATCCAACCGCCCGCTCGAATTTCTGGCGTGCGACGTGTTCATGTTGCAGGCTTCTGTGGACTTGCCACCCGAGGTGCACAATAGGACCAAGCGTCCAAAGCTGTGGGCTCGTAGCAGGAGCCCTCCGCGCCATCACCGAACACCATTTTCCGCGCTCTCCACTTGGAAACAGGTGTCTGCGCAAAAGCACGCAGTTGCGACGCCGTCGCCAACATCTTGTGTTGATTCTGCAATGGGGGCTACGAACAGATTTGGCAAAGGGTGTGAAGTTTATTCGCACGATTATGAAAACCCCTTTTCAGGCATCTGCTTCGACCCATACTATGACGATTCGGATTTCACGTCTGCTTCAATGTGCTGCGTGTGTCCAGAGGAGTGCCCCGACCTGCCACGCATACGTCTCCAAGATAATTGTGAGGATTGGATTTCCTTCTCGGACCTCAACTCTGATGGGGAAACACCAGGGAGATCACATCATTCGAATCTTGGTGGGATGGGCCCGCAGTTTCAGATGCCGAATGAGCTTAGATATTATGGCGTTGGGCAAACCGCAGATGGGTCCCCTTTGGACATCACCTTCATTAATACAACCGAGTATGTTCCGAGAAACACGAATTGGAACAACATTCTTGGCGCCACGGCGACTGTGAATCTCCTGGTAGGGCAGTCTGTCACTCTCAAGGGGGAGTTTGTGCGAAATCACACCTTCTGCTCTGAGTCGCCAGTCCGGCCAAAGATCACGTTTTGTGATGTTGACCATTTCAAGGATGGGGAGAATGAGATTGTGCTACTCGACGGCATTAGCGCCGTTTACACGGTCGACGGCGACATCGACTTCGACATGCAGTTGTACGAATACGATACCATCACCAGCAACAGCCCAGCTCCGCTGGCTTACACCACGACTTCGGTCCAGACGCCGATCCCTGGTAGAAGCTCCAGGAAGTATGTCGCCAATGCTGGGGGCAAGTTCGGGATAAAGGTGACCTCGGAGATGTTCGGGCACGGCTGCGACAACCCGGCGGACCCGAACAGCCTGTCCAATGTCACTTGCCCAGACGCGTCGGCCGCCACTGTGGATCAGGCGAAGCGATGCTTCATGGTTGAGTTCGCTAACACAACCGAGTTCATTGTCGGGTTCAAGATCCTGACGGACATGCCGCCCCAGTACGTCCAGATGTGGGGCCGCAATTTTGCCATGTCCGGGACGTCCAACTACTTCGTCGACGAGGACAGCGTCGCATGCTTCACGACATTTGCGCCGACAAGTTCACCCACATCATCTCCAACATTGCTTCCAACAGCCTCGCCTACAGCTTCTCCGACAGTCGCGCCGACAGGGTCACCGACTGCTGCCCCAACTGCTGCCCCGACAGGCGCGCCCACATCTGCACCGACTGCGACACCGACAGCTTCGCCGACAGCGTCACCGACTGCTGCCCCGACGGCTGCACCAACAAGTGCACCGACTGCTGCACCGACTGCGGCACCAACCAGCGCGCCCACAGCTGCACCGACTGCGGCACCAACAGCTTCACCGACAGCGTCACCGACTGCTGCCCCGACGGCTGCGCCAACAAGTGCGCCCACAGCTTCACCGACAGCGGCACCGACAGCGTCACCGACAGCGTCACCGACTGCTGCCCCGACGGCTGCACCAACAAATGCGCCCACGCCCGCACCGACAGCGGCACCGACAGCTTCACCGACCGCGTCACCGACTGCTGCCCCGACGGCTGCGCCGACCGCGTCACCGACTGCTGCCCCGACGGCTGCACCGACAAGTGCGCCCACAGCTTCACCGACAGCGGCACCGACAGCTTCACCGACAGCGTCACCGACTGCTGCCCCGACGGCTGCACCAACAGCAGCGCCAACAGCTTCACCGACCGCGTCACCGACTGCTGCCCCGACGGCTGCACCAACAAGTGCACCGACTGCTGCACCGACTGCGGCACCAACCAGCGCGCCCACAGCTGCACCGACTGCGGCACCGACAGCTTCTCCGACAGCGTCACCGACTGCTGCCCCGACGGCTGCGCCAACAAGTGCGCCCACAGCTTCACCGACAGCGGCACCGACAGCGTCACCG
Source organism: Prorocentrum cordatum (assembly GCA_963575745.1). Lineage (NCBI taxonomy): Eukaryota > Dinophyceae > Prorocentrales > Prorocentraceae > Prorocentrum > Prorocentrum cordatum. The sequence continues at coordinate 110,499 of CAUYUJ010022038.1, forward strand.
ACAGCGTCACCGACTGCTGCCCCGACGGCTGCACCAACAAATGCGCCCACGCCCGCACCGACAGCGGCACCGACAGCTTCACCGACCGCGTCACCGACTGCTGCCCCGACGGCTGCGCCAACAAGTGCGCCCACAGCTGCACCGACAGCGGCACCAACAGCGTCACCGACAGCGTCACCGACTGCTGCCCCGACGGCTGCACCAACAAGCGCGCCCACAGCTGCACCGACATCGACTCCAACAGCTTCACCGACCGCGTCACCGACTGCTGCCCCGACGGCTGCACCGACAAGCGCGCCCACAGCTGCACCGACAGCGGCACCGACAGCGTCACCGACCGCGTCACCGACAGCGTCACCGTCTGCTCCCCCGACGGCTGCCCCAACTTCCGCACCGACAGGACTGCGGGTGAGCGCGTCTGGCGACCCACACCTGGTCAACGTGCAGGGGCAGCACTTCGACGTGCTGAATCCCGGCGCCCACGTCCTGCTCAACGTGCCCATGCGGGCGAGCCCGTCGCAGGCGCTGGTGCGCGTGGAGGCCGACGCCCAGCAGGTGGGTGGCGCCTGCGCGGAGACGTACTTCATGAAAATCAACATTACGGGCAAGTGGGTCGAGGCCAAGGTCCACAAGCTCGGACGTGGCAACGGACTTATGTTTAGCGCAGGCGCGGGGGAGCCCCACACGGGCACGAAGTGGATGTCTTTCGGGAAGATCATGCTAAAGGTGGTCCATGGCCGCACCAGTCAGGGAACGGCATACCTGAACTTTTTCGCACGCAACTTGAAGCTTGCCGGCTTCCTTGTGGGAGGGCTCCTCGGAGAGGACGACCACACGGAGGCGGCCTTGCCGACCAGGGCGTGCGTGCAGACCGTCGACATCTGAGCTGATGGCTTGCAGGCGGTGCTTGTCCGCGGCAAGCTGCAAAATTCAGAGATGCATAATTCATTGCGGCACGCGGTTAGCTGCGGGTTTTGCGCGCGACCGCCGGTCCTTGATCGCTTGATCGAGCTACCTGTTCCGCCCCCAAAAAAAAACTTGCTTTCCGTGTTCATGATGTTGGCCGACGTGAGGTCGAGGATCACCCGATGGCTTGGATCAAATGGCTCGGATCCACAGGTAACGTCTGACACACTTAACGCAACCTTTGGAGGCCTGGAAATGGGCACCAACACCAACACAGGGGGTTGCCTCCATATTGGAAAGATGATCTTAAATTTTGGTGTTGGTGGCAATTTTTCGGCCACCTTGGAGGCCAGAATATTACCACCATCACCTAGATCGGGATCTTCTTCCCTCGGTGGAGGCACTCCGCCGATATTGGTGTTGGTGTCAACCTCTAGGCCTGCGAAACCTCCGGGCTCGTGCATCGACGGCTACCATGACAGCTGTGGGTCTCCCGGCTGCGGAAGAGAGGCCTCGCAGCCCTCGGGACGCGATGGACGCTGCTCCCGCCTACGCTGTCAGTGACGGGGCCCCGCGGCTCCCCCCCCCGAAGCCCCGCTCCGCGGCGCGCGCGTGGCTTTCTCCTCGTGGGCGCCGCAGACGCAGGGCCCTGCCACGAAAGCAAGGCCGGCTGGAGCAACGCCCGTCGCGTCCCGAATCGGCTCCTCCTCCTCCTCCTCCTCCTCCTCCTCCTCCTCCTCCTCCTCCTCCTCCTCCTCCTCTGGGTCCAGATCCGCAGACGTTTGGGCTCAAGTCTTCGGGGGCTCCGCGCATCTACCAACCATCGGATGGCGCCCAACACGTTCGGGCCCCTCGGGAGGCAGGCTGTCGTCGACCAGTGGCGACGGCTACAGGTCAAACAACGATGGCCTCCGCGCGCTCGCTGTGCTGTCGGTGCTCGCTTACCACATCATCAAGTCGTTGCTGCCTGGCGGCTTCACGGGCATTGGCGTTTTCTTAGTGTTCTCTGTCTACGCCGTGATGGGCTCGCTCCTGCGAAGCTCGCCCGATCCATCGCAGCTGAATGGTGAGTCCGCGAGGTTGACGGAAGTCGACTTGTGCGAGTCTTGATTGTCGTCGTCGTCATCATCATTATCATTATCACCATCACCACCATCATTATCATCAGAGTCGTCCGATTCAGAAACACGTTGTTGGGTCTCAGCTCGGCGCAGGTCGTGGCTTGATTTTACTTTTGAGAGCATCATGCGATTCTGTGCCCATCGCATGAGAAATAGCTGCCTGCGAACTTGGCTCTCATATTCGTGGTCGGTCTTTTGATTGCGGTCGTCATCCCTCCTTGGGAGCTTTATCGTAGCAGTTTCTAAAAATCAGGATAGCTGGGACTTGTAGGGTGAGCGAACCGGTATTATGCATCTCTGGAGACCAGCTGCTGTTGACGAGGGTGCAGCCACTCTGGAAAGGAACCCGTTGACACACATGTGGTCTCTGTGAGTGGGGGAGCAGTTCTATCTTGTGTGTCCGTTGGTTGTGATTATTGCATACCCGCCTTGCGGCTGCATCGTCGGTATTCCATCCGTGTCATTGCCCAAGGCTGCCTTCGGGTCGGGGCTGGTCCTGTCGCGGCTCGCGTCGTGGTGATGGATGGCTGCGCCGCCGCAGTGCGGTTTCTGTCCAGCTGCCGTCGGCAGGTCCCGCCATCGCGCCATCCCGGCATCCTCGATGGCAGCTGTTACAATCGATGGTAGTAATGAACATGATGATGCTGATTCTGATTATGATGCTGATGACGATAATGATACTAATAATGATGCTGATGATGTTGATGATGATGCTGATGATGATGATTTGGATGTTGACGATGCTTGTGGTGATGCTGATGATGCTGCTGCTTCTGATGATGGCGATGGTGATGGTGATTAGCATGATGTTGGTGATTGTTATTATGCTGATGACGACGATGTTGATGTTGATGATGGTGATGGTGATGTTGATGATGATGATGATGATGATGCGGATTATGATGATAAGATGACGATGATGATGGTGATTCTGATGATTATGATGATGATGCTGATTCTGATGATGATGACGACGACGATGGCGATGACGATGAAGATGATGATACTGATGATGATGTCGATGATTTGATGATGTTGATGTGGTGGTGGTGGTGGTGGTGGTGGTGGTGGTGGTGATGATGCTGCTGCTGCTGCTGCTGATGATGATGATGATGATGATGATGATGATGATGATGATGATGATGATGATGTTCTCAGTTTTACAGAACAGTGATTGTTGATCTTCCCCTCTGGTGCACCCTGCATTTTTCCCTGACCCTGCGCAGGGGTCCCTGTTTAGTGTTTCCCTGGGGGCTGCTGGGGGAACCCTTCCAGATCTGGCCCCTGCCATGGGCGGAAGGCCAGCAGACGCCGGCGAAGACGGCCGCAAGACGGCCGAAGACGGCGCAAGGCGGCAGGAGACGGCCACAACTTGCAGTTGAGGTTTCGGGCGAGCGTCGAGGAGGCCTGGGAGACCCCCAGGACGTCCCAAGATGTCCTCCGGACGGCCCAGGGAGGCCCCTCAGACGCCCTGAGAGGGCTCCAGGAGGAACTCCAGGAGACCAAAGTCATTGATTATTCGGCGATTTTAGCGTTCTCGCCTCTTCGGGCATCCTATGCTCCAAGACGGGCCCATATGCCCCCAAGATCGCCCCATGACGGCCCTAGAGGCCGCCACGAGGCCCGCAAGACGGCCCAAGAGGACCCCAAGACAGCCCAAGAGGCACCCAAGACGGCCCCAAGACGGTCCCAGAGACCTCCAAGACGGCCCTCAAACGCCCAAAGAAGGACCCACGATTGCCCAGGGAGGGCCCACGACGGCCTTCGAAGGTCAAGAGCCCCCCAATAGGCTTTCAAGGAGCCCCCAAGAGGTCCCCAGGAGAACCCCAAGAGAGCGCCAAGAAGACCCAGGAAGAACTCCAGCAGACCAACATCATCGAGCTTCCTTAGGTTCTTCAGCGATGTCAGCGTTCTCGCCTGTTCGGGCTTCCGACGCTCCAATACGGGCCCATATGCCCCCAAGATCGCCCCAAGACGGCCCGAGAGGCCCCGAACAGGCTGGCAAGACGGCCCAAAAGGGCCCCACTACAGCCCAAGACATCCCCAGAGACCTCCCAGACGGCCCTGAAGCGCCCGAAGAAGGACCCACGACTGCCCAGGGAGGGTCCAAGACGGGCTCCGAAGGCCAAGAGGCCCCCAAGAGGCTCCCAAAAGGCCCCCAGGAAGCTCCCGAGAGGCCCCTAGGAGGACCTCCAGGAGCTGCTGCTCCATAGGCTTTTGCTCAACGATTTCAGCGTTCTCGCCTGTTCGGGCTCCCGACGCTCCAAGACGGGCCCATCGGCCGCGCCCCTCCGACACTCACGAGTCACGCTCTCGCAGGGGACTCCCCCATGGTCTGCTTGGGAGTCGCGCCGTCGCTCGACCCTTCCGCGGCACTCCTGCGGGACCGACGCCTCGGCGACCCGCCTGCTTCGACCCGCCCGGCCGGACCCGCCCGCTCGACCCGCCCGTGAGGGTCCGCCCGCCCGCCCCGCCCCGCCTGGTTCTGCCGCTTGATCTCCCGCTCCTGAGCCCCCCCCTCTTGCAACTCTCTCTCGTGCTCCACCCTTCGCCCTCCCCCTCGTCGATTCCCTCCTCCCTCCCTGCCCTGTTTTGGGGGCCGCGCCCACTGCACGGGAGGTAAGCATGGTGGACCCCCAAGGGGGTCGCCAGCGAAGACCGAGAGGTCGGGTATCGATGGTTTGGGATGTATATGTTGGGTGACACGCGAGCGAAAAAAAACGAACCGTCTGAAGCTTATTGTTGTTGTTCGTGGTGATCATGATAGTGATGCTGATGATGATGACGGTGATGATGACACGATGGGGAGGATGAGTAGAGGAGGAGGAGGAAGAGGAGGAGCCCGAGAAGGAGGAGGATGAGAAGGAGTAGGATTGTGGTCGGCGAGGGGGAAAAGCAGCATGACGATGACGATGCCGACGACCATGATGATGGTACGTGGCCATGGTCAGGATCACGACGACGATGATGTTGATGATTCTGATGAAGGCCATGCTGATTGGGCGATGAGGACGGCGAGGACGATGGTGGTGGTGAGGAGGGTGCTGGTTCCGAGAGGATGTTGACGGCGACGACAATGACGATGAGGATGCGAATGGTGATGATGATACTGCTGATGATGATGATGATGGTAATGCTGCTGCTGATAATTCTCCAAATAGGCTTGCCCTATAGGAGTTCTGACTCAAACCCTACTAATTGGTCCGTTGCCCCCTAATTCCCGTGTCCCCCCCCAATTCCTATGGCTATGCCTATGCCTATGCCTCACCCCTAACTTCTATGCCTCCCCCTTACTCCCATGCCTATGCCTCCCCCTTAACTCCTATTCCTGCAGTGCATTGGACTGGAGTGTGCGCGTGTGGAAAACAGGATCGTCCTCATCGTCATCATCATCGTCATCATTACCATTATCACTCACTTTCGATTTGGAGTCAACGCTGGCTGATAGGATCATGATGCTGATGCTGATTATGATGGGGATGACGGCGATGCTGCTGATGCTTATGATGTTGCTACAGATGATGATGAGTATGATGCTTCTGATGCTGCTGATGATGATGATGCCGATGCTGGTTCTGATGATGATGACGATGATGATGATGCCGATGCTGCTTCTGATGATGATGATGATGCTGATGATGATGATGATGACGATCAGGAGGCTGATGCTGCTGACGATGCCGATGATGCTGATGATGCTGTGCTGTTGGCGAGTATACTTACAATGCTGCTGATGCTGAATATAGCGGTGGTAGTGTTACTGATGATGCTGACGATTATTTTGATGATGGTGATGCGGCTGCTGCTGATGATATTGCTGGGGCTCATGTTGATGATGAGGGCGCTAAGGTTGTTGCCGCTGATGCTGATGCTGATGCTGCTGTCGTCGATGGTGATGTGGCTGCTGCTGCTGCTGATGGTGCTGAGGCTGACGACCATGTGCTGACGACAAGTATGAGGATGAGTATGCATATGATGGTGATGATGACGATAGGGCGTGGTGATGAATATTCTGCTGATGATGGTGCTGGTGATTCTGCTGCTGCTGATGATGATGATACTGATGCTGATGCTGATGATGCTCCCGATGAGGATAATGCTGAGAATGATGGGAATACTGATGATGGTGCTGATGCTGATTCTGCTGTTGATAATGCTGCTACTGTTTCTGACGATGCTGCTGCTGATGATGTTTATGATGGTGATGATGGTGAAGAAGAGGATGAGGTTTACGAGGAGGAGATGCTGTTGCTGATGCTCACACGGATGCTGTTGCTAATGCTTATGATGATGATGGTGATGATGATGCTGATGACGAGGAGGAGAAGGAGAAGGAGGAGGAGGAGGAGGAGGAGGAGGAGGAGAAGGAGGGAATGGGGAGGAGGAGGAGGAGGAGGAGGAGGAGGAGGAGGAGGAGGAACAAGACGAGAGCCATCGCAGCTGACACCTTTCGTCTCCGTTTCTCGAAGAGCCTTCATGGACCTCGAAGAGTCTTCATGGACCTCACTCGGGTCGTCTCGTGGCCGCGTTGGGCTTCTGGCTTCTGTGGGGCGGTCCTGAGGGTCCTTTGGGGTTCTTTCGGGCCGTCTTGGGGCCCTCTTGGGCTGTCTTGCTTCTTTCTAGGGGCCTTCGCGGCCATCTTGGGGGTCTCTTAGGGCCCTCGTGGGGCCGTCTTGGGCAGTCCAAGGGTCCTCGTAGGTTGTTTTGGGTCCCTCTGAGGCGCTGGTGGTCCAGCTTGAGGCCCCCTTTGGTCCGTCCTGGTCAGTGATCGGACATTTTCGGGCCCTCCTGAAGGTTCTCTTGGGGCCACCTTGGATCATCTTGGTGGCCTTGGTGACCTGCCTGGGCGGTCTTGGAAGCCATCCTCCCCGAGGAGGAGGAGGAGGAGGAGGAGGAGGAGGAGGAGGAGGAGGTGGAGGAGGAGGAGGAGGAGGAGGTTGGGCATCCCTTGGATGCCGTGGGAGAGCGCCAGGGAGGCGTCGGGCCGCCCAGGGAGCCCCGGGAGGAAGGGGGGGGAGAGGGGGACGCGCGCAGAGACCTGCTGGCAGGGAAGGGCGGGGGAGGCCTTTCCTGTCCTCGTGTCTCCCTGGCCTCCTGGGGAAGCCCCCCTTTTCGGTTGGTGGCGCCACCTCTCAAAGCTGGCCCCGCCTCCCTACATCTTTCGGGGGGCGGGGCTAGGGACGGCCGTGAGTGAGTGAGTGAGTGGGGGGGGGGGTCTTAGAGTACAGTGGGGCTCGCCTCCAGGGTGCCCTGGTTTTCTTGGGTCTCGATGGTTCTGCGATGGACAGCGTGACGCTCCCACACCAATCACCGATGGACGTCCTGGGGGTCTCAGGGTTGGGTCTCTTGTGGACGGTATCTTGTGGACCGGCCCCCGCTGTAGTGGGGAGGGGGGGGGCTTATAATATGGCAGAACCCCTACCAGACAGCTCTTCGCATTCTGCCGGGCCTCAGCTTGCAAGGGGGCACGGTGGCGGATACAATTCCATCCAGGCTGGGGGAGCTCATGGCAGGAGTCATGCCCTGCGAGCTGCACGAGATCTCCGGCGGGCAGGAAGTATCACAGTCCCTGGGCTTCCCAGGAGACCTGGTGGGGGGCGCGGCAGCCGCCCTCATCGGCTACCCGCTGCTGCTCACAACGGACGGCCAGGGCTTCCCATGTCCGGGGGCCCTGCCGGCAGTGCTCGGGACGCTGGCGTTCATCGATGCCGGTACGTCCTCGCTGTCGTTTGCAAGCTGGCGCTTCAGTTTCCCCGCGCTGGTCCGCGCCGGGAAGCTGCCGTATGCCATGTTGCTTGTGGCGCTGGCCCCTGCTCGTGCTCGGGCCGCGCCTGCTCAGGAGTCCGTGGGGCCCACCGCCCTGTCGTCGTCCCGTTCGCCGCCATCTCGCGCGAAGTCCTAGAGGGGGCAGGCGCGAAGACGGCGCCCGAGGAGCAACATTCGGTGGGAAATGTTCGCCGCCTTGCTGCTTCTGATCCTTGGCTGCTCGTCACGGCTCCGGCTGCTCCATGCCGCAGGCCTCAGGACCTTCGAGAACATCGAGTCTGCCTCTTGGATGTGGGGTAGTGAGCCCCGCCAATGAGGCTATTCTGCTGCCGGCGTCTCCGTCGCAGTGTGAATTTGTCGACAACCATTGCGGCTGCTTCTACCTGGAGCCAACTTTCCACGTTCCACCTTGTGCGCAGACAGGCGACGGAGCGAGTTCTTTTGCTGCCTGCTATCGGTACGCGCCGCCGCCACTGAGTGGCCACTATGATGAACCAGGCTCGCCCTTCGCCGGACCCTGTACAGTACCAGGCAGCAGGTCTCCGAGTTGGCGCAGGGCTGACGAGTGCCTTCAACCAGACAGGGGCGCAGATAATGGCACGAAGGCTCTTTGGCTCGCGGGGGTGACTTTCGCTCATCTCATCTGGTGCCCGCCCTGGAGATGCTGTCCATCGGGCAATTACTCGCTTAGGTTGTTCCGTACGAGTGCTAGAAGCGTCATGCGGAGTGTGACTACGTGGGTACGATCATCAAGTCCGTATTCAAGTACGCAAGACCTGGAGACACCTTCGTTCTCGCTTGCCGCAGACGTTCACCACATAACGGCCTTGAGGGTTCCAGGGTTTTCGTAGAAAGCTTCGCAAAGGACCTTGCGCATGTCGGCGTTTCATGACTGCTGCTGGGTGACGCGACGTATCTCGGTTCCCCTGGCACTAGCTGTATACCCACGTGCTTTACATCAGGCGCTCGGGACGAGTACGAGAAACCGCTGGTGACGGCCAACATGAACAGCACATGCTCACAGATCTATCCAGGGGCTTGGCGGCACGGCTGCCGGTAGTTTACTTCTTCGGCTTCATGCCTTTGCTCTTTTCCGACAAGAGGTGCGACGTCTTAATCCCTGGGACGTGTACTGGGATGGATGCCATCTCACGCTCGCTGGCTCGAAGTACCTCTGGTCATGGTTCTGCTCTGTTCTCTGGAACATATCGTTGGACGGGGCACCATTCGAGCCTGTAGTTGTAGTGAACACGTGAGAAGAATGGTAATTGCGTAAGACGCCGCGTGCGGAAACACATGGCGCAGCATCTCCCAGACGTGGCTGTCCATGATCGAAGAGCTCGGTCGGGGGGGAGAGAGCTGTGCTTCCAGCTCCCCCGATTGACATTTCGCTGCTGGGCGCTGGGTCACCTGGCTGCCTGATCCTGGGCTGTGAATCGGCCTCTTGGGCCGTCTTGTGGCCATCTCGGAGACTTCTTGGGCCGTGTTGAGAAGACGGAAGCCCGAAAGCGTGAGAACGCGGAAAGTCTTCAAACGCCTTAGAGACATCAGTGCCTTTGGCGTGTTCGGACCTTGTTGGGGTCCTTTTGTAGCCCTTGTGGCCCCTCTGAGACGCATCTGGGGCCGCCTTGAGGCCATCTTGGGCCGCTCTGGGCAATCTTGGGCAATCTTCGACGCATCTTGGGCCATCGTGTTGGCCTTGGTTGTCTGCCTGGGCCGTCTTGGGAGCTCAGGACGTTGGTCCATCTTTGTCTTAGGAAGCATCGTGGCCTCTCGGGCAAGGGCCCGTTTTTTTGTTGAGGGATCGTGACCTCGGGGAGGGGGGGGGGCGGTGCATGTTGGCCATGAGAAGATTCCAGAAACCTTGCTAGGCAGCACTCGGCATTCCACGCCTCCACGTGCCAGGGGGCACGGTGGCGGATCAAGTGGTCTGCGCGAAGCTCCGCAGAGCTGCGCGGAGGTCGCCCCCAAAACCTAGCCTGCTCTGGAATTGCAGTCCAGTCTTCTGCATGGGCAAATCCACGCGGCGTGGCCGAATGCCGATACCTCCGGGGAGTGCCAGCAGAATGCCCGAGCAGGGGCCGCCTGCCTGGTCTCCGCGCTCGCTGCCGAACTACGTGGCGCTCTTCTCGGGATGCGACCGCCAAGGGTCTCGGGATATCGGCGAAGACAAATTGCCTAACGACGAAATCTCGGGGTATCGGCGAAATACGTGGCGCTTTTCTCGGGATATCGGCGAAATACGTGGCGCTTTTCTCGGGATATCGGCGAAGACAAATCTCGGGATATCGGCGAAATACGTGGCGCTTTTCTCGGGATATCGGCGAAGACAAATTGCCTAACGACGAGAAGGCACACATAGCGCTGTGCATGCACAGCTTTTCATGGGAGACCCAACAAAAGAGAAGGTTCATGGAAGACACGACGGTTATTTTATTTCTTTACCAATTAAAAGATCAGAGGCTACATCTTGGAAATGAAATACAAAGAAGCCTATCACGTCGACGCAGAATCAAATTGCCTAACGACGAGAAGATCAAAGGACAAGCTAGCGCTGTGCATGCATAGCTTTTCATCCGATTCGCTGAGTCCTGCTTGGTGATTCGTTGGCTCCTCCTTGACCCAGTTGCCCCTTGAATCTGGAAGGACCCTACGACGCCTACCACCGCCCCCTTCCCTTTCGGAGAGACCCTTGCAGCTGCAGGTCATCCTTCAGGAGGGCCTCTCGGCCGTCCTGGGCGGACATCGTTGGAGCCACCTTGGGGTCATTTTGGTGCCGTCTAGGGCCGCCCTGGGGGGCTGGTCTGCGAACGGCGCCTTGGTGTCCACGGGGAGTGCCGCTGGCAGAGCCGAACTACGGCTCTTGTGCTGCGCAGGCGATCCGCCAGCACAGGCCGGCGCAGGCCTCTCACCAGGCAGGACGACCAATTGTCCACACGGAGAGGCCGAAGCAGTGCTCAGAAAGGTCCCTGCTGGCTGTTGGGTCGGTTTGGTGCCTCTCGGGGGCCTCTGGGGGCCTCTTGGGAGCCCCTCGGCGGCCTCTTGGGGCTGCCTTGGGGGCTTCTTGGGGATGGATAGGGAGGGATAGGAGGGGGAGGAGGAGGACGAGGAGGAGGGGGAGGAGGAGGAGGGGGAGGTATGAGGCGGAGGAGGAGGAGGAAGAGGGGGAGGAGGAGGAGGAGGAGGAGGAGGAGGAGGAGGAGGAGGAGGAGGAGGAGGAGGAGGAGGTCGTGGGGGCTGCCGGGCGGGGGTCGGCCCCCGCCGCCCCCTCGAGTTCCCCCCCAGCGAGGGCCCCTCCGCGGGCCCTCACTGGGGGGGTCTCTCGGGCAGTCTTTTGGGGGTGCTTTTTGGGGCCCCGGGCCTCTATTGGTCCTCTCTCCTCTCGGGGGTTCTCTTGGGCCCCGACGCCCCCTCGAGTTCCCCCCCAGTGAGGGCCCCTCCACGGGCCCTCCTGGGGGGTCTCTCGGGCAGTCTTTTGGGGTCCTTTTTGGGGCCCCGGGCCTCTATTGGTCCTCTCTCCTCTCGGGGGTTCTCTTGGGGCGACCTTTGGGGGCCTCTCGGGTGGTCTTGGACACCTTGAAGATCGACAAGGCGAGCGTGCCAAACGGGTAGAAAACGCACACGCGAGCCCCCCGCCGCGCACCGTCGATCCTGCCGTGCAAAGGGATCTCGCCGTGCGGGAAGATCGCTCTCACGCTTCGCCGGGTGTCACGTTCTTTACGGTGCTCCCCTCTGGCGCTCGACGCGCGCATGACCCTCCTCCTCTTCCTTTCCGCCGCCGTAGAAAAAACTAACTTCGGCCTCCAAGGGTCTTGCGTCCTTACCACCCGTCCTCAATACACGTTTTGGCTGTAGTCGCACCAGCCGGACCGATTCTAGGGCCTCGGTTCGCTGCAGTGACGCGGTGTGTGTGTGTGTGTGTGCACATGCCGTGCAGCCGTTCGCTCCAGGCCTGGGGCGTCCACCGCCTCGAGGGAGGTATGTTGAGAGGAGGAGGGGGAGGAGCAGGAGGAGGAGGAGGAGCAGGAGGAGGAGGAGAAGGAGGAGGAGGAGGAGGAGGAGGAGGAGCAGGAGGACCAGGAGCAGGAGGAGCAGGAGCTGGAGCAGGAGCAGGAGCTGGGGCAGGAGGAGCAGGAGGAGGACCAGTGTGAACCCAAGATGCATCAATGATGTTGGGATACACCCTGAGTGCAAGCTCCCTCTGTCCATAGGCACCGCTGAGGGAGTTGCCCTGTTGGGAGACAGCCGTGTGAACATCCTGAAACGTGCCAAAACACCATTCTCGGGACTTCAAGCGCCACGAGTCATGTCGACTGTTGCGTCCTGCTGAATCGTACCAGAACGCGGACGCGACGCATTTGAAGGCCCTCGAGGTAGGGAATGACCCCGTTACGGGGGAGTGGAAGGGGTCCCCTCGTCTGCTCCATCCTTCTGACGACGCCACATATTGGCTCTGACTCCTGTAATTAATTCGCCTCGCTTTTTTCCCCTCGCGTTTTACCACCTTCTCTTTTTGCCTCGTCGAGTCGCGCGTGCTCGCCCTTCCTCGCCCGCCCTGGCCTTTCTTTCCCCCCGTCTCGGCGCACTAGAACTCGAGTTGGTGGTGCCTCCGCCTCCTCCTCCTCCTCCTCCTCCTCCTCCTCCTCCTCCTCCTCCTCCCCGCGGCGCCCACATCCTGCTCGAGCGCACGGGCTGTGCGGGCGGGGGGGGGGGGACAGGGGGCCGTGGGCAGCTCCCGGGCCGCGCCGCTGCTCGCCGGAGCGCCGAGGTCGCGCGCTGCCGCGCCCTCTCGCCGGGCTCGTGCCGCTTCCCCCGATTCGATCCGCCTTCGATTCCTCGACGGCCTCCGATTCCGAGTCGACTCGACCTCGGGCTCCGAGTCGGGCTCCGGTGTCCCAACGGAGCCCCGTCGCTCTGCCCGTCTCCGCGGACCAGGCTCCGCCCGACCTGGCTGTCGATCTCCGCCGATCCGACTCGTGTCGATCGCAGGTTCGACGCGTCGCTTCGATCTTGTCGGGCGACGAAATCTATACATATCCACTGCTCCCTGGCGAGGCCCATCCTGAACCCAGGAGTTGTGCATACGCCCTCCTGGCCACGCCAGGAGCGCGCAGCGAATACACAGCTGCTGGGTTCAGGATGGGCCTCGCCAGGGAGCAGTGGATATGTATAGATGTCGTCGCCCTATCTTGGGCCCTCCCGCCCAGGGGGCCCCGCGGCATGGGGGAGGCAGACGACGAGGAGGTGCAGGCCGTGGAGAGGCCCGTGGAGGTCAGCCGATCGAAGCGGCACGCACCCAAGATTGTCGGGCGCCCTCGTCGGTCCTCGGAAGGCTTCTCGCCTCGGGACGCTTTTTCCAGCGGCTGCGCCTCGCCGAGGGCGTTCCAGGCACGACCCGAGAACCCGACCCTCCCGCGATGGGGTGGCCCCTCGTCGGAGTGACTCCTGGTGAGGGCGCACAGGGAGGGGGGTCCGCCCCCCCAGGGTCGATGCGCTTCGGAGTCGCGGCCAGCCCGATCCGAGTCGATGCTGATGTGCCGGCGACGGCGTGTCGCGGCCCGACCTGCGCATGGCGTCGTTGTGCACGCGCAGCCGATCCGGTTCGACGTCGACTCCGTGCCAATGCAGCCCGATCCAGCGCACACTCCGATTCGGTGCGGCTTCCCAATCCGATGCTGGCTGATCCTGTCGAAACGTTATCCTTCCCCCAGTGCTCTGGCGGTCCCGGGGCCGCACTGGGCAAGAGCCAGCGCCGCTCCGTTGTGGCCGTGGGGATCTTAGGAGGATCAACGTAGGAAAGTGCGCCAGTGGATCTCCCTGAATACACTAAAGGGGGGGGGGGGGGACACCCTTTCAAAGTAGGCACAGATACAAAGAGACGTCGATTCTCAAGGAAAATATAGGAAAATATGGAGGGTGGAGGGGGAAGACGAGAGTCCAGAAGCTGTGGAAACGTATGGGGAATCCAGGGGTTTGTGCCTATCTGTTTGTGTGTTCCCAGAGCCCCTTGAGGGTCCTGGGCTCGTCGCCACCTGCTTCGAGCTCGTGCTGAGGGCGTCCCGGGGTTGGGGGCGAGCCTCCGGTTCCTCTCGGGGGCGGAAAAGAGGGGGGTGATGACTAGGGGGGGTGGATATCATGGCGGGGGCCATGATATTTCCCCAGATTTCATGGCGCCTCTTCTTATTTCATTCCGTCCCTGGCCCCCCCGCTGGGCCGCGCACATGCCGCCGGTCATGATGTGCACCCCCCCTCTTGGACACCCCCCTCTTGGCCGCTCCCGATCCTCGTCTGAACGCAGATCGCTGAGCGCGCTCCACCACTCGCAGACGTCTGACAACAAAAAACGCATGCTTGCTCTTAAGTCGGGCGTGTCCCTTTGCGGGGGAATATCCAAAAATAGTTTAAGTACTAGTCTGGGGACGATTTCTTGACTATTTTTGAATATCTGGGGGGTATACTTTGAGTTGTTTTTATTTTTCGCCCAAAATCCCCCTGTAGGGAGACACGCCCGACTTAAGTTTGCTTCGATGCGACGGATCGCAGATTCCCTGGGGCGGGTCCAGACCATTTATTCGCACGCAGTAACTCTGCGAGCAGTGGAACGCGCTCGTCCAGTAGAAGTGACCCTGCGCCAGAGTGACCTTTGGTGCGGGCGCTTCGCGGGGCGCGGAGGTGGGTTCGGTAGCCAATCATAAAAAGCCTTGTGTACCCTCGTACTTGTGTTTTTGGCGCCGACTAGCGTCGATTAGCGTCTGGAGTCGGTGAGATGGCGCCGATTGAGCGTCGGCTAGCGTCGATTAGCCTCGATTTCGCGTCGATTAGCGTCGATTCTGCTTCGATTCGCAAGAGCCGACAAGATGGTATGGTATGGGAGGGTCCCACGAGTTGCCACCGATGGTGGGCCCAGCCCGAGCAGGCAGGCCGCCGCTGGCGCACGGGCACGCACCGATCGGCCGGCCGCGCGCCGATCGGCCGCGCTTGCCTGGGGCCCCTGTTGGTGTGCACCTCGCCGAGTCCCGGCCCGACCGGCCGGAGGTGCCAGCCGATGAGGATGGCGAGAAGGCGGAGGAGAAGCCGGCGAAGAAGCGGCGGAGCCGGTGGGGGCAGGAGCCCGAGCCGGCGCCGATGCCCGACGTCCTCGCGCTGGCGCCGCTGCCCTCGGGGGTCAACCCCGTCACCGGCATGGTGGGCGTCACGCAGCTGCCTGCGCCGGGGGAGAGCTCGGCCTCGGCGCCGGGGTACGCCCCGGCAGGCGGCGCCAGCATGGACCTCTCGGCCGCCGCGCAGGCCGCGCGCGAGGCGCTGGAGAAGGCGAAGAGGGCAGCCATGTTCCAGCGGCAGATCCAGGTGATGGGCCCGATGTCCACCCCACCACCAGAAGTTGGAGGGGGCAGGGAGGTGGAGGAGGAGGAGGAGGAGGAGGAGGAGGAGGAGGAGGAGGAGGAGGAGGAGGAGGAGCCCCTCCCCCTCCAACTTCTGGTGGCGGTGGTGGAAAACAGACCCATCACCAGGAGCAGATGAACAAGCTGAAGAGCCAGGGCCTGGCTGCGGGTTTCCTGCCCGGGGAGGGCCCCAAGGCTCGGAAGCTGATCCTGGACGAGTTCGGCCGCGAGCTGGACGACGACGGCAACGTGGTGCCGATGAAGCCGCAGGTGGTCAGCACGCTGAAGGTGAACATCAATCGCGAGAAGGAGGCGCGCCTCCAGAAGATCCTGGGGCTCAAGAAGGAGGGCGGGAGCGAGAAGGACTTCTTCGATCCGACGCTGAAGGTGCAGCAGCGCTTTGAGCGGCAAAAGCGGAAGACCTTCAGGTTCATTGATGAAGGTGCGCTCGTCCAGAAGGAGCAGCGCCTTGTGAAGAAGATGCAGGAGAAGGTATTAGGCGTGGACAAGAAGGAGGACAAGAAGAAGAAGGAAGAGAAAAAAGAGGAGAAGAAGAAAGAGGAGGCTGAGCCTGAGCCTGTCATAAAGAAGATCGAGCCAAAGGTCATGAGGCGCGAGCCTATCCCAGACGTGGAGTGGTGGGATATGCCTTTCTTGAAGGAGGACATGAACGGCCAGAAGAGAGCGTACACTGAGGTGAATGTCGAGAAGATTACGCCTTACGTGGAGCATCCGATTCCCATCAAGATCACCACCGAGAAAGAGGCGCCAGAGGCTGTGATGATGCACCTGACGCCCAAGGAACGCAAGAAGCTGCGGCGGCTGAAACGGCAAGAGCGCACACAGGAGATCCGCGATAAGATCAAGATGGGCATCTTGCAGCCGCCGCCTCCAAAGGTCAAGATGAGTAACTTGATGCGAGTCCTCGGCGACGAGGCCATTGCGGACCCGTCCACCATCGAGAGGAAGGTCCGACAGCAGGTCGAGCAGCGTCGCAGGGAACACGAGCAGCGCAACGAGGCCCGGAAGCTGCCGGCCGAGGAGCGGAAGGCGAAGAAAAAACAGAAGTGGATGGCCGAGACGGAGCCGACTACGCAGGTGCTGGTGTTCAAGATCAAGGATCTCGCGAACAAGAGGCACCTGTTCAAGATAGACATGAACGCTCAGCAGTTCCACCTCACTGGCTGCTGCGTCGCGTGCCCAGGCGTGGCCAACATTGTAATTGCCGAGGGCGGACCTAGGGCCATCAAGCGTTACAAAAAGCTAATGGTCAGGCGCATCAAGTGGACAGAGGATCAAAAGGATGACGACGATGACGAGGACGAGGATGACGAGGAGGTCACCGCGCCCAAGCTGCAGGACCACTGTGTGTTGATCTGGGAAGGCGTGGTGAAGCAGCGAAACTTTAAAAATTGGAAGGTCAGCCACACGAGGTCGGAGCAGGAGGCCAGGAAGACCTTGGCTGACAGGGGCGCGGAACACTACTGGGAGATGCTCGCGCGCCACCGCGACCCGCGCATGGACATCTGAGGCGTGCGGCACAAGCCTGGTTCGAGTGCGGCGTACACTGGGAGGGTGCAGAACAGCAGGATGGGGTGGCGAAGATGTTGGAGGATGATGAGGAGGGGGCAGAGAGCAGAAAGGAGGACTATGATGAGGATAATGATGATCATGCTAATAACGATGATGACGTTTATGATGGTGACGACGACGAGGACGACGACGACGATGACGATTATGCTAATGAGGTTGATGACGATGATGATGATGGTTCTGCTGATGATGATGATGCTGATGATGATGATGAGGATGAGGAGGATGCTGCTGATCATGATCATGATGCTGATGATGTTGATGATGCTGATGATGCTGATGAGGATAATGATACAGATGATGATGATGATGATGATGATGAGGAGGAGGAATACGATGCCGACGATGAAGACGATGCGGAAGAGGATGACGATGATTGTGGTCGTATTGAATGATGATGGCGATGATGGCGATGGCGATGGCGGTGATGTTTTTGATGATGGCAAAGATGATGACGATCATGACGATGACGATGCTGCTGCTGGTGATGATGAGGATGGCGACGACGATATTGTTGCTGATAATCATGGTAATGGTGAGGCGGTCGGAAGGAAGGATGATGACGAGTACGAGGAGGTGTTGGAGGAGGAGGAGGAATGAGGAGGATATGGATGAAGAGGGATGAAGATGACGACGATGGTGATGATGATGACGATGATGATGCTGATGATGCTGAAGATGATGATGATGAGGACGCTGATAATATTGATGATGCTGCTGCTGAAGATGATGCTGATTCTGATGATGATGATGAGGACGCTGCTGATGATAACGATGCTGATGATGCTGAGGCTACTGATGCTAATGATGATGATGGTGCTGCTGATACTGATGATGATGAGGACGATGATGATGATGATGCTGTTGCTACTGATGATTATGATGCTGATGATGGTGCTGATGCTGATGATGATGATGCTGATGGTGATTATGGTGATGCTGCTGATGATGATGACCATGATGATGAGGTTGAGGACGTTGATGACAACGATGGTAGTGACGATGATGATGATGACGACGGTGATGGTGGTGATGATGGGGATGTTGATGTTGGTGGTGATGATGGCGATGATGATGCTGATGCTGCTGATGATGATGATGCTGCTCATGATGATGATGGTTATGCTGATGACGAGGAAGATGAAGAGGAGGCGTAGAAGTTTGAGCAGGATGAGAAGGATGAGGAGGACGAGGAGAGAGGATTCTGATGATAATGCGGAGGGGGTGTGCTGATACTGATTTTGATGATGATGCCGATGAAGATGATGCTGCTGCTGATGATGTTGATTATGATGATCATGCAGATGCTGCTGATGATGAGGATGCTGATGATGCTGCTGATTGTGGTGATGCTGATGATGATGATGATGCTGATGCTTTTGATGATGATGATGATGATGGCCATGATGCTGCTGACGCTGATGATGATAATGCTGATGATGATGATTCTGGTGATATGGACGATGATGATGACGACGCTGCTGATGATTATGATGATGCTGATGATGCTGCTGATGATGATGATGCGGACGACAATTGTGATGATGTTGCTGATGATGCTGATGATGGTGATGATGGTGCTGCTGTCGATTATGCTGGTACGGGTGATATGATGATGCTGATGATGATGTGTAGGATGCTGGCGACCTTGATGACACTGATGGTGGTGACGATGCTGATGCGGATGATGATGATGATGACGATGCTGATGATGCTGATGTTGATGATGATGCTGCTGACGATGATGATGCTGCTGAAGATGCATCTGTTAATAATGATGCTGATGCTGATGATGTTGATACTGATGATGCTGATGATGCTGATGCTGCTGCTGATGATGCTGTGGATGATGATGATGCTGATGCGGATGCTAATGCTGATGAGGTTGATGATGATGAGGCTGATGATGATGATGATGATGATGGTGCTGATGATGATGCTATTGACGAAGATGATGATGGTGATGATGGTCATGATTATGACGATGCTGATGCTGATGATGATGGTGATGCTGATACTGATTATGATGTTGGTGCCGATGACGATGCGGATGCTGATGATGACGATGATGATGATGATGATGATGATGATGCTGATGATGATGATGATGATGATACTGATGCTGCTGCTGATGATGATGTTGTTGTTGTTGATGATGATGATGACGACGATGCTGATGCTGATGCTGATGCTGATGATGATGATGATGATGATGATGATGATGATGATGATGATGATGATGATGATGATGATGGTGGTGGTGGTG
>CAUYUJ010022039.1:0-10000 GCA_963575745.1 Prorocentrum cordatum
CACTGCTTCTACTGCTACTGCTACTGCTACCACTACTGCTACTACTACTACTACTACTACTACTACTACTACTACCACCACCACTACTAATTCGACGACTACTACTACTACTACCACCACTACGACTACTAATCTTACGACTATTGCTACTACTACTATTAGTACGACTAGTACTACTACTACTACTGCTAATATGACTACTGCTACTACTACTACTACTACTACTATGACTACTGCTACTACTACTACTACTACTACTACTACTACTACTACTACTACTACTTCTACTACTACTACTACTACTACTACTGCTACTACTACGACTACGATTACGATTACGATTACGATTGCGATTACGACTACGGTTACGATTACGAGTGCCATTACGATTACTAGTACCACCACTGCTGCTATAACAGATACTGTTACTAGTGTTATTACCTTTGATAGTATTATCACTGCTGTTATTAAGATTACTCTCACGACGACGACGACGACTACTACTACTACTGCTACTACTATTACCACTACTACTACTGCTATTGATACTACTACCAGTGGTTTTTACGATTACGACTACTGATACGATTACGCTTACTAGAACGAGTACTAGTACCCTTGATATCACGACTACGAACAATATTATATGACAATTACTTTCACTATCGCTGTTACGATTAAGGATACGTTAATGAGTAGTAGTAGTAGTAGTATTACTACTACTACTACTACTACTACTACTGCTACTACTACTACTACTACTACTACTACTACTACTACTACTACTATTACTACTACTACCGCTGCTACTACTCCTACTACTACTACTACTACTACTACTACTACTACTACTACCGCCACCATGTATATTACGACTACTACGACTTCTACTACTACTACTACTACTACTACTACTACTACTACTACTACTACTAGTACAGTTACTACGACTACTACGACTACTACTACTACTACTACTACTACTACTACTACTACTACTACTACTACTACTGTTACTGCTACTACTATTACTATTACTACGACTACTACTACTATTACGATTAATACTACTACTACTACTACTACTACTACTACTACTACTACTACTACTCCTACGACTATCGCCACTTCTACTACTACTCGTCCTATGTCTACTACTATGTCTAATACGATTACGATTAGCATTACTATGACGCATCCTATTGCTATGGTTGGTACCATCACTGCTATGTCTGGAACTATCACGATTACTGCCACCACTGCGCCTACCACTGCGACTACCACGATCACCACAACAACCACCATCTGTCTTACTGTACGGTCATCGTGCTACGAAAAGGGGTGCTGGCTGGCCGAGGAACGAGGGGGCGGCGTTTCTGGCCACGACGACCCTCGGCCACGAACTGGGCTCCCCGACCTAGACCTAAGGTTGTGGATGCCACGACAATGGACACTCTAACAGTCCTATCATTGTATTAAAAATGTGTTTGAAATGTGTAAAGCATGTTCTAAACATGTTTCGAACATGGTTCACAGATCTAAAACATGTTTGACACATGTTTTAGACATCTGCAAATTATTTGGCAGCACGCTTCCTCTCCATTGATCGTCCTCCACAAGCCTAAGTAACGACCAGAAAACCAGAGCCCATCCAGACCCCAAAATGGTACTTCTTTCAGCGTCTGGACTGCACCAGGGCTATCAGCAGGCGGGAGGCGAGCGGAGGAAGGAGCCAAAAAAGGAGCAGCAAGAGGAGCTGTTCCGTGCGAGGGCCCAAGGGCTGGCCGTGCTCGTGTGACACCCGCTGCGACCAGCCCGAGCCCGAGAATGAGAATGAACGGAGACGCCACATCCTCCATCACAGAGCTCGATATCACTCGAGCTGGGACTGTTGTGGCCACAGATTCGCGGCAGAGCCACCAGATGTGAGAAGGAAAGAAAAAAGAGGAAGGATCGGGAGCCGGAGAGGGAGGCAAAGAACGGCTGAGATGAGAACTACTGCAGCCACCGCTGACACCTCCTACAATAGCCGCTCGGAAGGGGGATGCTGGCAAGAACACCCGCTGGCAACAAAAGTACCCGCCCCAACCTCATCAGCAATGACCCAAATTCACTGAACAATCCCCTTAGAGGCTGGCCGTGCCTGGAGCGCTGGTCATGCTCCCTGAAGCACAAAGGACGGAAACGCCAAAAGAAATAAGGTTCCTCCTCAAAATCCTCCTCCTCCTCCTCCTACTCCGCCTGCTCCTCCCCCTGCTCCTCCTCCTCCTCCGCCTCCTCCTCCTCCTCCTCCTCCTCCTCCTCCTCCTCCTCCTCCCCCTCCTCCCCCCTCGTCCTCCTACTCCTTCATCTTCGCTAACAAAGAAAATTCGACTGATAAGAATAAGAAGAAGAAGAATTAGAGAAGAATAACACGAACCATTGTTTTAAAAGAGTAGTACTAAAAACAACCATAGCAATGATAATGATGAATATACGCATAAAAAAACAATAATCTGAATCTGAATCAGAATCATCAGCATCATCATCATCAGCAGCAGCAGCGTCAGCATCAGCATCAGCATCAGCATCAGCATCAGCATCATCATCAGCATCATCATCAGTAGCAGCATACCCATCATCAATCATAATCCGAACAACCAGCAGCAGCAGCATCATAATCATCAGCATCATAATCAGCAGCAGCAGCGTCAGCATCAGCATCAGCATCAGCATCAGCAGCAGCATCATCATCACCATCATCATCATGGCTATCGTCATCATCATCAGCAGCATCATCATCATCAGCAGCAGCATCATCATAATCATGATCATAATCAGCAGCAGCATCATCATGGCCATCGTCATCATCATCATCAGCAGCATCATCATCATCATCAGCAGCATCATCAGCAGCATCAGCATCAGCATCAGCATCATCATCATCATCATCAGCATCATCATTATCATCATCATCATCATCATCATCATCATCATCATCATCATCATCATCATCATCATTATCATCATCAGCATCATCACCGTTGTCATTATACATAATCAGCATCATCGTCCTAATCATTACCGTCATCATGATCCACTCAACCGGCAGCATCAGCATCATCATAATCAGCAGCATCACCATCACCATCATCGTCACCGTCATCGTCATACGTATCATCATCAGCAGCATCCTCTTCAGCAGCATCATCACTGTCACCATCATCGTCTCGTCATCATCCGCATCATCATCAACAGAATCATCATCATCAGCATCATCAGCATCATCATGACCATCATCATCATCCGCATCATCATCATATCATGATCATCCATATCATCAGCAGCATCATCATCTTGATTATCATCATCATCGTGACTATCATCATCGTCACCATCATCATCATCGTCATCATCGTCATCATCATCATCATCATCCGCATCAGCATCGGAATCATCATCATCACCATCATCATCATGGCCATTATTATCATCAGCATTAGCATCATCATCATCATCATCATCATCATCATCATCATCATCATCATCATCATCATCATCATCATCATCATCATCATCATCATCATCATCATTATCATCGTCATCATCATCAGCAGCAGCATCATCATCCTGCCCCTCCACCTCCTGCTCATGACAGAGGGGGCGCAAATGATTGCTGGTGGCATGTGCGCGGCCCAGGGGGGGGCGCTGGAGACGTGACGAGATCGTTAAGAAGAGGCGCCATGAAGTCTGAGTCATCACGTGACTCTTGGCCGCCCACGATCCTCTCAATCCTCTCCTAGAAGCAAGCCAGCAGGGACGGCTGCAGGGCGTGGAGAAAGAAAAAGCTGCATAAGCATAAATTTCTGACAGTCCGCCCGGGGGGGGGTGGCCAGCGCTGATCCAAGAAATCCGCGCGGCTCTCCAAGAGTGTAGGTTCACGAAGGCAGCTTTCTTCTTCGATAGAAGCCATCCAGCAGGCAGGGACGGCTGCCGGGCAGGCATCCGCGCAGCGAGTGACTCGTAGAGCTTCCCAGAGTGCGAAGCGACTGAAGGTAAAGTAATTCTGGAGCACCGGTAGACTAGTTGGTCCAAAAAACTCGACGGGACTTTCCCGGATGGCTCCTTAGAGGGCTGTCAGCGTTTGGGACAAGAAGCCAGCAAGTAGGGCTAGGACAGATCCCTCTCCACAGCTGCAGGTCAGGCAGCCTCGCGGCGCTTTGCTGGAACTCGCAGCGTGTCCCGGAAGCATTCCCTGACTCGTTCTCAGAAGTGCTCAGGTGGCACTCACTCCGTCCAGCGCGTGGGCAGGAACACAGTCTCAAACAGCGACGCGAAATGGACGGTCCATCGCTGCGCTGGCTACGAAGATCAAGAGGAGGAGGAGGAGGAGGAGGAGAAGGACAAAGAGGAGGAGGAGGAGGATCAAGAGGAAGAGGAGGGTCAAGAGGAGGAGGAGGAGGAGGAGGAGGAGGAGAGAGGAGGGGGAGGGGGGAGGGGAGGAGGAGGACAATGAGGAGGAAGGAGGAGGATCAAGAGGAAGAGGAGGTCAAGAGGAGGAGGAGGAGGAGGAGGGGTGAGGAAAACCCAAATACTACCCATTGGGGCTCCAGCCTGGCCGCCTCCTGCGTCGCCCGCAGGGGCGACTGCGCGCGGCGCGGCCCGCGCCCGCTCGGGGCGCGGGCCCCCGCGCAGGGCGGGGGACCCGCGCGCGCAGGCCCGGGCGGGCAGGGCCGCGACGGTCGCGAGGTCTCCCCGCGGCTGCAGCCGAGAGGGCGCTGGCCTTAAGTCGGGCGAGTCCCCCTACGGTAGGTTCGCGCGGCGTCGGCGCACGCAAAAGTTTTCGACACCGCGTCGATCGTTCAATCTTGAATCGATCGCGGCCCCGATTGTTCAAGGTTGAATCCAGTCGGGTCCAATGGCATTACCGTGCCCATCGGTGCTTCCGCGTCGCAGAATTCAACCTTTACCTCCTTCGCTGGCGTCGCCAGCGCGTCAACGCCGCACGAACCTACCGTACAGGGGGATGTCGCCGAAAACCAAAAAAAATCAAAAAATACTCGACAAACAGTCCCCAGACCATTTTTGGAGCACTTGTTGACTATTTTTTTGGAGTATTCTTGATTTTTTCGTCGAAAATCCCCCTGTAGGGGGACGGGCCCGACTTGAGCCTGGGTGGGCCAGCCGCGACGGGCGAGGTCTCCCCGCGGCTGCAGCCGAGAGGGCGCTGGCCTCAGGCTGAACCAGCTGGCGGCGAGCACAAGGAAATGATACAGTCACCCAGTATCGTAAGGATGCGCGATGAGGATGCAAGCGCCTTGGACGCCCATCTCGAAGCTTTTCGAGCGGAGCGCGGCCAACGAAAGCGGCGAAGGATGGACCGCGGAAGCAAAGATGCAAGGGTACCCTTGGGAAGGTCGCCCATCCTTACTATGCGGGTTGAATGTAGGGGGAGGGGGGGAAGGCTTCTTCAAAGGAGGCTGCTTCGTAGAAGGCGCCGGCCTTGCATCTGCAGACGAGGCCCGCACCTTCTGAGAAGCACGGGTGCTTCCAAGAAGCCTTTCCCCCTCCCTCTAGCCCCCCCCCCCTCCACTTGCCCCCGACTCGGTTACGCGTCCCGCGCGCAGAAGGAGTCGACCAGCATGGGGAACACGAGTCCTGAGGGAAAGGGGGCGCCTGGATCCTGGGGCCACCCCCCCCAGGACCAGTTCTTCCTCCCGAACAGCTTTCTGACAGTCCCACGGCCCGTGGAAGGCCCCGGAAGCCCGAAAGCAGCGGAAAACATCAGGACCCGTTTCTCTCGGGACCCGTTCTCGCCATCGCTCGGACGTCCACTCCCTGCGCGCTTTCCGATATCGTCTGTTCTTTCGTGAGGTGATTCAAGATGCTCCTCGATAGCTCTCGCCGAGAACACATGCACACGTCCGAGCGATGCCGAGCGTCTTCCCATGGCGAAGGATGCGGGGCACCGCGCTGCCGGTGAAGGCCGCAGCGCAGGGACCTTTTCTCCTGCTCGCGCGTATTTCCTGCTCCTGCTGCCGCCAGCGCCAGAGAGCAGTCTCATGCTGATGTTCCCCCGCGGTGCGGGCTGCCCTCGGGGACGTACTGACCCGGGTCCATGCAAACCTGGGTCTGTCGGGCCTCGCAAGGTCCTGCAAATTGCTGCAAGATCCTGCACGATCCTGCACCCAAACCTGGGCCAATGCACCCCCGACCCTGCAGGAGCCTGCAAAATCCGGCGCCTTGGCCGACCCCCATCTCTTAATCTCCGATGCCCGCTCACGCCCCGCCTCCGGCTCGGACCCCATGCGAAACGTTGCCGCCGGCTTCGTCCCCTCGTGTTTACACGCGTGGCGCCACAGTTGGCGGCGCGCACAAAAAGGGCAGGGGGAGGGGGGAAGGCTTCTTCGCGGAGGCTCCTTCGTGAAAGCGCCGGCCCTGCGTCCATGGAGAAGGCCCGCGCAAAAAGCCTTCCCCCCTCCCCCTGCCCCCCCCTGCGCGCGGCTGAAATAAGCGGGGGAGAATGCCAGCGAAAACGTTAATCGGCAACGGCGACTCCCACACGCTTGCTACCAGATCTGGAACCTATTCGGACTCGACTATTTTTTTCGAAGGTGATGATGATTTTCAGCTCAAATCGAGCAGATGAGCTACAGAGCTGTTCGGCACAACACTCGGAAGGAAATCCACTGGGGTCGCCACACTGGGCCCACAAGGGCAGCAGGCGGCCGCGGCGGAGCAGCAGCCGATGCGCCAACATCAGCAGCAGAGCCGGCGACGCCGGCCAGCGGTGCTCAAGAGCAGAGGTCGGGCAAGCGACGCCCGCGGCACCCCAGCGCGCGCTGCTGCCAGTCCACAGAAGTGCGATCGGGACCTCCAGGTGGGTGAGCTGGTCGGCGGTTCCGGTGACAAGCTGCGATGGAGGTCGAGCGAGCACAGTCTCCAGTTGAAGCTGCGGTGAGGGACGGCGGCAGTGCTCCCAGCGGGGGCGACGCCAGCCGCGGCCCCGACGCCAGCTGCAGCGCCCATCTGTTGAGGAGCTGGAGCTGGACGAAGCCTTCCACCAGCCAACGGCAGAGCCAGCTGCATTGCTCTGTTTTTTGGTATGTGGTTTCGCCCATGATGCCGCTGCCCTTGCCTTTGGCTCGTGTGGTGGTGGGTGGGCCTGGTGCCCCTATGGCAGGCCCTGGCTGGCTCACGGCTGGGGTGGCCCCTGGATGCCCCTCGTCGTTTTTCTGCAACCACGACTCGGCGAGTGCCTCGCGACGGCGTTGCGTGTCTGGGCGACCAGGCCTTACAAATCCAAGCTAAGACAACCTGGCCCACTTCTCCTTCTGATGGGTAGCCGTTACAAGAAGAGCTGCACCCCAAATTCTCTCGGGGCGAGACCGAGAACAGCGCGCAGATTGCTGCATTGCCAGACCCGACGGAACTCTCTCCCTCCTCCGTCCGTCCCTCCCTCCCTCCTCCCCATACCCAATCCCCTGCTGCTCGTCATCTTCCACGTCTTCCTCCTCTTCCTTGTCCATCTCCCCTTCTGGCTTCCGCTGCTACTGCCCCTCCTCCTCCTCCTCCTCCTCCTCCTCCTCCTCATCCTCCTCCTCCCCCTCCTCCTCCTCCTCCTCCTCCTCCTCCTCCTCCTCCTCCTCCTCCTCCTCCTCCTCTCCTCCTCCTCCCTCCTCCTCCCTCCTCCTCCTCTCCTCCTCCTCCTCCTCCTACCTCCTCCCCTCCTCCTCCTCTACTCCTCCTCCTCCCCCTCCTGCCCCTCCTCCAACTCCTTCTTCTCCTCCTCCTCCTCCGCCTCCTCCTCCTTCTCCTTCTCCTTCTCCTTGTAGTGGCACTCATGCGTCGTGTCCCTCTCCCCACCAACCAAGAATGCCGGTGTGACCCGTGCCGTAGTGGCACTCATGTGGTCATGCCCGCTCCCCGCCAACCTACCTGGGAGATCTACCTCCAGGACCACTCGGGTTTTGACGGAAATAATAGGAATTGAAGAATCCCACCAGCCCTCTTGGCGTCGGTGGTCTAGAGAGTTTCCTCTTCCAACCCCCTTCTTCCCCTTCGGGGAGGGGTTTACCCCTCCCCCTACCCCCTCCCCTGGACCTGGACGGGGGGTTCCGCGGGTCGTTGGGGCGTCCAAGATGGCCCAAGACGGCTCCAAGAGCGAAAAGGCGAGAAAGCACAAAACATTGATTTCCATAGGTTTTGGAAGGATTTTGGCCTCTTGGGGGGCCCAAGAGGCGATTCGAGGCACTCTAGAGGGGCAGCGCTAATTGACAACCCCCCCTTCCTTGATAGATCTCGTCCAATATGGCCCCAAAAGCGGCCCGAAGGCTCCCAAGAGCGCCCCAAGAGCGCCCCAAGAGAGCCCCAAGACGCCCCAAGAGGCGCCCAAGAGGCATCCAAGAGACTCCCAAGAGATCCCCAAGTAGCCCCAAGAGGCTCCCCGAGATACGCGAGAGGCCCCCGGGACCGCCAAGAGGCCCAAAAGACGGCCCAAGGGGCCCCCAAGCTCGCCATTGTCCTCCTCCTCCTCCTCCTCCTCCTCCTCCTCCTCCTCCTCCTCCTCCTCATCATCATCATCATCATCATCAGCAGCAGCAGCAGCAGCATCAGCACCATCAGCAGCATCAGCTCATCATCATCATCATCATCATCATCATCATCATCATCATCATCATCATCATCATCATCATCATCATCATCATCATCATCATCATCATCATCATCATCATCATCATCATCAGCATCATCATCATCATCATCATCCATCATCATCATCATCATCATCATCATCATCATCATCATCATCATCATCATCATCATCATCATCATCATCATCATCATCATCATCATCATAATCATAATCACCATCATCAGCATCATCATCATCATCATCAGCATCATCAGCATCATCATCAGCATCGTCATCGTCGTCGTTGTCGTCATCGTCATCGCCATCGTCATCGTCATCAGCAGCCGCATCATCAGCATCATCATCATCATTTCCTTCATGTTCCTCCTCATCATCATCCTCATCATCATCTTCATCCTCCCCCTCCTCCTTGTCCTCCTCCTCCTCCTCCTCTTCCTCCTCCTCCTCATTCTCCTCCTCCTCCTGCTCCTCCTGCTCCTGCTCTCCTCTCCTCCTCCTCCTCCTCCTCCTCCTCCTCGTGCTCCCCTCCGCCTCCTCCTCCTCTCCTCCTCCTCCCCTTCCCTCCCCCCCTGCTCGCTCCTCTACTCTCCTCCCTCCTCCTCATCATCTCCTCATCCTGATCCTCTTCCTCCTCCTCCTCTCCTCCTTCCTCCTCCCCTCCTCCTCCTCCTCCTCCTCCTCCTCCTCCTCCTCCTCCCTCCTCCTCCTCCTCCTCCTCCTCCTCCCTCCTCATCCTTCTTCCTCCCCCCTCCCTCCTCATCCTCCCTCCCTCCTCTATCCTCTTCCTCTACGAAGACGAGGCGGACGTGGCAGGGCATGGCAGCACGCCCGCCTTCTTCGGCCCAGGAAGGTCGCCACTCGAGGACCTCACGAGCTTAAGACCTCCCCTCATCATGATCCCTGTCTGACTCGCCTGGCACCACGCCCCCCCCCCACCCACCCACCCCCCACACCCCGCCCTCGCTCTCTAGCTCCTTCTCTCCTCCTTTCTTCTGTAGCATGTTCCCTCCTCTCCCTCCTCTTCCTCCTCCTCCACTTCCTCCTCCTCCTCCTCGTCCTCCTCCTCCTCTTTCTCCTCCTCCTCGACATCCTCATCATCATTATCATCCTTCTCCTCCTCCTTTTCCTCCTCATCCTTGCTTAGTCGTCCGCCACTTCCTGCTCTTACTCCTCCTCAGGAGGAAGAGCAGCAAGGGGATGATGCTTGAGAGAGGACGAAGGCTCCCTTGTAAAAAAAAAAAAAAAAAAAAAAACAAAAAAAAAAAAAAAAAAAAAAAAAAAAAAAAAAAAAAGGTGCGAGCCCCCAGGGGGAAAACTGCAATTGGGAATCTTGCATTTGGGTGCACAGGGGGGATGTGCAACACT
>CAUYUJ010022039.1:15000-20000 GCA_963575745.1 Prorocentrum cordatum
CGATACCCGCCCTCTTCGTCTTCGATCCGACCCCCCATCGGGGAATAGTTTCCTTACCTGGAACGTGTATTTGGCGCAGCCCCTGAAACAGGTGAAGAGAGGACGGATAGAAGAGGTAGGGAGAAAAATGGGAGCACGGGATTAGCAGGATGGGGGGCTAGGAGCAGAAAACACATGGCAGAACCACACGGGCTGATCGGACGGCTAGACCCGAAAGGGCGGGTCGGGAAGGTGGACCCATGCGGCCAGGACGAACAGGCGGGTTACTGAAGCGTGAATACTGCATGAATCGCGAGGAGGTCTCGAGCGATAGCGCGATTCCCAAGTGCACCGCGAGAGAAAGCAAAGCGAGAGCGCGGTTCCTGAGCGTCAAGAGTGCGGCGGTGGAACAAATTGCGAGGAGGTCCCACGCGAAAGCGCGAGTCTTGCATAAATCGCGAGGACTTCCCGCGCGAGAGCGCGATGTCTCAATAAATTGCGAAGAGGAATCAGGCGGAAGCTATTGTTCTTGTAAACCGAGGGCTAACAACACATGTTGGTGACCCCGGGAAGAGCACTTCGACCGAAAAACACAAAGGTCACCAGGAAGGGGGGATCATCAATAATCATTCTTTAGAAATGAGAATTCAACAACAGCAACAATCATCTTGAATCTGGTCGCTTTCATACGATCGCGTGTCACTCAACATGTATATCTCCAATCCCCGATACCCGCCCTCTTTGTCTTCGATCGCACCCCCCTTGGAGGTATATCTTCATTACCTGCCAAGTGTAGGTGGCGCAGCCCGAGGGAAGAGGGAAGAGTTTCGGTGGAGGGGGAAGGATAGAGCAAGAGAAAGATTAGCGGGAGGAGGGTCAGGAGCAAGAATACAAGCGGCAAAACGAGACGGGCGGGTCGGGCGGGCGGACCCTAACGGGCGGGTCGGGCGGGTGGGCCCAGACGGCCGGGTCGAGCGGGCGGGTCGCTAAAGCGTCAGTCCTGCACGAATCGCGAGGAGGTCTCGAGCGGCAACGCGATTCCCAAGTAGATCGGGCATAACTCCAGAGCGAGAGAGCGTGATTCCTGAGTGTCGACGGCGCGGCACTTCAATAAATTGCGAAGAAGGTTCACGCGAGAGCGCGATTCCTGGATGAATCGTAGGGAAGTCCTACGCGAGAGCACGATTTTGGAATAAATTGTGCGGAAGAGTCGGGCGGGAGCCGCTGTTGCTGTAGTTCGGGGGCCAGGGCCAAAATTCTGAGCCTCAAGACTTGCCCTTGTAAAAACCAGGGTGCGAGTCCCAGGAGGAGCACTCCAATTGAAGAAAAACACAAAATGGGCACGGAAGTGGGGGGTCGACACCAAGTTCAACAACAACAACAACAACAACAACAACAACAACAACAACAACAACAACAACAACAGCAACAACAGCAACAGCAACAGCAACAGCAACAACAACAACAACATCCAGAATTTCAACAAAAGAAAATGAAAACTCAACAACAAGTTCAACAACAGGAACAGCAACCAAAAACACGACGAGTTAGGTGGAAATGATAAACATCTGACCAAGGTGGAAAGAATAGAGGAGCTTTTTATACGGGATCAAGAAGGAAGAAAAATGAAGGTGGGGGATGAAAGAAGAAGGAGGCGGGGGATGAAGAACGAGGAGAAAGGAGGAGAGAAGAGGAGGGACGAGAGGGGACAAGCAGGGACGAGGAGGAACGAGGAAAGACCAGGAGGCAGGAGAAGGAACGAGGAGGGACAAGAGAGGAGGGGCGAGGAGGAAAAGAGTAATGATTCTCCCGACACTCCTCCTCCTTCTCCTCCTCCTCATGATCCTCCTCCTTCTCCGCCTCCGCCTCCTCCTCCTCCTCCTTGTCCTGCTGGTCCTCCTCGTCCTGTCCCTGTTCCCCTTCCTCCCTCCCTCCCTCTCTCCTTCCTCCCCCCCCTGTGGGTGGAGGAGGGCGACAGGAGGCAAGGGCAGCCCCTCCGCCCACCCTGCGGGAAGTCGGCGCTGGGGGCGCGCTGCAGCGTGAGGCCTCGCGGGCCCGCCGACGCCAGAACATCTCTGGCGGGAGGGCTCGTCGTCCTCCTCCCCCTCATCACTCTGCTCCCCTCCTCCTCCTCCTCCTCCGCCTCCTCCTCCTCCTCCTCCTCCTCCTCCTCATCATCATCATCATCATCATCATCTCATCATCATCATCATCATCATCATCATCTCATCATCATCATCATCATCATCATCATCATCATCATCATCATCATCATCATCATCATCATCATCATCATCATCATCATCATCATCATCATCACCATCATCATCATCATCATCATCATCATCATCATCATCATCATCATCACATCATCATCATCATCATCATCATCATCATCATCATCATCAATCGTCCTCGTCCTCGTCCTCCTCCTCCTCGTGCTCCTCCTCCTCATCCTCCTCCTCCTCCTCTTCCTGCTCCCCTCCTCCTACTACTCGTCCTCGTCCTCCTCCTCCTCGTCCTCCTCCTCCTCATCCCCTTCTCCTCCTTCCTACCTGCCTCCCTCCCTCCTTGCTTCCCTCCATCCCGCCAAATTCCCCTCCCTTATCCGGCTCCTCCTCGTTACAATCCTCATCCTTTTTATCACCGCCAGCACCACCACCACCATCTGCATCATCTTCAGCAGCAGCAACTTCATCAGCAGCCGCATCAACACCCACCATCATCACCATCATCACCGTCATCATCATCATCATCATCATCATCATCATCATCATCATCATCATCATCATCATAATCATCATCATCATAATCATCATCATCACCACCACCACCACCACCATCATCAGCATCATCAGCATCAGCATCATCAGCATCATCATCAGTAGCATCAACAATCGTCACCATCATCAGCATAAGCAGCAACATCATCATCATCATCATCATCATCATCATCATCATCAGCATCATCATCATCATCATCATCATCATCATCGGCATCATCATCATAATCAGCGTCGTCATCATCATCATCATTACCATCATCATCGTCACCATCATCGTCACCATCATCATCAACAACATCATCATCATCATCATCATCGTCAGCATCATCACCACCATGATCATCACCACCATCAGCATCAGAATCAGCAGCAGCAGAACCAGCAGCAACATCAGCATCAGCATCAGCATCAGTCAGCATCATCATAGTGATCATCATCTTCATCCTCATCATCATACTCATCATCGCCAACATCCTTATCATCATCAGCATCATCAGCATCAATTTCATCAACGTCATCATCACCATCGTCATCATCATCAACAGCAACATAGTCATCATCGTCGTCAGAATCACCACAATCAGCATCATCATCATCAGAATCATCATCGTCATCGTCATCGTCATCGTCGTCGTCGTAATCGTCATCGTTGTCGTCGTCGATATTAGTATCCGCACCTTCCTCGTCCTTCGCCTCCTCGTCATCCCCATCATCATCTCGTAATCATCACCGTCGAGGTCGTCAGCATCCACCTCAGAAACAATCAGCAGCATTGCCATCATTATCATCAGCAGCAGCAGAACCATCACAACAAATTAAACCAATCCTCAAATAGCAGCAACCATAGAATCATCATCATCACCACCATTATCACCGTCACCAGCCGGCATCTTCATCATCAACAGAATCGTCATCGTACTCAGCACCGCCGCCAGTCTGAAAATAGATCGTCAGTCGCATCATCATCCGCATCCTCGTGATCCATCGTCGTCAGTAGCAGCAGCAACAGCATCACCGTCATGATCAGCATCATCGTGACAACCATCATCATCATCATCATCATCATCATCATCATCATCAGCGGCATCATCAGCAGCATCATCATCAGAATCATCACCTGATCATCAGCAGGACCATCGTCACAATCTGCATCATAATCGGCATCAGCGCCAGCATCAACATCATCATCATTATCAATCATCATTATCGCCGTCACCAGCCGGCATCTTCATCATCGACAGCATCGTCATCGTACTAAGCACCGCCATCAGTTTCATAATAGATCGTCAGCCGCATCATTATCCGCATCCTCGTTATCATTATCGTCGCCAGTAGCAGCAGCAACGTCATGATCAGCATCATCATCGTCACGATCAGCATCGTCAGCAGCAGCATCGTCATCAGCATCATCATCATAATTACCATCAACATCATCATCAGCAGCAGCATCCGTATAAGCATCAGAATGATCATCATCATCATCATCATCATCATCATCATCATCATCATCATCATCATCATCATTATCCTCATCTGCACCATCGCCACCCCACTTCGTCACCCAGCATCTACTGAACGGATGCTTTATGTAAGCAAGGCAGGGAGGTTATCCGCCATGCCCCCTGGTACGTTCAGGCATTAGACGAGCACGTTCCACTACTGACAAAGTAACTGCTCGCAAATGGCCTGGATACGCCGCAGGGGCTTTACAGTAAATTACATCGAAGCCGACATCTGTTCGGACGTTTGCGAGTGGGTACTTTGCGAGTAGTGGAACGCGCTCGGTGAGGCATGGTAAAATGCCACGTGCTGTCTGGCAAGGTTCATGTGTAGGTCTTCTGAGGGCCTGAGCCATGCCTCCCGCCGCCAGGATCCCGGCCCTTGCCCGCTCCGTCCGACTGGCGCCCGCTCCCCCTGCAGGTGGTCGTGCCCTCTGTCTGTGGCAGCGCAGCTCGGCAGTACCTGGCGGCATCCCGTGGGACCAGCCCGTATGTGCTCGACTGGTGAATCACACCTCCTGGAGCTCCACTCTCCAAGATCGTGGCCCCGCACTTCCAGCATCTGGTACGTGCCAAGTTCTCTCTAAACGCGAAGCGACTGCCAATTGGAGCGCTGCACACAAAAGAACACACTGAGAGAGGTGCAGCACTCTGGAACGGCTGGTGCACCCAGACAGTCCCTGGGAGAGAACTGCGAGGTCTCGTGTGGGTCTGCGTGCATCTTGACGGGCTGGAC
>CAUYUJ010022039.1:25000-57500 GCA_963575745.1 Prorocentrum cordatum
GACAAGCAAGGGAGATGGTTATGCGGGGTCCTACCGTCGGAGCAGTTTGACAGGGACGAAAAGGGGTGCCAGCATGTTGCCTGCTGCGCGCACACCCACCGCCCGTGTCAAAAAATCACACTGGATACACTTTCCGGCCAGGATGACTCGCGGGAGCCCGCGATCACTTTGCACTCTTGTTTGCAACGGATGATGGGGAAGGCCTGGAACGCGCGGCGCACCTCGCGGGCGCCGCGCTCCTGGCGGCGTCTGCATCGGCTCCCGATCGTGGTCGATGGCGGCCCTTGCCAATGCCGAGGCTCGAGCGCCACTTCTGTGGTGGGAGGGCGGCTGGGAGTGAGCGAGACGGCCGTCCCGAGGGGGGGGAAGCTCGATCACTGTTCCCTGTCCGACCGGCAGCCAACCCGGACCCACACGACACCCCGCTGACGCTGTGATTTCTGCACAGCGTCGACCCCCAGAGGTGGAGGACGAGGAGGAGGAGGAGGAGGAGGAGGAGGAGGAGGAGGAGGTGGCGGAGGAGGAGGAGGAGGAGGAGGAGGAGGAGGAGGAGGAGGAGGAGGAGGAGGAGGAGGAGGGAGGGGAGGAGGGAGGAGGAGGAGCCCCCGCCCCGCCACCCCCGTGAAAAAGGCATACCAAAGACGCTCTGCCTCCACGTCCGGAGCCCGCGCGGGCACCCCAAGGCCGCTCTGCACTGCCTCTCGACGGGGACGGCGGTGGTGCCCTCGTCTTGCTCGCTGCGCACAGGCCAACACCCCCCCCCACACCATCCCTTCAAAAAAACTGCACAGGGGTGCATATCACCTGCCGCGTGCAGCGCCAACACTGCCCAACCATCCCGTGCAAAAAACATACACCCTGCGAAATGCTTTAGAAATTATGGGTTAAGAAATTCATAGTCTCAGAACTTGAATAAAAACCCAAAAATTCCATGTAAATCTTAGGATTTACATTGAAACGTTAAGAATAATCGAGGCTCTGGCCGAAAATTTAGGTTTTCTTAAGCATCGCCTAAGGTGTACAGGATGCACGGCGCACCAGCATCTGGATCATGCGCGGACGCCTCGCGCTCACGTTGCACTGACTATCACGAGGATGGCGGGGGTGCCGGCAGGTTGCCTGCTGCGTGCAGGCCCACCATCCCTTTCAAAAGCAACAGAAAAAACGAATCACATAACTTTGCCAGGCACGGCGGAGGGGGGGGGAGGGGGGGGCAACATACTACGTGCTGTACGAAGGCCCCCCACCACCCTTGTCAAAAATCAAATGCAAGGCGATCGTGGGCGCACACCCCTACACAGCAAACCCGCCGTCACTTTGTACTGGTTTTTGACAGGGACGGTGGGAAAGCCAACCTACTGCCCAATGTGGCGCTCCTGGTGCGCGTGGCGCAGCTGGCACGTGCGGCGCACCTCGCTGGCTTCGCGCAACTGGCTGGCGTATGCAGTGGTTCCCGATGATTGTCGATGGCGGCCCCTGTCCATGCTGAAACTCGAGTGCTACTTATGTGTGAGGAGGGCGGGTGGGAATGACGGCTTGTTGCTTTGAGTATCTTGACCCCTCCCCCTACCCCGTGCCTCTCAGTCTGGACGGGAGGGGTCGCGACCCTTTGGAGCGATTGCCTTAGATGTTGGGCCAAGTGTGGCCTCCTGGAGGGGAGGCCCTGTTCGGAGACCCCCATCTTTGATTGGTAGCCTCCCAGATGATCCCAAGACTGTCGAAAATCTCATAAGAGAGCCCAAAGAGGACCCCAAGAGGATCCTAAGAATCCCAAAGAGGCCCCCTGGAGGCACCCAAGACGCTGCAAGAGTCCCCAAAAAGCCAGCAAGAGGTCCCCAAACAACCCAAGATGCCTCTGAGAGGCCCTCAAGAGACACCTCGAGAGACCTAACGAAGCATCACAGGGGCCTCTGGCCCACACCGTTCCCCGACATCTCCAAATAATGCCACGCACCCCTGATCAAGGTAGCTCCGCTGGGCATCGTGGCTAGATGGGCTGGCGGGAATGAGCGAAGCGTTCACAATTGCTGTGGGCTCGCGCGCCCTGGCCACGATCCCTCCTCACTGGCGCTGCGTCTGCGCTCCGGGGACCACGATCCACAGCAACTCACACTGCGCCCCCGCCTCAGGGGCCTTTCTAGATTGTGCTGCCTCCGCGCTCCCAGGGCCACGATCCTCTCAAATCTCGCTGCGCCCACCACGACCCCGTTCAAATTGCGCAGGGCCCGCGCTCCCAGGAACTCCTGGGGCGTCCAGGGGCGCCCTCGGGGGCCTTCGGGGGCCTCCGCACCCCGTCCCTTGCCCAAGAATCTGCGGGCAGAGCGCGCCATCCTTCTCCAGCGGGCAGGCACAAAGATGAGGTGTTCCACATGTTTGTTTCAGGGATGGACAGAACCCCCTTTAGCAAAACGTGCTTTAGTGAAAACGACCTCGGGCCCAAACCCGGCGGGTGCAAGCCTGGAAAATGGCGGCCGCGGCGCCCTCTCGAGAACCGAACACGCACAATTCACTAGTCGACGTGTCAGGGTGGGGGTTCTGTCCACCCCCGATTGTTAAATGTTCTGCCGCTTTCGGCGCACCGCTCACGAAGATTCTGCGCCAAACGCTCAGCACTTTGTTTTCCCATATGAAACAGCGGTCTGTCAACCCTCTTACTTACAGTATCAAGGATCCGAAATGGGTCGGGGCGCACTCTTCTCGAGCGGGCAAGCACGAAACACATCCTGTCTGCCATAAATCAGCCCACTTCTCGTTTCTATATACGACAAATTCGCCATCCCTGCGCGAAAATTGCGCCTGGGGACAAGTTAACCAACTAAACGAAAGCCCTGGGCCTCTGCCCGTTCTGGAAGCAATCTGATTCATCCACAAACCTGGACAGTGATATAGAACTGCTCCGACTTGGCATTGGGCAACGGGCAGCGGCACTGCTGAGGATATCCGTGGTGATGGCATCGTGCTCGGGTGGTTGCTGTGCTGCGCTGCGGCGTGCCGCGCTGTGGCGGGCTGTGCTGAAGTGCTGTCTTATAACGTGTTGATGTGTGCTGCTCTCTCTTCTTCATGAAGCTGGTCGTCCTTGACGTCAGCGCATCCTGACCGAACTGACCTGCATCTGCAGCTCGAGCAGCCCGAGCCCACGGCTCGCCCGGAGCTGGCTGCAGTCGAACCGTGTTTGGGAGCTCTCAACCAGCTCGAGCGCAAGATCCGACCCAGCTCCGAAGCAGGCAAGAACCGGCAGGGGGCGCCGGGCGCAGGGACGCGCCACGGGACGTGCGCGAGGGGCGCACCGGGAGGGGGGCGCCCAGGGACGTGCCAGAGGACTTCTCGAGGGACCTGCCAGAGGACTTATCAAGGGACCTGCCACGGGACACATCCTGCCAGGGGACGTCTCCCAAAGGACACGCAAGGGAGGCACGCCAGACGTGGCGAGCGAGGCAGCAGGGGGGCGCGCCAGGGAAGCGGCAGGGGAAGCGGCAGAGGACGAGCCAGGGAACGGCCCCAAGGACGAGCCAGGCCAGGGAGCGTGCCACCGGGCGCGCCGGTGGACGTGCCAAGGGACGTGGCAGTGGACGCGCCAGGGGACGTGCCAAGGGAAGCGCCGGAGGACACGCCAAGGGGACGTGTCAGGGGACGTGCCTTGGGAGGCGCAACGGAGCGCGTGGGAGGACGCGCCGCGGAAACATCCCCGCGACGTGCCACAGACCATGCCAGAGAACGAGCCAGAGGACGACCCACCCACCCTGCTCATTGAGTCTTCTCCGCTGGATCCGCGCTCCCGGGACGACGATCCTTCGTGAAGTGCACCGGTCCCGCACTCCCAGACGCACGATGCCTTGCAAGTTATATCGGATCCGAACTCCTAGCGCCACCATCTCTACTGGAGTACCATGGATCCGCGCTCCAAGGGCCACGATCCCTTGGAAACTACGCTGCGTCCGCGGTCCCTGGGCCATGATCCCTCGTAATGTGTGCTGCGTCCGCACGCTCGGGGCCACGATCTCCCGTACCTTACACTGCGACCGCGCTCCCGGGGCAACTTGTCCCTCGAAAATTGCGCTGCGCCCACGCTCCGCGTGCCACGGTGCCTCGTGAATTACCTTGGACTCGCGCTCCCGGGGCCACGATCCCTCCAGCGTGTCTACGCTCCCACGGCCACGATCCTCGTGAATGGCGCTGCGCCCGCGCTGCAGGGGCCACACGACCCCTGGCACATCGTACAGGGTCCGCGCTCCAACGGCCTCTTGGCTCATCCAGGCGCCTGATGGAGACCCTGTTATTTGTCTCGAGGGTTCTGCGCGCGGGGCGCACCATCCTCGAGCGGGTACGCCCAAGATCCTTTCCCTAAAAATGTGTTACATTGAAGGGGCCCTGAGACACGCAAATAAATACACACAAATAACAGGACTCCCCATATTTTCCCATATCTTCTGGGTTTTCGTCTTCCCCCCACTTCCTCATGTTTCCCATATTTCCCTTGGGATCAACGATTCAGATGTTCTGCTGTTGCCTGTGTGTTGTTCCCCTCCTGAGATATGATGTTCTGCCCGGCCAGGCGGCGCTGGCGGCGGCGCCGCCGTCGCTTAGGGACCCGCGGCACCTCGACGCACGCAGCCCGCCCATCATGCTCAGGCCCCGCCTCGACTGCCCGCTCCTCACGCACGCGCCGATGCCGGCGTTGTAGTGCTCGAGGCTGGGGTCCTGGGAGTCGCAGGAGCACAGTCGGGGCCCCGAAGGAGGAACCCTTCTCGATGGGGAGGGGCTCCGTGTTCCTTGATTGCTTCAAGGTTTGCCTTGGGTTTTCCTTTGGTTTTCGATGGGAAATCGAAGTTCAACCTGTGGATAAAAGGGTGTTCCTTACTTAGGGTTCCTTGGGTCAACGATCCGACTGTAGGACAAAGAGATCCATGCATGCCCACCGTTCCTTGGCCAAGTCCATCTTGAACCCAGCAGCGGTGTGTGCGCCACGCCCTCCTGGCTTGGCCAGGAGGGCGTATACACAGCTCCTGGGCTCAGGATGGGCCTGACTAGGGACCAACGAATATGTGTAGATTTCGTCGCCCGGCTGAAGGCACATCGCGAGGCCAAGGCGAGGAGGGCCAATGCACTTCGGTGGCAACCCATGGGAGCATCCCCTGTCGCATCCTGTTGGCTCTTGCGAAACGACGCCGATCGACGCCAACGACGCTGAACCGTTGCTAATCGACGCTGGTCGACGCTAAATCTGCCCTATCCCATCGACTACCAGGCGCGACTCCACGCGAATCGAAGCTCAAAACGGAATTAAGAGGGTATGAATTGAGAGGGTATACGAGGCTCACAACAGTCAATACCGAACAACCCTGGGGCCCGGGACAGCTCTGGCCGGGTACGGCGGCGGCGTGTCAATGGCCCCCTGCAGATGAGAGAGGAGAGGGGTGCGTGAAGCAACGACCGAGTCATATGATTAGGCGGCGAGCGAGGGGGGGAAGTGAGAAGGGGCGCACTTTCTCAGAAGGCTCGGAAGTCCCCCGGACTTCTGAGAAGTTTTCTAGGCCTTCCCCGAAGACAGAAAAAACTTCTCAGAAGGCGCGAGGGCTTCTGAGAAGTCCCGCCGCCTTCTGAGAAGGCCTTCTCCTTCTCAATTCCCCCCCTCGCTCGCCGCCGAATGATCCGTCACATCTGAGTTTGTTCTCGGCGGGCCTCCCCGGCCCTACTCGACACATGGGGCCACCTGGGGGTGGCTGTTGCGGTTCGGGTATCCTGAGAAGGGGAGGGAGGGGCAGAGGGGAAGGAGAGGAGGAGGAAGACTAAGAGAGCTACTGGCACGACAACCCCGCAGCTCACAAGTCGCAACAGCTTAGCGAAAACTGCACACATGGAGGTACCAGACTATGGCATGTTGCTGCCGCTGTTCTGTGAGGGAGGGAGATTGGTGGCCGAAAGAGGACATTTCGAACGGATGGCTTTTTTTGTGCGGATGGTTTAGTACAAAACATGCTGCTGCAACATACTAGAATGAGCTGCTGAAGTTGGATATGAACTTCGAAATCGTTACGCCTCTGTGACTCAATGGCGTAAACGCTCCTCGCTGGTGAATAACGTTGCGTTCCGTTCGGCTGTCGTACGGGAGTTGGCTTTCACATAAGTTGTGGAAACGATTATCCTTAAAGCGCACAGGTTCAAGGGACACGATGCCTTTAAGGTGCTTCAAATACCAGTCTCGCGTGGGGACACATGTGCTGCAATCAGAATAACGATCCGTCATACTAACAGGTTGTATGCTAGGACGACTGCGAGTCACTGCATACCTGTCGAGAGGCTTCTACCAGTGCTGCACAGAGTTGATCGAGGGCGTGAGCTTCCTTATGGACGAGATCGAGTGTCAGGGACGTTTTTGAATGTTGCAGGATTCGCCAGATGAGATCCACATGAGATCACGCATGGGAGCGTTTCCAAGTAGCCATGCTGCCACGAAGATGCCCATTGCAGCGCATGCCAAGTTCTTGATATATGTACAGGTCCACGCATGACAACGGGAGGCCTGGGAGCAACACAGAACAGGCACATGTAACTTACAGCCACCCGCACACATATCGGATGCATCACGTTGGTAGATCATGTAGACGACAAGGTCATCATGGGGAGGGACTCGGTGGTCACGGCAGGGAAGATACAGAACCAGCACATCCGAAGAGATGGATAAGTGCGAGGCGTGCCAGAATATACGAAATAAAAAAGCGTTGAACATATGTTCGGCCACGGGGCCCACATTGCTGACCGCCTCCTGCTGCTGGGAGTTCCAAGAATGCAGGGGCGAATTCGAATAGCTGCTCGATATATTGGAGTACGGATCAGCCCAGGCCGCTCTTACGGCGCAAGGATCACGCACCGAATGGCAGCCGTTGACGGGCGCGGTTCCGCGCGCGTGCATTCTAAGCGAGCGACGCCCCCTGTAGACTGCGAGTGCGGACTGTGCGCGGGTATATACTCAGTGCCAGCTTGAGTGGGGCTGAAACTTCAATTGGGAAGGGCATTAGTTAAAATTGGCGCACACAGTATTCAAAGCAAGCTCATCCAGCGTGGGCGGGCAGTTTCCAAAGGGCGCGCTCCGGAGGTGGACGGGGCGCACATTACACAGATGCCAGCGCATCGTGCACTTGAGAAGGTGGGCATAGCTAACCACTGGGTCGAGCGGCAAATCCCACCGGCAAAGTGGCCGCGGGTGATCGCCGGACACCCAAGCGCGCACGGGCAACGCATCGCTTCTGCGCGCGGGGAGGCGCGGGGAGATAGAACATGCCAGGAAAATTGGACGGCGGGGACAACGCGAACGCATGGGCTCGGCGATGGGCGATAACCCTCTCGCCCTTGCACGCGCTCGAAGAAGAACACGCTATTCTTGAGATGCACGAGTGACAGCTATATCGC
This sequence comes from Prorocentrum cordatum, assembly GCA_963575745.1. Classification (NCBI taxonomy): domain Eukaryota; class Dinophyceae; order Prorocentrales; family Prorocentraceae; genus Prorocentrum; species Prorocentrum cordatum. The sequence continues at coordinate 32,408 of CAUYUJ010022039.1, forward strand.
ACATCGCGCGAAAGGGCAGAAGACTTTTGCAGAACGGATCGTCGGCGCTTACGCGCACGCAATATGAATAATGAACCGCGCGCCAAACACGAGCGCACGATCATGAAAGACCGCACGAGCGGACACTTGGCAAGGACGACGGCACACGTTGCAAGGCACGACCTGCGACACGCACACAGCTGCATAGACAACTGCACAGGGAAACATGGGGGTGACAATTCCACGAGGCGGTTCAAGGTCACGAACAGGTGCCCTTTGCGACGCACGTCAAAGCCCATCTCATTATCCGTTCACCGCCCGACCACTATGCAATCTTTCCTGGCGCAGGGTTCGAAGGAGTCTGGGAGCAGAACCACGAGACCAAAAATCAATCACGACGCGAGGCCGACAAAACAAACAGCCACCGAGGGGGGGGCGTCGGGATCGGTCAGCCCGCCAGCTAGAAGCCCGCGATCGGAGACTCGAGAAAGACACCTGCAGCAGCCTGGTGATCGCCGAGGGTCATCCGATCGCAGTGGCGCGCAGCAACGCGCGCACCTTGAGCGAGGAGGGGGGGGGGGGGGGGGCAAAGTGGATCGGGGGGGTCCAGAAGTACACGTGTTTTACGCGATTGCGAACACCTGATGAACTTAATAGCTCGCGGATTCTGCCATGCGACCAGTTCAGCTGGTCATGGCACGGGCGAAGCACGTTATAGAATCGAGATGGTTGGACGAAGCCAGCATGCGGGCCACGAATGACGAGGCACTGCTGACGCACGGTTCCGACGCCACGAAATTGCATCTCATGATCCCCACTTAGGGACAGGTCGCAGCCCACGCATCCAAGGCGGCGGCAGCGAGGCGGTCGCAGGCCGAGCCGAGCTGAACTCCGACCATACACCACTACGGAAAAAGCCTTCGTGATGCGCGACCTGCCGCGCGCAGTAAACATGCCGCGCACGTAGGGCCCCCGCGGCGAGTCGCGAGCTGTCATCGCCCTACCAGCGCTGCTTCGGGACCGAATTGCAGGCCTGGCCCCCAGCGGGGAGGGCAGCGGCACCGGGGCGGCGCGCGCCTCGCTGGCGGCGAAGGCCCGGGAAGAGGATCTTCAGACGAATCCGCTCGCGGCTCTGTCGGGCCATCTTGGCAGCGGGAAGCTGAATACAAGCATTCGTCGGTGCGAATATTTCGAGGCGCTGGGAGCCGGTAATTCGCAGAACGGGAGGGCACCAGAGGGAAACGTGGCAAGGCGCATCAGAAGAAAGGGACGGGGCCAGGACAAGGAGGAGCGGTATGGGAGTCAAGGGCGCTGGACGAGGTCGGCGGAGCTCTTCTGGTCGTGATTTCTGTGGTGACGCTCGCACGCCACGCTCTGGGCCGCAGGGCCAGCGGGGGGCTGGGCCTGGGCCTGGCCAAACCCCAAACCCCCCGACCGTGCAGCGGACCACGCGGATCTCGAGGAGCACCATTGAGGGGGCCACCAGGAGAACCACGAGGACGGCCAGAGTGACTCGGTGAGCAGCGTGCACGCCGTGCCGCCGCCGCCGCCTCGGCCCCTGTCCGTGGCGTGCTCCCGCTCGCCCACGCGGCCGCCCCCGCGCGAGAGGCGGGGGCCAGCCCCCGAGCACTGCTCGACTTGCCGGCGTGCAGTCTTCCGCCGCACGGGAGCCGCCGAGGATGTCTGGTCTCTTGAAGGCCCCCTGGAGTCCAGATGCTGCCACCGATGTCTCGCAGAGAGACTTGCGTGGGCCGAGAGAACAGGAAACAACAAGAAGAACAACAAGGAGAGGAAGAGCAAGGAGAGAAGTTCGCCAGCCCAAGGGGCCAGAGGCGAGCTGAGATCTCTGGCAACAGGTTGAGAACATTTCTGGTTCGCGCGCGCGGGGCCGCCCCGGGGGCCCCCAGACAAAAAGTATCCCAGTAAGGTCCCGGCGAGGTCCCCCCAAGGATGCCCTAACTCCCTGGGGCGGTATTCCAGACCCCAAGAGGCCCCCAAGACGGTCCCAAAGGGTTCCGAATTGCTGAACGAGCGGTCCAAGACGCACAGTCGACCGAAAAGTCCCCAAGACGTCTTAAGATGCCTCCAAGAGCTTCCCCAAGAGGGCCCCGAGAGGCCGAAATCATGCAGAGTTCCCCAGGGTTTTCTGAGAGGGCCCCGAATTGCTGAGCGATCGGTCTGTTACGGGTGTTCTCCACTTTTCGAGCTTCTGACACTCCAAGACGTCTCACAAGGCCCCCAAGACCGCCTCGAGACGGCCCCAGAGGCCCCCAAAGGGCCCCAAGACGGTCCAGGAGACGCCAAAGACGGCCCAATAGGGCCCAAAGACGGCCCCAAGAGGGGCCCAAGAAGGGGAACACGAACAGAAAGTCCGAGCCTTCCGGCCCAAGAGGCACCCAGGAGGCCCCGAGAGGCCTACAAGAGGCCCCAAGAAGATCAAAAGCGGCTTCAAGAGGTCCCAAAGAAGCCTCCAAACGGCCTCAGACCTGCCTGCAGGAGGCCCCCGACAGGCTTCGACGAGATCCCGAGGAACATCCAAAAGACCTCAGAACCATTACCGAGATGGGCCGCAGGCCGTCAGATGTGGGTCGGCGGAATGAGCGAAGCGATTCACTCGGCGGGCCCCTTGCGTTCCCTCGCCGTGTTAGGACTCGAGGATAGATGATGAGATGGAGGATGTGATGGAGGAGAGGGAGAAGCGAAGCATGTACAAGGCATGCTGAAGAGGGGCTCAGCGCATTCCGCCCAGCCCGAGGAGGCCCGAGCACAGGGCAGCCGCACCTCCCATTCTCCTCTCGACGCGTGGCGGGGGGGGCGACTAACCTTCCGACTGAGCCTGCCCATCCCCTCCACTCCCTCCCTCGCCGTCCTCCTCCAACTCCTCCTCCTCCTCCTCCTCCTCCTCCTCCTCCTCCTCCTCCTCCTCCTCTCTTCCTCCTCCTCCTCCGCCTCCTCCTCCTCCTCCTCCTCCTTGGACGCATGCGAAGTGACACCGTACTTTGTGGACCGACCAGAGAGAGGGGGATTGGGCACGGCCAAGTTGCGCAGGAACGACGAAGAGGGACCGTATTTGTTCCAGCGGCTTCTTGATCAGCTGTTGTTGAAATGCAGGACATCGCAGGTGACCCCCCTGGCGTGGCATCGTTATATTTCCTTCGACGCGGATAAAAACAACGGGAAACCAGGCATCGGAGGGAAACGTATTATGCATGCATACGACTCTATGAGTATGGCGTGGCATTGGGGTATACACAAAAGGGGCCCTCAACCTAGTCACCCCCCATGGGCCCAAGGAGGCCTGGCGCACAGGAGCCGCGAGAATGCGACTCTTTGCTTACAGGCTGTGCAGTGGAGAGCAAGGGAAGGGGGAGTGAGTATTGTGCACACAAACTACGATTGCAGCAACGCATTTGCCAGTACGAAGAGGGAGCTCCTCCAGGCGACGGCTTGGAAACATGCGAACGAGGCAGACCAGCCATTCGCCTTAGGAGCCATCTGCAACACACAGCTCAGCATGCGATGCGCAGACGAGTGGCTGCACGCAGAGACGACGGTGGGGGCCCAGATGGGATTCACTCTGTGCCCGCGCCAGTTCAACGATGTCTACAACTTGTATGTAGACAAGTGGCTGCAGGAGGAAAGAGACAGGGATATACACCAAACGTGGCACGACACACGGAATCCTGTGACGGACACCTGGCACGACTTGGCACTGAACACGTTCATGGACGATGTGACGCGCACACACACACACACACACACACACACACACACACATACACACACACAATTCTCCAGGGGGCAACGACCAGCGCGGTGACAGAACAGCTGAACGGGGCAACGACCAGACTGGAACAGACAATAGGCAAGGGCGGATGGAGGTTGAACCAAGGCAAAACCAACCACCTTTTGTGCATATGTGGTCCTGGGAGCTACACAGTGACAAGACAGCAGCTCAGACGGTCCACCGAACTAAAGGGGGAAGCGCTACGAGAGATGAGAGTCATGGGACCTTTCCTCCCATCCGACCAGGGGCTGGGGGGGAATACGCAGAAGGATATCAGCCATGAAAGTGGCCTGGAAGCAATGCGGCAGTTTTTGGAGCTCAGACACCCCTGACCCAATCAAGCGCACCATGTTCATCGCATTCGTTGTGGGAGCAGCATGGAGCGGCATGACGGCTTTCGTTCTCCCTGCTGCCCTCACGGATGCCCTCGATGCTGTGATTGGAAAGTACTTGCGCAGGCTTGCAGTAGGACGGATGAGTTGTAAGCTCGAATCAGGTGAGACACGTTGCTACCCGACAGCACGAGTGTTCAAAGAATGGGGGGGTAGAAAGGAGTGCCACAGCCCTCAGGAGCAGACGATTAAAGTGGTACAGAAACTGGGCGTTGTACCCCCACGAGCACGCACATGTCATTGCTGCAGTGTTTGGCGAATCCACACTAGACGAGAGGAGACAAATACGCAGGCTGCAGGCACAAAAGTGGGCGCGGTGTTTTTCGACCCCGTGGGCCCGACAACTTAAGGCAGATCTGGATGCACTGGCTGAGGTGGCGGAGGAAATGAAGGCTTGGTACGACAAACGGACCTCGGATTTCGAGATCTTTTGCCCAGGGACCCAAGCGTGGCAACAGTGGACAAGCATGGATGTGACGATTATCCGCAGTGCAGCACTGACTTGGGACCAGGGGAAGGGGGACGAGGAGTTGAAAGGAGACGAGGAGGTGGCAAAGCCTTTTTGGTGCGATTGCGTGGTTACGGACGAGCAGGGACGTCCCAGGGTATGTGGGAAACGGTTTGCGACGACAGCGGCACTCATAGGGCATCGCAGAGAACTACACAACATCCGACCATTGGTAGCCAGCTTAGTGGCGACTAACCAATGCCCTTGGTGCGAGAGTACATTTGCAGACAGACGCACGGCAATTGACCACGCTACGAGAGCAGCTGACGGACATGGAATATGTCACCGTGATCGCAGCAAATGGAGCCACCCAATTGTCCCACCAGCAAGTTTGAAGTGCAAGATCTGTGAGTTTGAGGCTCAAGACCTGCCCGAGTACCACGCCCACGCGAGGACTCATCACCCTGGCCCCACTTCGGTCAGAGAACCCAAGAAGGGTGAGGCACATAGAGGAAATGTCAGCCGAGCTCATGGGGCTGCGACCGCTCGACGTGCCAGCTTGGGGCCTCAAGCGCAGGGCAGACAGAGGAGACCACCAGCAGTCAGACGAGAGGGCCCCGAAGGAGGGCAAGGGGGGCTACCAGCAGGCCAAGGGCGGGGACTCGAGCGGGGCAGCGGCGGCAGGAGGAGGCGAACCACCGCGCAGACCGCAGCCGCAGAAAGGAGGAGGCAAAGGAGACGATCACCACGCCCAGCTCGGACAAGCGATCAGCAACCTGCAGAAGCTGTCGCTGCGAACGGCGACGATGACACGAGAGCAGCAGCACCTCAACTCGGACTTCTGGCTGATCCCAATCTCTTGTTCGCCGTGTCGAGTGGCCATCCAAACAGGAAAAGACTACGCCATGCAAGTGAGAGCGGCGGGGAAAAAAAAACACACGATGGGCCCTCCTCACGCCCACGTCGCAGTTGCTACGATTTCCGAGATGAAAAACGTTCTGGCGGCGACGATCAACAAAGAGGGGGGGGATCGGACTCTGCAGTGGAGCTACGAGATCCTCCAGCACTGGTTGAACCTGGCGTTCCACGAGAAGGGCCGAGAGTTCGTGCTAGAGACTCTGAAGCAGTTCAAGGTGTCGGAAGCGTACAAGCCCAAGGGTCAAGAGGACGACGGCAATGGGAAGGGCAAGCTGCTGTACACGATCAACCCGATGCCGAGCGTCAGGGTGGCCATGGGCGTCGAGAGGATCCCCAAGGAGAAGGACGAGTTCGAGATGGACGACGACGGGAACCTAGAGAGCATGAAGGACGGGGAGGGGTATCAGAAGGACGAGCTGGACGACTACCACCCTCCCTACCTGAAGCAGGCGATGGGCCACACGCTGAGGCTGCTGGGAGGGGAGTACAGCACGAGCCACGGCCCCAAGAGCGACCTGGAGAGGCAGATGGAAAAGCAGTTGCAGGCGTCGAGGTCGTAGGAGCAGGGGGACTGACCAGAGAAGCGGAAGCGTTCTTTCAGAGCAGCCAGGGCGCGTCCAGCTCGACAGGTCCCGCCAAGACGCCAGTGCGCCCAGTCGTTTTCACAGCGACACCCTCGCCTCAGACGCTAGCCCAGCCAGTGACTACTCCGCAGTCCCAAGAAGAAAAGCTTGCAGAGATGTTGAGCCGTAATCCTGAATCGATGAAAACAAAACTGGAAATATTAGCAGGGCAAGGTGGAAAAGACGGAAAAAAAGCAAGCAGCTGTACGAACTAGCCAAGCGATTTCAAGCAGAACGGCTCCAAGCATTACGATATCAATCGGAGGGTGCAGGAGGACGAGGAGGCAGTGGAGGTAAACGTGTTTAAGATCAACAGCAGAACTTACTACTGAGTGGAATACGACGGGGGACAGACAGCACAAGTATGACGGTAAATTGGGATTATACAATTACGACGGGTACGTACATGTGACAGGGGAGGGCATTGCTACTGGACGGGGAGGGATAAAGCACTACCGCAGAATGATGAAATGGTAAAGGAGTGGGGACAACAGAGAACACGTGGTAGGCTACATAGGAGGTGAAAGTACTGTGACGGACACTGCTACAGAGGGGGGGGAATCTGGACACAGAGCAGGCACCGACGTCGGCCCGTCCTTTGTTCCGTGCATTCGGCATTGCTTCTGAGCAGATAGCACGCAGAAGGGGATAGCAGCATGCAGGACTTCGGATGCTAGTGCCAGAGGATCAGGTCTGTTTCAACACGAAAACAGAAGTGCAGGCGGGGTCATAGGTCTAAGGCTCCCAGGAGGGCCCATAGGAGAGCTCTACTATACTCGAGGGGGGGGACCCGTAGCGCCCATACGGGTGGGCACGATCCCTTAAAGGCGACGGAGCGTGCCCCCCATCGAGTCTCTCGCTTGTTCGCCTGTGCCCTCGGAGAGAACACACTGCCCTGACTCCTGCTACGTGTCCCACCGACGGTTGGTCACAACAGGAGTGGAACATCCGTAGCACAACAGGCTTTCTGCAGTTGCGGTCTTTTGTTGGCTCTCCACGCTAGCTTAGCACCAGCCTGCCCCGTGATGTCGCAGTTGCTGCCAGCGATCGAGGAGGCACCAATGTTTCGCGGAGACAACACGGACAACCAAGTCATCGGAGATGAGGCGTACGTGATCAAGCTCCAAGAGACCAACATCCAGAAGTGCGTCGACACGATGGCGGACCTCAAGAAGAAGCTAGAGATGCAGATCGAGGTGCTGATTGCCCAGAAGAAGGTGCTGAGCCAGAACCTGGCGCGCAGCCAGCAGGTGGTCAACACGACGGCGGAGGGAGCTGTCATGCTGGCAGAGAACATTCAGACCCTGGCCGACCAGATCAAGAGCATCGACGAGACCACGAGCGCGCTCATCTCAGCACACGGGTCATTGGCATGGAAATACGACACACTACTGCAGATGGCATCGACTAAGGAGTATGGCAAGCTCCAGCTCGATGAGAAGGAGGACTTGCAGGGCCTGGTCATGTCGCAGAAGGTGAAGAGGGCCATGTTCGAGGCGAAGAGGGCGAACAATGGTACCATCCCACCGTGGAGGGCAGACGACCCGAGTTCGTGGATCTTCTACGGGTGGACGCCTCCAAAAGGAGGAATCCCAGTGTGGAACAAGGATGACCCGAAGACATGGACGTTCTACGGTTGGAGGGAGCCCAGGAAGTGGGTCGACTACAAAGAGGGCAAGAGCACCAAGCCAGAGACGCCAGACGAATCAATGCCACGGAGCGAAGCGACGGCATCAGCATCGAGTGACGGGTGCAATGTGCCGATCCCAGAGTCAGAGGAGGACCAGTCGTAGAGGAGAGCAGCAGAGAGTGGGGCAGAGATGCACGGTCACTGAGAGCCCGTTGCGCAGCTCGTTTGCATCTCAGCACGGCCGTTGACCGATGAGAAGCTAGCGTGTGCAAGAGAGAGACATTGACACAGTCATGTGGGGGACCACGGAAACAATATGACATGACTGCAGGGATTGTGAATGTGTGGACACGGCTACTGGTCAGCCCCACTAAGGACAACCCACTACTGGTCTGTTCCACTTCTGAGGTCCTGGACCGTACCTCCCAGTCTAGTGTTCTTTGTTTTTTAGGAGTTGCGAGTGTCGAGGAGATGGGGGGTGGTGAGAGTAGGGGGAGGTCGTTTCGTCCCGAGCCGCCCCGCCCCAGCGCGCCCGCCAGAGAGCGCCGCCGCAGGAGGCAGGCGCCCCCGCGGCTGCGCCCGCCCCTCCTCCTCCCCCCCGCCCCGAGCGCCCGCCCGCCAGAGAGCGAGCAGCCGCAGGAGGCAGGCGCCCCGCGGCAGCCCGTCCTCCTCCTCCCCGCGGGTCGTGTGTGTGTGTGGGTGGAGTTGTGTGAGAGGGTGTTGTGTGTTGTCTGGCTCGTGCATGTCCTTCATACCCCTTGCCTTGGAGGGGGTGCACGTTGCTAGTTAAGTAGCCTGTACCCCGCTCCCGAGACTGAGAGCAGGACGCGATAGCGCTCCCTGCACGGCCCCCCCCCCCTCGTTAATTACCAGGGGGGCGCGCCCCAGGCAGGCCTACGGCATCAGGCGTAGGCCCTGCATCCATATTGTTTCGCAGGGATATTATAAGGTTTGTCCCGCGGTGCCTCGTGCCTGTCGTGGTTAGGATCGAACTCATCCCCTAAGCGCCTTTACCTTTTTTTACCTCCTCCTCCTCCTCCTTCTCCTCCTCCTCCTCCACCTCCGCCTCCTCCTCCCCCTCCTCCTCCTCCAACTCCTCCTCCAATCCTCCTCCTCCTCCTCCTCCTCCTCCTCCTCCTCCTCCCTCCTCCTCCTTCTCCTCCTACTCCTCCGCTCCTCCTCCCCCTCCTCCTCCTCCAACTCCTCCTTCTCCTCCTCCCTCCTCCTCCTCCTCCTCCTCCTCCGCCTCCTCCTCCTCATCGTCCTCCTCCTCATCCTCCTCCTCCTCGTCCTCCTCCTCCTTCTCCTCCCCATCATCCTTCTCCCCTTCTCCTCCTCCTGCTCCAAACCACCCTTCAGCCGTTCCGACGGCACGTGCCCAACCCCCCCAGCGGATCCAAGGGGGGGCGATGATTGCCCCATCAGAACAGATATGGGCTGACGGAATGAGCGAATTGATCCGCTGGCCCCCTTGTGGGGCCACAAGGCTCCGCGGGATAGGCTTGCTGCTGTCTGCTCCAGTTCAGCTTCAAGTCTCCCACATTGTAATCCTGCTTTCTGCTTCCTACTGTGAACTGTTGAAGGCCGCGCGAGAGGGGGAGCCGAAAAGGGCCCTGGTTACCACCACCTGGGGGATTCTCAGAATTTCTGGGGGGTCCTGGGCGACGTGAAAATACATGAGACTCGCGCTCCCGAAGCCATAATCTCCCGTAAAGTACACCATCGTCGCGCCCCCGAGGTCATAATCCCCAGTAAATTCTACAATACTCGCGTCCCAGAGGCCATAAGCCCTTGCAAACTACGCTGTGTACGCGCTCCCGAGATCATAATTCCCAGCAAAGTATCCATACTAGCGTCTCCGAGGCAAAATTAAACAAGAATTGCGCCCCCGAAGCCACGATCCCTCGTGAATTACGCTGTCTTAGCGTCCCCGAAATCTTCTTCGCGCTTTCGACGCCAATCCTCCATAGAAGGCCCCTAACCCCAAGACGGTACAAGAGGCCAGCGAGACGGCCCAAGCGTGCTCCAAGGCGTCCCAAGACGGCTCACGAGGCTCCCAAGAGGCCCACAAGAGCGCTCCAAGAGCACCCCCAAGAGGGGCCCATGAGGCCAACATCTGCGATGTGCCTCAGGTTGTTGGTAGATTTTGGCACGCTCATATCTCCAGTGGCCCTCGTTCGGAGTTCCGACGCTGCTTCACGACTGCGCCCAGGCCTCACAACATAGCTCTTCCATACCCCATTATCCGAAAGAGAGGGCCGGCGGCAGGGGGCGAAGCCCATGCGGATACTAGTAAGAAGCAAGAAGAGGATACTGAGGAAGAAGAGGACAAGGATGAGGACAGTGGGAGAATACTGAGAAGACAAAGACGAGGGCAAAGAGGACAAAGAAAAGGACAAAGAGGATGACAAAGAAGCAAGAAGAGGATACTGAGGAAGAAGAGGACAAAGAGGAGGACAGCGAGGAGGACAAAGAGGAGGAGGGCCCGTCGCCGCAGACGTCGTCCTCCCCCCCTCTCCTTCTTGTCCCTCTTTCAACTCATCCTCATCCTCGTCCTTCTTCCAGCCTCCTCATTCCGCCTCCTCGTCATACCCCTACCCCCACGTCCTCCTTCCCCTTCTCATCTTTCTCCCTCTGTTCCTCCTCCTCCTCCTCCTCCTCCTCCTCTTCCTCCTCCTGCTCCTGTTCCTCTTCCTTATCCTCCTCCTCCTCTCTTCCTTCTCCTCCTCCGTCGTCGCCTCCTTCTCCTCCTATTCCTTCTCCTCATCATCATCATCATCATCATCACCACCACCATCATCATCATCATCATCATCATCATCATCATCATCCTCATCCTCCTCCTCCTCCTCCTCCTCCTCCTCTCCTCCTCCTCATCATATCATCATCATCATCATCATCATCATCATCATCATCATCATCATCATCATCATCATCATCATCATCAGCATCATCGTCATCATCGTCATCATCATCATCATCATCATCATCATCATCATCAGCATCATCATCATCATCATCATCATCATCATCATCATCATCATCATCATCATCATCATCTTCATAGTCATCTTCATCTTCATCTTCATCATCATATTTGTCATCATCATCGTCATCATCATGAGCATCATCATCAGCATCACCATCACCGTCACCATCACCATCACCATCATTATCATCATCATCCTCGTCTCATCATCATCATCATTACCATCAGCATCAGCATCGGCATCAGCATGATCATCATCAGCATCATCATCACCACCACCCTGACCATCACCATCATCATCATCACCATCTTCTTCTTCTTCATCATCATCATTAGAATCATCATCATCATTCTCCATCGTCATGCCCTCCACCTCCTCCTTCCGCCTCCCCATCGTCCTCCTCCTCCAAATCCTCCTCCTCCGTTTCCTTCACCTCTTCTCCGGCCTGCTCATCATTAGGGTCTTCGGCATCGTCATCATCATCGCCATCGTCATCTACATCATAACCATCATATGTCATCCTTCCCCGATTAGTCCTCCTTACCCTTCTCATTTCATACTCTTTCCGTCCGCTGCTCGTTATCCTCTCATCCCCCGCCACCTACTGTCATAATCCTCTCCTCCATCACCATCATCAAACTCCTCCTCATCATCTTCGTCATCAGCAGCATCATCATGGCATCATGACTTCATCATCATCGGTATCATCATCAGCAGCATCATCATCACCACCAACACCATCATCAGCATCATCATCATCATCATCATCATCATCATCATCATCATCATCATCATCATCATCATCACCACCATCATCATCATCATCATCATCATCATCATCATCATCATCATCATCATCATCATCATCATCCATCATCATCATCATCATCATCATCATCATCACCATCATCATCACCATTATCATCATCATCATCATCATCATCATCATCAGCAGCATCCTGATCATGATCCTCATCATTATCATCGTCCGCATCGTCATCATCATCGTCATCATCACCACCATCAGCATCATCATCATCATCATCATCATCGTCATCAGCATCATCATCAGAATCATCATCCGTAGCATCATCATCATCATCAGCGGCGTCATCATCCTTATCACCATCAGTATCATCAGAAGCGCATCAGCTTCATCAGCATCATCACCACCATCACCATCACCATCGTCATCATCATCATCACAATCATCATCATCGTCAGCATCATCATCTTCAGAATCAGCATCAACGTCATCATCATCATCAGCATCATCATCACCACCATCATATCGTTATCATAATCATCATTAGCATCAGCACCATCCTCATCATCACCAGCATCATCATAATCAGCATCATCAGCATTATCATCACCATCAGGTGCATCCTCATGATCATCATCATCAGCATCATCATTAGCAGCATTAGTAGTATCATCATCGGCATCAGCATCGTCATCATCTCCAGCAGCATTATCATCAGTATCAGCAACATCATCATCATCCTCACCATCACCGTAACCATCACCATCATCATCATCATCGTCATCATCGTCATCAGCATCGTCGTCATCGTCAGCTTCATCATCATAACCATCGTCATCACCAACATCATCGTCATCATCAGCATCATCATCATCACCAGCATCATCATGACCATCAGCATCGTCCTCATCATCAGCATCATCAACACCGTCGTCGTCCTCCTCCTCCTCGTCGTAGTCCTCGTCATCATCACCACCATCTGTCATCAATAATCAACGGTCCTCATATTCATCCTCATCGTCCTGCCTTCCCTCGTCATCATCATCCGCATCATCATCAGTATCCGCATCGTCCTACACTCCTCCCGCCTCAAGCTGCTGCTGCTCCTCATAATTAACTCTCCTCATAATCGTCGTCGTGATCACCCGTATGTGTCACCCTCCTTCCACACCCATGTTGTCCTTCCTTCATCATTATTCCTTACTCCTCCTTGCTGCCTTCTTCTCCCTCCTGCGGTCGTCATCCCTCCTTCCTCCTGCCTCCTCTCGCAGGGGATGGAGGAGGGAAGACGAAAAGAAGGGAAAAGGGAGACGGAACGAAGGGAGAAGAGGAGTAGGAGAAATTCGCCTACCATCTTTGAAACAGGCAACAATAGGCATGATGTGCCCGCCCCCTCGGACTGAGCATGCCCACTGTGGAAGGACACCTCTGGTCCGGGGACGCACGCCAACAAGGCGTCCTAATGGCTGTTGCTGCGCGAACAACGTGCCTATGAATGACAACACGCTGTTCCAGCACATCGTTTGGACGAGCCCTTGACGACTCCCCCCGCATTCGGAGGCGCGTTGCGCTGCAGGAAAGCCTTCCGCAATGTTCCTTGTCCCGCGGGCCCTTTCAAATCCACGGGCACGCGAACGTGCAAAAGGGTGCAGCCCCCCGCCCCCGCGACCACAGCACTGAGTGGAGCGCAGGACGGCGGAGCCCAGTGTGAAATTTGCGGCGCTCACACTCTTCGGCGAGGACGCTAAGACGGTCTCGTATCTGCGCGCGGCAGCCTGGCCGAAGCTGACTTCAAGCTGCAAAGCTCCTGCGGCAGATAGCTGTGGAGAGGCTTCGGCTGGTAACCAGAAATTCGCCGACCATCTTTGAAAGGCAACAATATTTGGGCGCCCGAGTTATCCAGGGTAACTCGGGTCCAGGGGAACTCGGGTTTGGATTCCCGAACAAGGAACCCGAGTTAGCCCTGACCCCAATTACCCCCGATGATTCGGGGCTCTGGACGCCCGAGTTCTCCGGGATAACTCGAGTCCGGGGTAACTCGGGTTGGGATGCCCGGCAAACGAACCCGAGCTATCCCTGACCCGAGTTACCCCTGATGATTCGGGGCTCTGAAATAGGCATGATGTGCCAGCCCCCTTCGGACTGAGCGTGTCCGCTGTGGAAGGACACCTCTGGTCCGGGGACGCACGCCAACAAGGCGTCCTCTTGGCTGCTGCTGCGCCAACAACGTGCCTATGAATGAGAACACGCTGTTGCAGCACATCGTCTGGACGAGCCCTTAACTTCACGACTGCAGGAGGGGGAGGACGACAGCGGCGACGACAACGACGAGGAGGAAGAGGAGGACTGCGGAGGAGGAAGGCGAAGACCGAGAAAGACGGCGAAGGAACGAACGCAGAGGACAAGGACGAGGGCGTAGGAAGGAGGGGAAGCGAAGCAGGGAGAGCTGGGAGGAGGAGGCGGTGATGGCGTCGCAGCCTTCAGCTCGCCGAACAGGGCCAGCGCCTGCTCCCACTTCGCTGCCTTTCCGCACGCGCTGATCGAGGCCGTGTGGCTGATGGCGTTGGGCTCCAACCTCGCGGCCAGCATTCTCTCGAGCAATGCTAAGGCGTGCTGCCACTGCCCACCTTTCGGGGATGGACAGACCCCCCTTTAGTAAAACGTGGTTTAGTGAAAACGACCTGAGGCCCAAACCTGGCGACCGCAAGCCTGGAAAATAACGGCCACGGCGCCCTCTCGAGAATCGAAAACGGACAATTCACTAATCGACGTGTCGCTGTTGGGGGTTCTGTCCACCCCCGAACCTTGACCGCACGCACTGATTCCAGCACTGAAAGTTACGACCGTCGGGTCCAGCTGAAGCTTCAGCATGCCGCCCATCAAAGACAACGCATGCTGCCACTGCCGACATTTCTCGCACGCGCTGATGCCAGCGTTGTAGCCAATTTCATCTGGCTCCACATTGACCTCGTGCATCTCGCTGATCAACGACAGAGACTGCTGCCATACAAGGCCGTTCCCGCATGCGCCGATGCCAGCAGCGTAGCTGATTGCACTCGGCTCCAACCTCACCTCAAACAAGCCACTGAGTAGAGACAGCGCCTGTTCCCACTCCCCGACTTTCTCGCACGCGCTGATAGCGGCGTTGTAGTTGATGGTATTCGGCTCCAGCTTCGCCCCCGGCATCTCGCCAAGCAGGAACAGTGCAAGTTGCCACTGGCCTCCTTTCTCACACGCGCTGGCTCCGGCGGCGTAACTGATGACATCCAGCTCTAGCCTCGATTCCCTCAACTCGCTGAGCAAATAGAATGCCCGCTGCCACTGCTCACCCTTCTCGCACGCGCTGATTCCGGCATTGTAGCTGACTGTGCTTGGCTCCAGGCTCGCCTCCCACAGCTCGCTGAGCAGGGACAACGCTCGCTGCCACTGCCCGCCCTTCTCACACGCGCTGATCGCAGCGTTATAGCTCACTGTATTTGCCTCTACCTTATATTTTTCTAAATCGCCGAACATGGACAGCGCCTGCTGCCACTGACCGCCCTTCTCGCACGCGCTGATCCCCGCACCGAAGATGATGATGTCCAGCCTCACTCTCGCTTCCAAAATTTCACTCAGCAAGGACAGGGCATGCTGCCACTCCCCACACTTCTCGCACGCGCTGATTCCAGCGCTGTAACTGATGACGTCGGGCTCCACCTCTGCATTCCAGAATTCGCGGAGAATGGACAGCGCTCGCTGCCACTGCCCGCCCTTCTCACACGCGCTGATCCCAGCATTGTAGCTGACTAGGGCGAACCCGTGGACTACGTCCACGAAGGCTCGTCAGCGAGCCTCGTGGGGTCTAGGCGCAGATGTTGCCGACAGGCTTTCAGGATGACGTTGGGGTCGCGGTCGCAGTCGTTACCGTCGTCCTTGTCGTCATAACTGCAACCCCCGCTGGGTTTGTTCCGGCGGTGAGAGTTCTCACGGCGAAGAACAAATCCCAGGCTTCGGGTAGCCTGTGCCTCAAGTCAGACCCTGGGTGCGGGGCCGAAAGCACTGCCGCGCCAGAGTCGGCCCGTCGCGGACTTCTTCGACAACTGCTGTGCTTCCCGCCGTAAGAATGCTTGCGGCCAAGGGACGTGCAAAATCCGTGGCAGGCTCGCCCAAACCGATTTTGCAAGAAATTGCAAAATCTGGGGGGCTCTTTGGGGCTGTACCAAGCTCCTCAGGGGCAGTTTGAGGGGTCCCTTGGGAACCTCTGTGGGTCCCTCTTGGGTCGGTCGGCTTGGGGCCCTCTTGGGGCACGTGGCTGTCTGGGGAATCTCTCAGGCTTGTCGTAGAGCCGTCTTCGGGTCATCTTAAGCCGTCATGGGTTTCTCCAGAGGCTCCTGAGGGCCAACTTGAGGCCCTCTTGGACTCCTCCGTGGGCTGTCCAGGGGCCCATCTTTGGGCCATCTTGGACCGGAAGCCCGCTGGGGCCCGCCTGGGGCGGTCTTGGGGGCTGCTCGGGCGGTCTTGGGGCCCTGATGGGCCGTCTGGGGGGTCTCGTGGAGGTTGGCGGGGCCTTGCTTGGGCGATCTTGGGAGCATTTGGGGCCGAGGTGGAGCATCGGAAGCCCAAAAAGGCGAGGACGTCCAAATCTACAAAAAACCTATGAGAACTCCATGGTTCTGGCCGCTCGGCGCCCTGTTGGGGCGCCTCTTGGCATGGCCGTCTTGGGGCCCTCCCGAGCCTGTTGAGGCCGGCCCAGGCCTGCCTTCCCTTCGGCCGGCTTGGGGCCATCACGGGGCCCCCCTGGAGCCGTCTTGGGCCGGCGCCCCTGGGGCCTCTTCGGGGCCCGCCGCGGCGATGTTGGACACCTGCGGCCAGGTCCTTCTGGCACGCGCTCTCCTCGACCATGGAGGAATGATGGCGTTTTTCTCATTTTTGTTCCGACCCTGCGCTGAGGGTCCGCTGTCTTGAGTAGGGGGCCACATGCGAAGCCTACCCCTACCCCCCACGATTTCTGAGGGGGAGGGTGGGGTTCACTTCACTCGGAAGCTCCCGAGCGAAGTGAACTCCACCCTCCCCCTCAGAAATCGTGGGGGGTAGGGCCGGGTAGGGGTAGGGTTCGCATGTGGCCCCCTATTGAGCCAGACGGCATCGGTAAACGAACACCGTCCGGAAGCAAAGCATGGGGGTAATTTCGTTGACACACGTTCGTGCCAACGGCGTTGGGCTCCACCTTCACCTTCACCTGCTTTGTACTTCACCGATCGCTCTTTTAATGGGCGTCTCTGGGCCTGCTTGGTGGTCCTTGTGGGGGTCTTTTTCGGGCCATTCTGAGGCTTTTTGGGGCTGCTCTGGGAGCGTTTTGGGACGTCTTGAGGCCATTTTGGGCCGTCACGGGGCGTCCGGGAGGCCTTGGACCGTCTTGGAGCTCTCTTGAGGCTGCCTGAGGCCGTCCTGGGAGCCTCCTGGGGCCCCCTCGGAGCTCGCTTGGGGTCGTCTTGGGGTTCTGTGAGGCCGTTTCAGGGCTCTGTGACGTCGTCTTGGGGCTCTTGTGGGCCGTCTTGGAGCCCTCTTAGGGGCCGCTGGCGTCTTCTTGGGGCGATTTGGGAGGCCTCTTGGCGTGTCCTGGGCCGCTGAGGAGCACGCAAGGCGGGCATGCTGAAAATATACGCTTTCTCATAGGAGTTTGAGGATTTGTGCCTCTTTGGCGTGCGCTCGGGGCCCTCTTGGGGCGTCTTTGCGGCCTCTTGGATCGTCGTGGAGCGAGCCCCCCCCCGGAAGGCTTTGGGCCCTCGTGGACCGTCTCGGGACCCACTGAGGCTGTCTTGGAGCGCTCTTGGACGGTCTGGGAACCCCTCTGGAGCGCCTCTGGGACCGGTCTGAGCGATTCGGCCCCGTGGTGGCGCCGTAAAGGGGCGATTCTATGCACTTGATGCCCTGAGCTTCTCGCACGCGCTTCCACTGGCCATGTAGGAGAGACTAGGGCTGACCCACGGCCATCTGGCCGCGGGATCTGCCCGCTGGGGCGTGGACGTGGAAGTGGAGCGTCTGGGGGGCCTCGCGGGTGAGGGGAGGTTAGAGGGGACGGCGTGGATGGAGGTGGCCGCTGGAGGGGGAGGTGGGCGAGGGATGCAGGCAAGCAGGCCTGAAGGCAGGAACGCGGTAGTGAAGGCGGTGTCAATGGAAGCACACCCATGTAGGCACGACATGGTGTGGACAGAAGCTGCTTCTCACGCCGCAGCCTGTTTTCATCATAGCTTCTGCGGGCGCGGCGCTATGATAAGCTTATCTGCTCTTCGCCGGGGCCTAATGATGATTTGATCTGGTAGTATGGTGAGAATGGGGCATGTGGGCGCGGCCTAAGAGGCCCGCAAGAAGGCGCCGAGACGGCCTGCAAGAGGCTGCCCAGACGGCCCAAGAGGGCCCCGCGAACTCCCTAAAACGGGCCCCAGTGCGAGGACACGAATCGACCCTTCGAGAGCGCCGCCCCAAGACGTCCTCAAAAGGACCAGAGATGGCTACCAGAGGGTCCAAGAAGCCCCCAAGACGACCCGGGAAGTTCAACGCTCCCCAGGAGAGAAGCATCCAAGGCCTCTTGGGTGCCGTTTGGGGACCTCTTTTCGTCCTCCTGGGGGTCACTCGGGGTCCTATTGGGCCGTCTTGAGTGCCTCTTGGGCCGTCTTGGGCGATGTGGGGCCGTCTTGGGCGCCTTTCGGGTCATCTTGGAGCCGTCGTGGAGCCACCTGGGCCGCCATTAGGCGCTCTTGGAGCTGTCTTGGGTGCTTCTTGGGCCGTCTCGGGCGCCGCTAGAGCCGTCCCGGGGCCGCCTCGGGCCCTTTCGGGGCCCTTTCGGGGCCCTCCTGGGCGTCTGGGGGCAGCATGGGGCGATCTGGGGGCCTGTACAGCCGTCTTGGAGACTGTGCAGACGGAAAGACTTGGAGACGGGGCGGTGGGGGCCTGTACAGCCGTCTCGGAGAAGGAGTGGTTGGGCGGTCTTGGGGCCGTCTTGGGCCAGTCTGTGGCTCAAGTGATCCCCTGCACTGAGAGTCCTACTACTCTTACATCCCTGTTTCCCAACAGAACTGCACTGTTTGCATGCTCACCGAGGATCTTGATTACATCGTGGCTTCTCGTGTTCCCCTCAATTCGGATGGAGAGTAACTAGGGGAAGCTACTTCGCGTCCGCCTGCGACAGAACAAACAAACAGAGCTGGCACCCCCGTCAAGGACGTTTTGCAGCACCCTGCGGGTAGAGCAAAGCACCATCGCATCCACAGTCCACTACCGGAGATGAATGGCCTGGAAGATCTTCAAGCCGTACATCAACAACTAATCGACGACGACCTTGCCACAGCCGCCAGTTCAGTCGGGTAATGATATGGATGGCCCAACAGCTGGGCAATTCAAGCAAATATTGCGGCCAACTTCAACCGATCCAGAACGACAATCGTGCGATCAAGCAGCACGGCGTATCGCAACAAGACCTGCGGAACGCGGTGGAGTCTTTGAAGACGGCTGTCGATGATATTACTGCGCGGGTTGCCGTTCTCGAGTTGCTTCCACATCGTCCAGATGTCGATTATGAGACTGGTTCCTCACGCAGTTTGGCTTTCTCAGTTGAGGCGAAACTCATTGAGATCGAGCGCCAAATGGCGGAACTCACCACGATAAAGCAGTCTTAGTGCAATGCTGTCATTGGTGGATTGGGTAATTTCGATACCTTGCGGGACGCGTCAGCGTGGGTCAATGAACAAGCGCTTCGCTTCGGAGCTCTGGAGCCTAAGGAGACCTTCATAAAAGGCGACACGTTCCAGCAAATCTCCTTCGCAAAGTTTTCCACGGCCAATGCCCGGGACACATTCGTGACATTTCTGGTGAAAGCTCCATTGAAGCATCAGGGAAACATGATTTGGACGCGCCCAGAGCAACCATCGGCAAAAAAGAGTCCCAGAGAGTTTCTTGCTCGGCTTGCGTAAGACATTCTTGGGATGGGGTTATTCCAAACGCGAGGTAGGTGTGGATACTCCTGAACAGGAGCTCAAAAAGGCTAAAGAACCTGTGTGTCACGTGCGCCGGGTCCGCTCTCCAGATTACGTGGTGTGGAGCATGGGTTGCTTGGGCCGATCTTACAAACAGCCCAGAGGCTTCTGACCTATCCGATCGCGCCAATGGGGCCCTCCAGCGCGCTAAAGGCAGCTGCAAGGGAAAGAAGGGCAACCAGCAGGAAATGCGACGGCGCATCGGCACTACAAGTACGACGAGTCAAATGGGTCACATTTCCATGTTCGCCAATACTGTGTGGAAGAATTGCCTCCTGGAATGTCGAAGGCATCAGCCCGGAGAAGCCACACAACTTGTACGAGAAAACTAGGCACATGTCTGAATCGAATATCAGCGTGCTATGTTTTCAAGAGACACATGGCCGTGGTTCACAGATTTTGGAACACGAGGGATGCTTGCTGATTCTTTCTGGGATGGAACACGACAGCGGAGACTATGCAGGAGTCGGATGCGTAGTGGCACCCTGGATGAGACGCCGTCAAAGGGTATATGCAGAAGGACAACAGAATGGCCAGCATTCGGCTCCAGCTATCTGGTGGAATTCTTGGAGATTACAGTATACGCTTGAACAAACGAGCCCTCCTCCTCCTCCTCCTCCGCCATCCTCATCCTCCTCCTCCTCCTCCTCCTCCTCCTCCTCCTCCTCCCCCGTATGATATCCGCCACGATATTGTTTACCCATCTACTGGCACTCACAGACGCAAATCTCATGGGCCAACCGTCCAGCCGGGGGACTCCAACGCGAGGCTCCTGCAACGTCATGCCAGAGAAGGAAAAGATATTGGACCCTGTCTTCTCGAGAACCCTGCAGGGAGAAGTGGGAGCCAACGCCGAACCGAGAGTCACTGTTGGAATCGCGTGGTGCTCTGGAGGCGTGCGTTGCGAGTACACTCTTCGACGCAGGACTCGACGCCAAAGCGACCTACCGCGATCTGGGCACCCATCCAGCAGAACCAATACAAATCGGGGCGTTGACCTAAGGAACCCCAAATAAGGAACGAGGCCCCTTTTTTTCCATAACTGAAACTTTGATTTCCCATCGAAAATCTGGAGAAAACCTAGGGCGAACTGTGAAACAATGAAGGAACACGGAGCCCCTCCCCAACGAGAAGGGTTCCTTCTTCAGCGCCCCGATTGTAGTTGAGCGAAGCTGGCTCAGCAGCGTTACGGCCATCTGGAGCGATCGGCGGAGGGCGCTCCGATCGCATCGTTTCGTGCAGATGGTGGACCTCGACGCCGACATCCCCAAGAGAGAGCGCCCAACAAGAACACCCAAAGCAGATCTGACGACGCTACAAAACAAGAACACCGCAGATACATAGGCAGATTCACTTGCCCGCAGTTGGGAGAGCAACCCGCCTTGTACAGATCTGGAGTCCAGGGCACAATCCATGGCTACATGCATGCTGGGATCTGCACAACATGTTCTGCCAACCATCCCCGCGCAGAAGCACCGGCCATGGATCTCAACGAGAACGCTAGATCTTATCGAAGAGCGGAATCGCCGTAGAAATGCCAGGGCGGATGTAAAGACATGAAAGGCCTCAACAAACAGATACAACTTTCGGCACTTGCCGACATGGCTGGACGAAGCAATAACACAAAACGGATGGCAAGCTATTCGACCACTCCAGAGAGGGCAGCCGATGGAATATGGGCGTCTGCGAGATACCCAGGCAATCTAGTTGACGCAGAGGTGCGATCCGAAACGATGGCCAACCATTTGGAAAAAGAACAATGAAAATTATGCCATGAGGCAGAGCAGTTTTCGAACTTAGCGGAAGACAGCGGCTTCTTACCCATCGACGTCGCTAGCATCAAGTTGGAAGAGGTTCGACGAGCAGTCCAACATTTGACGGTGCAGAAAGCGGCTGGGAATGATGGAGTACCCCCTGATCTATGGCACGCGCTATGGAGGAACAGCGCGGCCCTAGAGATATTAAGAGAGCTTTAAGATGACTGCTGGCAGAAGAAAAACATACCAGCGCATTGGCGAGAAGCTTCAGTTGCATCAATTTTCAAAAAAAAGGTGGCACCTCCGAACCATCCAAATACAGTCCCATATCTCTGTTAGCAGTGGGCTATCAAATTTTGGCCAAAACAATTTTACATCGACTCAAGACTGGAAGAACGGAAGAACAACTACGAGAATCTGAATATGGATTCCGGCCTGCCCGGGGCACCAGCGACGCACTATTCTTAGTGCGGAGACTCATTAATGCTGCTTTGGAAAACAAACATGGGAAACTCTTCTTGCTGTGGCTAGACTGGAGCTAAGCTTTTGAACGTATAAGACCAGCGGGGCCACTGTTCGCACACCGCCACTTTCGAGTACCACCCGCCGTGCTGAACATGACTACCACGATCTAGAAGGCGCACATGTTTGTCGTCAAAGATGGGGCAACCACATCATCGCAAAAGATTCGCCAGGCTGGAATTGCACAAGGTTGTCCTTCATCTCCTTACCTGCTCGTAATCGTTATGTCGGTGCTCCTTGATGCCGTCGACAAAGGACTTCCACGCGCAGCCAGGCACCTTCAAGAACAAGTCGTATGTGGTCACGAATGACGCGCTCTACGCCGACTACATGCCGCTCGTGGCACAGTGTCCGGAGTCACTTCAGAGGCATTTCCGTGTCGTGTCAAACATTGGGAAAACTTTTGGGCTGGACCTGGACGCTGGCCAAACATGATCATTGCGAATCATATCGGATGCTACGGTTGTGGGGCCGCATGGAGAAGAAATCAAATCGAAGGACAACGTTTTTTTATCTTGGCGGTCCCTTATGCGCAGATGGTCGGCCCAGGTCTGAAATCACGCGCCGTCTCGGAGAAGCAAACGGGGCATTTGACAAATGATGTACTGCCTGGAGCCACGCAAACATGACCAAACAGCACAATCTACGATTACTGAGAGCTTGCGCCTTCTCCAATGTATTGATTGCACGGGCTGGAATATTGCGTGCTATTCCAAGCAGACAAGAACAGTCTGTATCGATTTCAAGTATCAGCAATGAGCGCGTCCAGCTTGAAACACAATCTCCTTCATTGTCAAATCTATTATTGGAGAGGCAGCTTAAATATAATGGTGGATTAGCAAGGCACCTTCGCGATCGCTGCCGCAAACAATGGCTTTCCATACAGGCGAGGCGCACTCTTGAATGCCACGGGAATGGCGGTCCCTGAAGAACCGAGGCAGACCGAGCTTGCAGTGGACCAGCTACATGCACGCCCGCGCGCTGAGAGTCGCAGGAGACGACCCCGACCGCTTGCACATTAGATTGAATTCCTCTCCATGGGAACGGGATGCAGCTGCCAAATACTGCAAACACTCAGTGTGACTGCGATGAGCTGCCTCGCTCTGCCCAGTCGCCTCCCTCCTCCCTCTCCCCATCCCCGCATGCCCCCACCCCCTTCCTCTTCAGACGGAGTGCTGCTGCTTACCCTCGGGCGCCAGTTGCGCAGAGCTTGCAAGTGGTGGGCGGCCGAGGCTCAGTGACAGTTCCTTCGAATGCGTGTGCACATCTCCTGCCGATGCGCCATCCAAGCGCGGCTGTTCTTGTCTTGGGGCTGTCATTGGGTGCGGCTTGGGCCGTCTCGGGCGCCGCTAGAGCCGTCCCGGGGTCGTGTGAGGCCGTTGGGGGGCCCTCCCAGGGGCCTCTGGGCGCGTCTTGGAGTCTTGTGCCGGTCTTTGCTCGAAATGACGAGAAAATGGAAATTGTTCAAAAAACATAAGAAAATCAATGATTTCGTTTGCCGCGCCCCGTCTGGACGGCCTCTGGGGCCGTGTAGGGGCCATATTGGGGGTGTTGGGCCGTCTCGGAGCTCCCTGTAAGCCCTCTTAGGCGGCTCTTGGGGCCGTTCCGGGGGCTCCTGGAGGCTCTCTCGCGCCGTCTTGGCTCTCTCGTCTCTCTTGGGCTGTTTTGGGTTCCTCCAGGAGCCGTCTTGGAGCACTCCTGAGCCGTCTTGGGGCCCTTGCCAGAGCATTTTGAGCCTTGGAGTATTCGTGGGGGGGCCCCGGAGCCGTCTTGGGCCCCTCTTCGCTCGAAATCAAGAGAACCTGAAAATCGGCCGAAAACCATGGAAGAATCATTGATCTTCGGCCGCCGCGAGCTGTCTGGACGGCCTCTTGGGCCGTCTTGGGGCCATGTTGGGGCTCTTGGGCTGTCTCGGAGCTCTCCGTGAGCCTTCTTGGGCGGCTCTTGGGGCCCATTCAGGGGCTGAATGGGGCTCTCTCGCGCTGTCTTGGGGCTCGCTTGGGCCGTCTTGGCTCCTCCCGCAGCCGTCTTGTAGCACTCTTGAGCCGTCTTGGGGCCCTTGCTGGAGCTCTTGGGCGGCCTTGGAGCGTCCGCGAGCCCCAAGACCCGTCTTGGGCCGCTCTTGACCCGAAATCGCGAGAACCCGAAAGTCAGGCAAGAACCATACACAGATCAATGATTTCTAAGCGGCCCAGGGGCAACCAAAACAGGCCTTGGGCGCTTGGGCCGCCTTGGGGCGATCTAGGAGCCACCTCCTCCTCCTACTCCTCCTCTTCCTCCTCCTCCTCCTCCTCCTCCTCCTCCTCCTCCTCCTCCTCCTCCTCCTCCTCCTCCTCCTCCTCCTCCTCCTCCTCCTCCTCCTCCTCCTCCTCCTCCTCCTCCCCTCCCTCCTCCTCCCTCCTCCTCCCTCCTCCTCCTCCTCCTCCTCCTCCTCCTCCCTCCTCCTCCTCCTCCTCCTCCTCTCCTCCTCCCCTCCTCCTCCTCCTCCTCCTCCTCCTCCTCCTCCTCCTCCTCCTCCTCCTCCTCCTCCTCCTCCTCCTCCTCCTCCTCCTCCCTCCTCTCCTCCTCCTCCTCCTCCTCCTCCTCCTCCTCCTCCTCCTCCTCCTCTCCTCCTCCTCCTCCTCCTCCTCCTCCTCTCCTCCTCCTCCTCCTCCTCCTCCTCCTCCTCCTCCTAGCGATCCAGGAGTCCCTCAGGCCGTCGCGGGCTGCCTGAAGCCACAGAAGGCGGGAACGCGAAAATCACTCAAAACTCCTCCTCCTCCTCCTCCTCCTCCTCCTCCTCCTCCTCCTCCTCCTCCTCCTCCTCCTCCTCCTCCTCCTCCTCCTCCTCCTCCTCCTCCTCCTCCTCCTAGCGATCCAGGAGTCCCTCAGGCCGTCGCGGGCTGCCTGAAGCCACAGAAGGCGGGAACGCGAAAATCACTCAAGAAAATACCAAAAAAAACAGGAAATCCAAGAGCTTTGCCTCAGGGGGTCCTCTTGGGAGCCTCAGGGGAAAGCGGAGGGCATCACGCGACCCTCTCGGTACGTGCTGGGGTCGTCCTGCGCGAGCTCAGAGCGCGCTCGGGCCGCCTCGGGCCGTCCCGGACCGTCCAGGGGCCGCTCTGAAGCCACCATGGCGGCACCGAGGGCCTGGACAGAGCGGCTCAAGGGGGGGGGCCGCTCCACTGCCGCGGAGGACATTTGCGCACCCACTGACTGCGGCATTGTAGTAGAGGTGCTGGTCGGCTCCAATTCCACCTCCCACAGTTCGCTGAGCAGCAACAGCGCCT
>CAUYUJ010022039.1:62500-90000 GCA_963575745.1 Prorocentrum cordatum
GCGAGCCCCCAGGGAGCCCTGTCGGTGCTCACGAGGGCTTGGCCTGAGAGGAGGTCCTCCTGGCCGACCTGGGGGCCCACCGTGCGCGGCCGATGGACGGTTGGCGCTGGATGTCCGGCGGCCAGCGGAACCCACCACGAGAAGCAGAGAACGCACCCGAATTCGTCGAAGCTCTACATCCACTCCTGCTTTGAACCACAGTCGTCTCGGTGTTTCTTGCCAAGCTGTCCCCCAGGCGCGTACGGAAGGGTGTGTCCACGCCTTCGCTGGGCGCACAACTGTGGAACAGACTACTCTCCCGAAGCTGCCGAGAAGACGAATGGGCGGACTTCGGCAAATTTGCACATTTCCACATGCACGTAAGGTGTCGTAGTGTTTGTAGTCGTCCGTGCTGTCGCAGTGTATTACCCGAAGCATGCTACATGTCCACTGAAAGCGCATTTCCAAATGCAACGTTTGCAAACGCACGCAAACGCGTGTCCCAAGCAAATGTATTTGCACACCGCTTGCAACAGCAGTTTCTCGGCCTCATGCTCGTCTTGCTATGCCTCCGACGTTTGCTTACGAGCCTGCCCCTCTCTGCGTGCAAGTGCCTTAAGCTTCGCTTCGCTGACGAGCTGCCTCCAATTCTGCACGAGGTGTGGCCGATGGAGCCCTCGCCCACTCGAACTTGATGCCTTCCCAGGATTAGACATGTTTTACCAGGGCATCAATCTGATCACGCAGCCCATCGGACTTCGTCGGAAGGTCCCCCCCCCCACCTTCCCCTCCCGGAGCGGCCTTGAGGGAAGCGCTCCCTGACTACGGCCCCCGTCGCCATCGCCTGAGCCTGGCAAGCGCACCTGCTGGCGGGGGTCTCCGTCCCCTTGGCTTCCTTGGTGGCTGCTGGGGAGAGGCTGGAGGGACGGACCACAGGGAAGCAACGAACACTCCTGTGGACGACTTGTTTCCCCCCCCCTCCCCCTCCACGCACACACACACACACACAAACGACAACGAACGCCAAGGGAATACTCTCGTGGACGTGGCACTGAAGCAACGTTCATGAACACCCCAGATGATGAGAGGAGCGCTGGCAAGGCGAAGCTTCCAAAGCTTGTACATCCAGTCGGACTTGGCATCCTGCTTGGCCGACGATGCGGGAACCATGGCGTCGTCTCCGTACACGTGGTGGGCTGCCGGGAAGCCCGTACGAAAAGAGATGTCGAGCTTAGAAGCTCTGGCACTGCCGCGGATCAGCGGTATCCAGTCGGTTCGCAAAGCAACCACAAGACATTGAGCCTAAACGTCTTGAACCAAACTGGCTAGGGCCTATTCCTTCTCCTCCTCGTCATCATCATCATCATCATCATCATCATCATCATCATCATCATCATCATCATCATCATCATCATCTCATCATCATCTCATCATCATCATCATCATCATCATCATCATCATCATCATCATCATCATCATCATCGTCATCATCGTCATCGTCATCATCATCATCATCATCATCATCATCATCATCATCATCATCATCATCATCATCATCATCATCATCCCCTTCCTCCTTCGTCGAAACACCCACCCCCGCCACCAACCCGATCCCCCACAAATTGAAAGGTTGGAAAGCAGAGGGGGAGGGGCAAGGACAGAGGAGAAGGAGGAGGGAGCAGGAAGAGGAGTCACAAGGAGGAGGAACGGGAGAAGGAAGGAGGGAGGCTGGGAGGAGGGAGGAGGAGGAGGAGGATCGGCCTGAGCCGCCTGCAGCGGGCGACCCCCCCTGCGGCTCAAGCCAGGTTGACATGCGCGCCAGTCCAACAGAGCAGGCGGCGGGCTGCCGTGGCTCCCGCGACATGGCTCGAGGGCTGGCCAGGGCCCGGCCACGGCGACGGCAGGCGGGCGCCCCTCCGGTGGCCGGGCACCGCGCGGCTCGTGCAGCGCAGGCGGCGGCGGCGTCCTAGGCGCCCGAGATGCTCACGGGCGATGGCGAGGCCGCAGACCGAATCTGCGGGTTGCAGACCCGAGCGGTGGGAGCTCGCGGCCGGGAAAAGCAGCCCGGCCGGCTCACTCGGCTCCGCGGAGGTGCCGCTCCTCGTGCAGAGAGAGCCTCGTGGGCAGCCTGGCCGCGGCCCCGGCGCGGCTGCTGCCCCAGGCCCGGGCTGGGCCGAGGCGGGGCCACCGCGGCTCCGCCTCGGCGCTCCGCGCGGACGCCCCGGCCTCTCCCGAGGGCCGGGTGGCTCTTATAAGCGCTGGCTCGGAGAGCGGGAGCCCCCTGGAGAAGCAGAGCGGCCAGACCGACCTGCTGCTGGGCGGCGCTGTCAGCGGGCTCGGGCGAGGAGGGCGGCTGCCTCGACGGCGACGGCGCGGCCAGGGGGCCCCCCTGGGGGGTGGGCGCCTGGCCCGCCGCACACGGGCGGTCGGGGAGGCGGTCGCGGCAGGGGCCTCGACAACCGCAGCGGAAAGTGAGGACGAGGCATGCTCCCAGGAGCGCACGAGCCGCATGCAGGCTGTCGGGTTAAGGTGGCCGTGGCAAGGGCTCCGACAGCCGCAGCGCACAGCGAGGACGAGGCACGCCTCAAGCGGCGCGCGGGCCCATAGGCGCTCAGCGTCGGAAACGGCGACCGAGGCGAAGAGGCCGACGTCGAGATCCAGAGCGACGCCGACGGCGTGACAGGGGTCCTCCTCCTCCTCCTCCTCCTCCTCCTCCTCCTCCTCCTCCTCCTCCTCCTCCTCCTCCTTCGAAGAGCAGCGGCAGCGCTGGCGCCTGGGGGACGCCCTGGCCAAGCTGCCCGTCCGTTCGCGCGGCGCCCGTGCGCGTTCTCGGACGCCGCGCGCGGGCCGAAGTGAATCTTTTTGTGGCCTGTCGCGCTGGAGATCCTGCTGAAACCCTGAGATCCTGGCCTGTTATTTTTTTGTTTCACAACGGGCGTCTTCACTCCCCGGGACCCTCACAAATCGATCCAGCTCGAGAAATGACGCAGAAAGCTGGGGTCCAGGGCTCCAGTCGTAACGAGTTTCGCGATGTCGCATTGTTGTGCAACGTCGGATTTCAGGGAGTCCTGGACTCTGAGGTCGGACTCGAGCGAGGAGGTGGCTGCCGACAGGGTGCGCAACCAGAGGGCCAGCTGAAGACGAGGGACGAGGTCTTAGACGAGCCCCTGGCCATGGAGGCCAAGGGATCTCGCTGCCCTGCGTGGCTTCGTCCTCGCTTCGACAAGCCAGAGACCTTCTTTGGGCTCGCCCAGGCCTGACCGCCTTGCTCTTTGTTGGCCGCCTCATCGCTCTGCGGTAACGGACGGCTGCAGAGCCAACAGGAGCCAAGAGGGAGAGGGAGGAGGAGGAGGAGGAGGAGGAGGAGGAGGAGCAGGAGGAGCAGGAGGAGGAGAAGGGGAAAAGAGGCAAGGAAGGAAGAAGAGAAGGAGGAGGGAACAAGGAGGAGGAGCAGGAGGAGGAGGAGGAAGAGGAGGGACGAGGAGGGAGAGCAGGAGAAGGAGAAGGAGGGAGGCAGAGGAGGGAGAGAAGGGAGAGGTGGGATGATCACAGGAGGCGCAGCACCAGCGGCAACCGCGGGGAGGGCGGCCCAGCGACCGCGGAGCCTCCGGCTAGCTGCCCGGTTTCCGTCACGCCCGCGTCCTTCGCAGCGTCCTTCGCGGCCTCGTGGCCGTCGCCGCCGACGACGACCACGACGACGACGACGACGATGACGACGACGACGACGACGACGACAACGGCGACGACGTTCGTGACGACGACGACGTCGATGACGACGACGACGACGACGACGACGACGACGACGACGACGACGACGGCGGCGACGACGACGACGACGACGACGACGACGATGGGACGCACAGAGACATACTAATACTATATGTCCTCATTGGAGGCGCGCGTCCAACCCGAACGTATAGTATAACCATCTTGTAGTATATCATTTCCCGAGCGGTGTGCCCAGAAAGCGCCTGCCACGACGCATATACTATAAGATTTCTCGGTGCGCGCGTCGCCCTTGGGGGGGCGACGCACATATAGTATAAGTATGCTGGGGCGACGCCGAGACAACGACGACGACGACGACGACGACGACGACAACGACGACGACGACGACGACGACGACGACGACGACGACGACGACGACGACGACGACGGAGACGACGACGACGACGGCGACGACGACCACGACGCCGACGCCGAAGCCGACGCCGACGCCGACGCTGACGCCGACGCCGACGCTGACGACGACGACGACGACGACGACGACGACGACGACGACGACGACGACGACGAAAACGACGACGACGGCGGCGGCGAAGGCGACGGCGACGACGACGGCGGCGACGACGACGGCAACGACTGCGACGACGGCGACCACGACGACGAGGACAGAGACGAACGGCAGGAAGAAAGAACGGGCGGGGAATGGAGCAGAAGGGCAGGGAAACGGAACTCGGCCTCGTCCGAGACCCTGCGCGCGGGGGCCGGCGCCTCGCTCGGCACCGGCGGTTGCCGCCACGGCGACTGCCTGTGCCTCTGGCTGCAGAAATGCCCTTGCCTTGCGATCGCGGGAAGCAACACGTGTACATCAGCGAAGAAGTCACCATTGGTTTGAGCGTGGACCGCCGACCACGACGCCGCGAGAGGCAGCCTGCGCTGGCAGTGGCCCTGGTGAGCTTCAGTTTTGACATTCAAGCTCACTTTGCTTCTCGGGGGCGCGCAAACATGGATTAGCGATCCATGGATTTGGCGCGCGGCCGCCAAATCCATGGATCGGGCGAGGTGCCCTGCCCAAAATGCGGCTGGTGCCGCCTCGATCGGCGGCTGAAATCCGCGATTTCCCATGGAGACGGGACCCAGCGCTGATCCACGCCCTCATAATCCATGTTTGCGATCGCCTCAACGACGCCGTGATAGAAAGCTTGCGCTGGCAATGGCCCTGGTGAGTTTCACTTTTGACATTCAAGCTTCCTTCGTTTCGGACCTGGTTCGCGCAAGCTTCGCGCTGGCTCTGGTCAGCTAGATGGGCACTTCAGGCCGCAAGATGGCTCCAAGATGGTCCAAGAAGGCCCCACGTGGGGCACAAGAGGGGCCCAAGACGGCCTCCCTCACGAGCGCCCAAAACCGCTCCAAGAGCGGCACAAGAGGGCCCCAAGAGGCCCCTGTCCGGGCCCCGACGACGGAACCCTGTCAGGGAGCCCCCCCCTCTTTCTTCAGCCTGCAAGATGGCTCCAAGACGGCTTCAAGGCTTCCAAGAGGGCCCAAAGAGAGCTCCAAGAGGGCCCAAGAGAGCCTCAGAAGGCCCCAAAGCTTCAAAAATGGCTCCAAGAGGGCCAACGGGCCTTCAAGAGGCCCCCAAGAGACTCCAAGAGGCCCAGAAAAAGCCCTGCAAAAAGCCGCCGAGAGACATCCCGAGGCACCCTCGAATGCATCCAAGAGGCCCTGACCCAGGACCTCGGCCATCATAGAGGGATGGGCAGAAGACCACTTGATATTTGGTACAAGTGAATAAATATGCGAGGCACTGAAGCCAGAAACACTTGTAGAACATGAATCGCATTGCATATGCGCGGGAACGAACGAATGAGCGCACCGTTAAGGCGACAGCCACCTTTCGAAGCATGAACGCACTTCATCCGTGTGACTGCTGCAAGCTTTCAGCTTCATGATCAAAAATGCTGAGGAAGTCTCAAGCGCACTGCCCCGACAGCCCTAGCCCGTCTCGTGGCGCTACGAAGAGGAGTTGCGCATCAAGATAGCTCTATGGTTTTGGGTTCCGCCTACAATTGTGACCAGGAGGAGGGATGTGCGCCGCCAGAGTATGTCCGTATCCACTAGGGTCGTGTCCCAGGGAATCGCGGAGCGGTGGATATGAATATCTGCTCGCCCATGCAGTAGATGTCTGCCCGCCCATGGGTGGGGGGGATCGCCGCGCGGTGGATGATATGGATATGGATCTGCCGCATGGGCGAGACGACATCCAAATCCACCACTCCGCGATTCCCCGAAACACCACTCCGAAGCGGTGGACACGGACAGGTTGTGGCAGTGGAGGATGGTTGAAGAGCAGGGAGGAGGGAGAAAGAAGTGAGGATAGAAGAACAAAAATCTGTACATACATACACCCTGCGAAATGATTAAGAAATCATGGGTTAAGAAATTCATAGTCTCAGAATCTGAATGAAAACCCAGAACGTCTATTCAAATCTTAGGATTTACATTGAAACATTAAGAATAATCGAGACTCTGGCCGAAAACTTAAGTTTTCTTAAGCATCGCCTAAGGTGTACATACATACTTCCTCTGAGGTCCGCGCGGATTTCTTGGATCGGCTCTGGACCCCCTCACTGGCACGCACAGCGCGCCGGAAGCGGCGCTGGATGCGCCGCCAGGGAAGCCCAGCGCGGATCCAAAGAGTCCGAAAAGACACTCGAGAAATGATGCCTATGACGCTTTCGTTTTCCGAGAAAGGGCACGCTAGTGACCCGAATCGACGCTAATCGACGCTAAATCGACTGAGCCCGGCGCCGATCCGAGAAATCCGGACGGACCTCCGCGAGCTAAGACTCCTGCCACTTCTTGTAGATCGAGGGGAAGAACGATGAGAGATGGCGATGGCGATAACGATGACCATGGCGTCATCGTCATCGACGTCGCCGTCGGCATCGTCAGCATCGAAGGGGGGCGGCAGGAGGAGGGGGCCCCACCTCGGGAGCCGCTGGGCCGGCCGCGGGCTTGCCCTTGCCCTTGCCCTTGCCCCTGGCGGAGGGCGCGGCCGCAGCGGCAAGCGAGGGGCGGGGCAAAGCGGGGGGCAGGGGGAGGGAGGAGGAGGGAGGCAGCGAGGACGCGCGGGAGGCAGGGATGGGAGGGAGGGGGAGGGGGGGGGGGAGAGGGGGGAGGGAGGGCCGGTCGGGCACAGCCAGGAGGGGGACGCCTATGCTGTCTGGTCAGGCTGCCGCACGCCCCACGCGCGGGGGCCGTGCGCCTCCCTCCTCTGGAATGGGACGCGGGATGCTCTACCCCCCGGGTATCCCTGGGGAGGGGCTCTGGGCTCCTGTATGGAATCAAAGACGAAAAGCGAACTCGGCCTGGCCCGCCCACGGGGCTCTCCTTACGTGCTTCCGTCGCATCGCCCCGGATCGGTTTTGGCGATTCGCTCCCGCGGCGCCTCGGCCACAGGGAGGGGAGAGGGCGGGGGAGCCGGGTCAAAGAGGAACACCCCAGGCCAACAGCGTTGCGATGATATGATATGATATGATATGATATGATATGATATGATATGATATGATATATGATATATGATATATGATATATGATATATGATATATGATATATGATATGATATGATATGATATGATATGATATGATATGATATGATATGATATGATATGATATGATATGATATGATATGATATGATATGGTATGATATGGTATGGTATGATATGGAATGGTATGGTATGATATGATATGGTATGACATGATATGATATGATATGATACGATATGATATGACATGATATGGTACGATATGATATGATATGACATGGTACTATATGGTATGATATGATATGATATGATATGATATGTTATGATATGGCATGGCATGACATGATATGATATGATATGAAATGGTATGATATATGGCATGGTATAATATGATATGATATGATATGATATGACATGGCATGGCATGACATGACATGACATGACATGGCATGGCATGACATGACATGACATGACATGACATGACATGACATGACATGGGATGGCATGACATGATATAGTATGCTATGATATGATATGATATGATATGATATGATATGGCATGATATGATATGATATGATATGAAATGATATGGTATGATGTGGCATGATATGATATGATATGGCATGACGTGGCATGATATAATATGGTATGATATGATATGACATGGCATGGCATGACATGGCATGATATGTTATGAGATGATATGATATGATATGATATGATAATATACGATATGATATGATATGGTATGCTATGATACAATACGACATGATATGATATGTTATGATATGATATGATATATATATATGTACATGCGTATATGTATACGTATGTATAGATGTGACGATGTGTGTATTCGTATCTATGTAAATATGTAAATATTGTGTATATATGTATTAAAACTACGCGTGCGCTTCGCGCGCGCTTAGGTTCTAGCAAGCCCCAAGCGCCGCAAGCTCAAGAAGACCCCCTCCGTAGGACTGGCTGAAGCCGATCACTAAGTCACAGACTCGGGCCCCAGCGTACGGAGAAGCTGGAACACGTCCCCAGTGCTACCATACGATGCAAAAGGATATTTGGGGCAACGTTGTGCGAAACGATCCGCGGACGGCCACGAGAAGGCGATCAATCCTGTTCCCAGTCAACTTCCCAGACAGCTCTCTGGCAGCGTGATGGTACTTCGGACCCTCCGAGACCCTCGGGCCCGTTATGAAACATGTCCCCGGAAGGAGGACATGATGTGTTGGGGTGTGTTGGTGGGCCTCTTGGGCGTTCCCTGGGGGCCGTTGGGGGCCTTTGGGGGCTTCCTGGGGGCCTCGTGGGGGCCTCATGGGGCTTCTTAGGGGCCTCATGGGGCTTCTTGGGGGCTTCTAGGGCCAGAAGCCTCGAAATATCGGTTCGTGGTCTCCCTCTGGGTCCCCTCTTGGGGCGTTCTTAGGGCACACTTGGGCTGTCTGGGGAGCCTCCTGGGCCATCTTGGGGCCCTCTTCGGGGCCTCGTGGGCCGTCTTGGAGCGATCTGAAGGGCCCCCGAGGCCGTGAGGGAGCGTTGGGAAACGGGAAAAGCGAGAACACCAAAATCCTTCAAAAACTCCCGGAACATGGATAAATGTTGCCTCCCAGGGCCCTCTTGGGGAGCCTATTGAGGCCGTCCTGGAGCGTGTTGGAGTCCTCGTCGGCCGTCTTGAGGTCATCTAGGGCGTCTTCGGGCCTCTTGGGATCGTCTTGGGCCCCTTCGGGACCCCCTAGCTTGTCGTGGCCCGTTTCGGGGCGGGCCCGGGCCGTCTCGGGAGCTCTGGGCCCCCCCAGAACCCCGAGGGGGGCGCCCATGGAGGGTGCAGGCACTGGCCCGCCCCCCCCCCTGGCCTACTCCGATATACATATATATACACACACACACACATACACATACATACATACATCCATCCGTCCATACAGACAGACAGACAGACAGAAAGACCTACCTACCTACCTACCTGCCTGCCTGCCTGCCTGCCTGCCTGCCTGCCCGCCCGCCCGCCCGCCCGCCCGCCATCCCTCCCTCCCTCCCTCCCTGCCTGCCTGCCTGCCTGCCTGCCTGCCTGCCTGCCTGCATGCATGCATGCATGCATGCATACATACATGCCTACATGCATGCATACATGCATACATGCTGCATGCATATATACATACACATACATACATACATACATACATACATACATACATACATACATACATACATACATACATGCATGCATGCATGCATGCATACATACATACATACATGCATGCATGCATGCATGCATGCATGCATACATACATACATACATACATACATACATACATACACACATACATACGTACATACATACATACATACATACATACATGCATGCATACATAGATACATACGTACATACATACATACATACATACATACATACATTCATACATACATACATGCATGCATGCATGCATGCCTGCAGACAGACAAACAGACAGATAGACAGACATACATGCATACATACATGCATGCATGCATACATACATGCATACATACAGACGCACGTGCATACATACATGCCTACCTACCTACCTACCTACCTAGACACACACACACAGAGCTATATGCATGCATGCGTGCATGCATGCATGCATGCATACATACATGCATGCATGCATGCATACATACATACGTACATACATACATACATACATACATGCGTACGTACATACGTACATACCTGTATACATACATACATGCATACATGTATACATGCATACAGACACACATAGGCTCATACATGCATACATACATGCATACATACATGCATACATATGTAAATACATACATACATACATGCATGCATACGTATATGCATAGATGCATACATGCATACAGACATGCAGTCATTCACTCATTCATACATACATGTATATATATATATATATACATACGTGCATACATACATACATACATACATACATACATACATACATACATACAACCATGTATACATAAATACATGTACATAATCATATACATATACATATACATATACATATACCTATGCATATACATATACATGTACATATACACATATCTATACCTATACATAGACATAGACATATACATATACATATACATAGTCATATACATATACGTATACATATACATATACATACATACATACATACATACATACATACATACTTACATATATGAATACATACATACATACATACATACATACATACATACATGCATGCATGCATGCATACATACATACATATATATATATATACATACATACATATACACATATGTGTGCTAAAACCGTTGCGCGCGCTTCGCGGTCGCTCAAGTTCTAGCTAGGGTCATGATCATCGTTATCATTGTCATCCTCATCCCCGCCATCTTCATCGTCATCGTCATGGTCATGGTCACCTTCACCATCACAACGATCACCAGTATCACCATTATCATCAGCATCGTCATCACCATCGCCATCATCGTCATCGTACTCTTCAGCATCATCATCCGCATCATCAACATCTTGTTGGTCGTCGTCGGCGTCGTCGGCGGCATAGTAATCGTCATCATCATCATCATCATCATCATCATCATCATCATCATCATCATCATCATCATCATCATCAGTGTCATCGGCATCATCATCCCCGGTCCACTGCAGTCCCCTTCCCCTCCTCCTCTTCACGTTCTCCCTCTTCCTCCTCCTCCTCCTTCTCCCCCGCCTCTCCAGGCCTTCCTTTGGAGTCCTCTTGGCTCGTCGTGGGGTGCTCAGCCCGTCTTGGGGCCCTCCTGGGGCCCTCTCCGACCATGTAGGAATCCTCTGGTGGCCCCCTCGGGCTTCCTGGGGGCTCTCTTGGGCAGTCTTGTAGCTTCCGTGCCGCTTGAAGCTCTCTTCGACCCATCTTGGAACCCTCTTTGGGGCCTCTGGGGCCGCCTGCGGCCCATTTTGGTAACCTCTTGGGCCGTCGCGACCGCTGGTAGAACTGAAAAGCGAAGCTCCCACTAAATATACGTTTTCCCATGGGGAAATGCTTGACTGTTGCCTTTGGACGGCCTTCTCAGCGGCCTCTTGGACAGGCCTTTTGTGGCCCGTCTGGGAGCCCATTTCGGCTGTCCCAAGCCCCTCTTGGCATGTCAATGGTAGCTGAGCCGTCTTGGGGCCCTCGGGGGGCCCTCTCCGACCATGTAGGAATCCTCCGGTGGCTCCCTCGGGCCCCCTGGGGACTCTCTCGGGCTGTTTTGGAGCTCTCTTGTGCTGCTCGACGCTCTCTTGGGGCTGTCTTGGAGCCCTCTTGGGGGCCTCGTGGACCGTGTGGCGCCGATTTGGGGAGCCTTTGGGACCGACGTGGCCGCCGATGGAACACAAGAAACTAAAATCGTAGAAACGTACGTTTTTGCATGGGATTGCACCCGGGAGCCTTCGCAGCGGCCTCCTGGACCGTCTTCAAAGAGTCCTGGTAGGCCTTTCTTGGATCCTCTGGGAGCCCAGTTCGGACTTTCCTGGTCCCGCTTCGCCCTTCATGGGGACCTGAGCCCGTCTTGGGGCCCTCGGGGGGCCCTCTCCGACCATGTAGGGATCCTCTGGTGGCCCCCTCGGGCTTCCTGGGTACTCGCTTGGGCCGTGTTGGAGCTCCCTTGTGCTGCTTGAAGCTCTCTTCAGGCCGTCTGGGGGCCCTCTTGGGGGCCTCTTGGGCCGTCTGGGGCTCATTTGGGGAGCCTCTGGGGCCGTCGCGGCCGCTGGTAGGACTGAAAAGCAAATATCCAGGAAATATACGCTTTTCCGTAGGAAATGCTTGATTATTGTCCTTGGAGAGCCTTCTCGGTGGCCTCTTAGACCGTCTTGAGTGCCTTTGTCGCACCAGGAGCAGTCTTGGACTGTCGTCGAGCGCTCGTGGCCCGTCCAGAAGCCATCTCAGCGCGCTCTTCAGCCACCTTCCAGACAACCTGGGACACTTTGGGCGCCTCTTGGGCCAGCTTGGGAGCCTCTGGGGGGGTTTGGGGCCCCTTCTGAACCTTCTTGGAGTTCCCCAGGCCCCTGGCCACCCTTGCGAACCAGTGGTCGCAGTCCTGGGCCCTCCCCTGGCCTACTCCGAGACATAACTAAACATACACATATTTCGTACACACATATACAAACATACATACAGGCATACCTATACGCATACCTACATACATACATACATACATACATACATACATACATACATACATACATACATACATACATACATACATACATACATGCATACATACATACATGCATGCATGCATGCATGCATACATACATACATACATACATACATACATACATACATACATACATACACACACATACATACATACATACATACATACATGCATGCATGCATGCATGCATGCATACATACCTACCTACCTACCTACCTACCTACATAGATACAGACATACATACATACATACATATAGACGTACATATTACATACATACATACATACATACATACATACATACATACATACATACATACATACATACATACATACACACCTACATACATACATACATACTTACATACTTACATACATACATACATACAGACAGACATACATACATACAGATATGCATGCATGCATACATACATGCATGCATACATACATACATACGTACATACACACAGGCATACATACATACATACATGCATACATACATGCATGCATGCATGAATGCATACATATATACATATACATATGTGCATACATACATACGTACATGAATACGTACATATGTTCATAAATGTACATATACACATACACACACATATGCATATAGTTATACATATACATAGACATCTACGTATACGTACACATATACACTTAAATATGCATACACATAGACATACATATACCTGTACAAATACATATACATATACGTATACACATACATGTATAAGTACCTGTGCGTATACATATACCTATGATTGTGCGCATTCATATGCATATACATATGCATATACATATGCATACGCATATACATATACGTACACGAACATATAAATTTACCATTACATAAATATACATACATCTACATACACGTACATAGCATATACATACATGCATGCATACATACGTATATATGCATATGCATGCACATACATACATGTACATGCCTACACATGCATACGTACATGCATGCATGCATACATGCATGCATGCGTACATGCATACATACGTACATATTTACATGCATATACACGTACATACATTACATGCATACATACAGTTATACAAACATACCTACATACATACTTACATACATACATGCATGCATGCATGCATACATACATACACCTATATATATATATATACATGCATACATACATACATATCTACATACGTACGTACCTATGTAAAGATACATACATACATACATGCATACACGCATATATACATGCATACATTGATACATGCATGCATGCATGCATACATACATGCATGCATGCATGCATACAAACAAACATACATACATACATACAAACAAACAAAAAATATACATACGTATAACACGCACACACACACAGACAGACAGACAGACAGACAGACAGACAGACAGACAGACAGACAGACAAACGTACACGACCCAAAAGACCCAAAAAACGAATCTGGTAACAATGCTGCTTTTGCCTTTTTTGCCTCTCGGGGCCCTCTTGGGGGACAAATTGCACGTGTTGTGAGGCGTCTTGAAGCCTCTTGGGGCCTGCTTGGGGGCCTCTTGGGGGCCTCAGGGGGTCCTCTTGGGCCGGGATGCTCGCAATTCCAATTGGATTTCCCCAGCTTGGGCTCCTCTTGGGGCCATTTGGGAGGCCGTTCGGGCCATCTCCGCTGCCTCTGAGACTGTCTTGGGACCCTCTTGGGCCGTCTCGGCGCCCTCTGGGGGTCTCTTGGGCCGTGTTGGGGTATTCGTATGGGCCCCCGAGGCTGTAAAGGACGGTACGAAGACGAAAAACACGAATGCGGTTAACATATATTTTTGCCTCTCGGGGCCCTCTGGGGGTCAAATTGCACGGGTTATGAGGCGTCTTGGAGGCCTCGTGTAGGCTGCCCTCTTGGGGGTCTCGGGGATCCTCTTGGGGAGTGGGGCTCGCAATTCCAATTGGACTGCCCCATCTTGGGCTCCTCGTGGAGCCCTCTGGGAGGCCGTTGAGGCCCACCTGGATGCCTCTGGGACCGGCCTGCGACTCTCTTGGGCCGTCTTGGCGCCCTCTGGGGGGCCTCTTGGGCCGTGTAGGGGCGATCTCAGGGGCCCCTGAGGTCGTCAAGGATGGTGCGAAGACGAAAGACACGAATAAAGTAAAAATGCACGCTTTACAAAGGGAATGAAGCTATTTTTGCCTCTCGGGGCCCTCGCGGGGGGCTAATTGCAAGGGTTACGAAGCGTCTTCGCAGCCTCTGGGGCCGTTGGAGACGTCCCGTCGAAATCGTTTTCAGGGTGGTTGGCGGCTGGCTGGCTGCTGCCGCCGTGACTCTCATCGGACCGCCCTCCGAGGCGATTTTGGGCTTCCAAAGGTCCGGCCGGGCCCCCGGGCCACCCATTTGTAGTAGGGGTCGTGGCCCCGGGCCCGTGGGCCCGGTCCCCCGTTATATGTGTGTATCTAGATATTTGCATATATGTATACATCTACGTATATATATACTATGTTTAAATGTATTTGCACACTACATGCACGTATATATCCGTAAGGGCTTCGCCCCATGTCGCCGGCCCCCTGTCTCGGATAATGGGAGATGCAAACGCTAAACCATGAGGTCTGGGCGTCGCCGTGAAGCAGTGTCGGGACCTGTTTGTTTATCGACCCTGACCCTACGGATCTGCGTCACAGGTGCCACCGAATTTCAAAAATGTGTCAAATCCATTGTGTTTTTGGACCCTGATCCTACTGATCTGCGTGAGGGGTATGGCAAATCCCATGTGTTTTTTGACCCTGACCCCGCCGATCTGCGTGAGGGGTACCACCGAATGTCAGAAAAGTGGCAAATCCCCTATGTTTTTGGACCCTGACCCCGCCGATCTGCGTGAGAGGTATCAAGTTTTACCCACCCCAGCAAGTCAGAGCACACGCTCAGGGCGTGGTAAAAATACCCGTTTTGGGCCTCCCCCCCTCGCGCGGTCCATCAACAAGGAACAGTAAGCAGCAAGAAGTCAACAAGGAACAGTAAGCAGCAAGAAGCAGAACTGTAACAGTGAAAACTGGAAGCTGCAACTGGCACAGGAAACTGCGAAGCTTCGGCCTACAGCCTGGTGGCCCCACAAGGGGGCCGGCGGATATATATATATATATATATATATGTATGTATATATATATGTATATACATATATATATATACATACATATATACATATATACGTGTAAATATGTGTATATATACATGGATGTACAAATATACATATGTATGTCTATATATACACACACGCAGTAGACACACGCGTGTAAATGTATATGTGTATGTGCATGTGAGTATGTACGTACGGATATATGTATATATATAAGAGAGAGAGTATGTGTGTATGTGTATGCGCGCACGCGTATGTACATGATGCGTATGTGTGTACATGTATGTATATGTAGACACATACGTATATGTTTATGTATAAACGCATGTGCACGTGCATGTATGTGCATATGTGTATGTGTATACGTGTGTAAAGGTATAGGTGTGCGAATGTATGTGTGGATGTTTATGTATGTGTATACGCACATGTGGTTACATGTTAATGTGTCTATGTATGTGTATGTGTATATGTGCCTAGATATGTATATGTTTGTGCGCATGTGTAACTGTGAATGTTCATGTACATGTGTATATATATATATACGGATATGGACATGTGTGTATGCATGTGTGTATGTATGTATGCATGCATGGATGTATGTATAGTTGTACGCCTGCGTGTACGTATGAATGTATACATGCATTTGTGTATGTACACTTGCATGTATGTATGTATGTATGCATGCATGTATGTATGTACGTGTATATGCACGCAGTACTTCACTGTGGTGCCTTGTCGTCGGATGCCCTGGGGTCTTGGAACGCACTTCAAGAGCAAAGGGTTAACGCAAGATGGCGTTTGATCAGTTGTTTTCCACCCTCGCCCATGTCAAAAATAAAAAAGCACCAGCCAAAAGAAAGGGAAGGGAGGAGAGGATAAAGGAAGAAGAAGGAGGACAAGGGACAAGGGCGTTGTGCGGAGAACCCCTGCGGCCCAAACGGCCACATAAATAATTCAAAAGCGGAAACAACGGCATTCCAAAGGGGAGAGGGAGGGAAGAGAGGAGAGAGGGAGGAGGAAGAGGAGGAAGAGAAGGAAATCTGAAAACGGCAACAACAACAAATTACCGGAACAATATCTCATACCCTTCACCCACGGAAGGGAGGCCCAGAGGTATTGAACTGGGAGCCTCAAGGGCCACGCTCCCATGCGAAGTGAACATAGCCACGACGCGAGACCGAGGTAACGTCACTTATGACAATAGCTGGAAATAGCAGAATAGCCTAGTTGTCCCAAGAAAGCCGGCCCAAGTTCTACCAGCTAGGGGCGGGACGCGCAAGAGTAGACGCCCCATGGGGCGGCAGCCAATTGGAGGGGCAAGAGAAGGCCAAGTGAAGCGGTGAACGCCGGCTACACAAAAAGCTCAACGCCTGCCCAGCCTGTAAGATTAGGAGCTGAAACCGCTACGTGAGACCTAGATCAGCGATGTCATGGATTCCGCCTTGTGCACCGAGGTGCGCTGGCATCCACCCAGGGGGCCATCACTCGGGTAGCGTTGATATATCTATGTAAAGAAATATGTATATCTCTATACATATATATATGTATGTACATAGATGTACGTAAGTACGTGTGTATGTATGTATGCAGGTACGTGTGTATGTATGTATGTATGCATGCATGTGTATGTATGTGTGTATGTATGTATATGTATGTGTGTGCATGCATGTATATATATACACATGTGTGTATGTATGTATGTATGTATGCATGTGTGTATGTATGTATGTATGTATGTATGTATGAATGAATGTATGTATGTATGTATGTATGCATGCATGCATGCATGCATGTATGTATGTATGTGTGTATGCATGTATGTATGTATGCATGCATGTATGCATGTGTGTATGTGTAGGTATGCGTGTGTGTATGTATGTATGTATGTGTGTGTTTGTTTGTATGCATGTATGCATGTATGCATGTATGCATGTATGCATGTATGCATGTATGCATGTATGCATGTATGCATGTATGCATGTATGTATATGTATGTATGTATGTATGTATGTATGTATGTATGTATGTGTCTGTATGTATGTTTGTATGTATGTATATTTGTATGTATGCATGTATGTGTGTATGTATGTAGGTATGTATGTATGCATGTATGTATAATTGCATGCAGACATACATGTATTCATGTATTGTGTAAGTGTGTGTATGTATGTGTATGTATGTATGTATGTGTGTATGCATGTGTGTGGATGTATGCCTGTTTGTATGGATGGATGGATGGATGGATGGGTGGATGGATGGATGTGCATGTATAAATGTGTGTTTGTATGTGGATGAATGAATGGATGGATATATGAATGTATGTTTGTATGCATGTACGTATGCACGTATGTATGTATGAATGTGTGTATGTGTGTATGTGTATGTGTATATATATATATATATAAATATATATGTTTGGATGTATGTGTATGCATGCATATGTATGTGTATGTATGCGTGTGTGTGGATGTGGGTATGGATGTTTATGTGTGCATGATTGATTGTATGCCTTTATGCATTAATCCTCATTCCTCCCTCCTCCCTCCTCCCTCCTTCCTCCCTCCTCCCTCCTCCCTCCTCCTCCTCCTCCTCCCTCCTCCCTCCTCCCTCCTCCCCCTCCTCCTCCTCCTCTTCCTCCTCCTCCTCCTCCGGCTCCTGCTCCTCCTCCCTCCTCCCTCCTCCTCCTCCTCCTCCTCCCCCTCCTCCTCCTCCGCCGCCGCCGCCGCCTCCGCCTCCGCCTCCGCTGCCTCCTTCTCCTCCTCCCCTCCCCTCATCATCAATCATCCCCCTCCACTTCCTCCTTCCTCCTCCCTCCTTCCTCCTCCTCCTCCTCCTCCTCCTCCTCCTCTCCTCCTCCTCCTCCTCCTCCTCCTCCTCCTCCGCCTCCGCCTCCGCCTCCGCCTCCGCTCCGCCCCCTCCGCCTCGGCTTCGCCTCCGCCTCGCCTCCTCCTCCTCCTCCTCCTCCCCTCCTCCTCCACTTCCTCCTCCTCCTCCTCCTCCTCTTCCTCCTCCTCCTCCTCCTCCTCCTCCTCCTCCTCCTCCTCTCCTCCTTCCTCCTCCTCCTCCTCCTCCTCCTCCTCCTCCTCCCCCTCCGCTTATCCCCACGTCCACCCGATCCCGTGCTCCTCGGCCCCACCGCAGGGGGGGAAGCGCTCGGCCTGAGGCCCCTGGCCACCGCCGCGAAGCCCAACATGGTGCCCTCGTGGGTCTCGAGGATCTGTTTGGAGGCAGCCTGAGGGCCGGGAGCCGCGGGGGGGAGGAGGGAGAGAGGGGGAGAGGGAGAGGAGAGGGGAGGGCAGGGGGAGGGGAGCGGAGGAGAGAGGGAAAGGCGAGAGTGAGGAGGGAGGGGAGGGAGGAGAGAGAGAGAGTAGGAGGAGGAGGAGGAGGAGGAGGAGGAGGAGGAGGAGGAGGAGGAGAGGAGGGAGGGAGGAGGAGGAGGAGGAGGAGGAGGAGGAGGAGGAGGAGGAGGAGGAGGAGGAGGAGGGAGGAGGAGGAGGAAGGAGAGGAGGAGGAGGAGGAGGAGGAGGAGGGAGGAGGAGGAGGAGGAGAGGAGGAGGGGGAGGAGGAGGGGGGAGGAGGGAGGGGAGGGGGGAGGGAGGAGGGAGGAGGGATGAGAGGGAGGAGGAGGAGGAGGAGGAGGAGAGGAGGAGGAGGAGGAGGAGGAGGAGGAGGAGGAGGAGGGGGGAGGAGGAGGGGGAGGAGGGGGGAGGAGGGGGAGGGAGGAGGGAGGAGGGAGGAGGAGGGAGGGGAGGAGGAGGAGAGAGGAGGAGGAGGAGGGGGAGGGAGGAGGAGGAGGAGGGGAGGGGGGGGGAAGGGGGGAAGGGGGAGGGCGAGGAGAGGGCCGCAGACTGGGCGAGACAGAAGGAGGGA
Organism: Prorocentrum cordatum; assembly: GCA_963575745.1. NCBI lineage: Eukaryota > Dinophyceae > Prorocentrales > Prorocentraceae > Prorocentrum > Prorocentrum cordatum. The sequence goes on from CAUYUJ010022039.1 coordinate 81,942, forward strand.
ACGCCGAAGAGAGGGTGGGGGGAGAGGGTGAGGGGGGTGGGACCAAGGCCACACCAGTGTGGGGGCAGGGATTGGCTAAACGATGATTTGGAGGAGGGGGAGGGGGGTGGGAGGGGGGGGAAGAGGGGAAGGAAGAAGGGGCAAAGCGGCAAAGGGCCGAAGGCGGAGGAGGTTCGGGGGAGAAGGAGGGGACGGGAGGAGGAGGGGAAAGGTGAAGAAATATGTAGGAAAAAGCGTTGAACAGGTGGGCATGGGGAGGGGCAGGAGGGGGATTATGCTAACGGAGTTCCCCACATAAAGAGATTAACGGTTTCGTGGGACCCATTTTCTTGATGCCCTCCTCGCTTTGGCGGGGCCCCGCTGGAAGGGGGGAGGGCTACGAAACCTGGCGAAGAGTAATGCTTTCCGCGACCCTCCTCGCTCAGGCGGGGCCTCTCTGGAGGGGTGGGAGGGGCACGAAACCATGTAAATAGTATGGTTTTCCGATACCCTCCTCGCTCAGGCGGGGCCTCCCTGGAGGGGTGGGAGGGGCACGAAACCATGTAAATAGTATGGTATTCCGATACCCTCCTCGCTCAGGCGGGGCCTCCCTGGAGGGGTGGGAGGGGCACGAAACCATGTAAATAGTATGGTATTCCGATACCCTCCTCGCTCAGGCGGGGCCTCCCTGGAGGGGTGGGAGGGGCACGAAACCAAATAGTATGGGGCTCAGTATGGTGTAAATAGTATGGTATTCCGCTCAGGCGGGGCCTACCCTCCTCGCTCAGGCGGGGCCTCCCTGGAGGGGTGGGAGGGGCACGAAACCATGTAAATAGTATGGTATTCCGATACCCTCCTCGCTCAGGCGGGGCCTCCCTGGAGGGGTGGGAGGGGCACGAAACCATGTAAATAGTATGGTATTCCGATACCCTCCTCGCTCAGGCGGGGCCTCCCTGGAGGGGTGGGAGGGGCACGAAACCATGTAAATAGTATGGTATTCCGATACCCTCCTCGCTCAGGCGGGGCCTCCCTGGAGGGGTGGGAGGGGCACGAAACCATGTAAATAGTATGGTATTCCGATACCCTCCTCGCTCAGGCGGGGCCTCCCTGGAGGGTGGGAGGGGCACGAAACCATGTAAATAGTATGGTATTCCGATACCCTCCTCGCTCAGGCGGGGCCTCCCTGGAGGGGTGGGAGGGGCACGAAACCATGTAAATAGTATGGTATTCCGATACCCTCCTCGCTCAGGCGGGGCCTCCCTGGAGGGGTGGGAGGGGCACGAAACCATGTAAATAGTATGGTATTCCGATACCCTCCTCGCTCAGGCGGGGCCTCCCTGGAGGGGTGGGAGGGGCACGAAACCATGTAAATAGTATGGTATTCCGATACCCTCCTCGCTCAGGCGGGGCCTCCCTGGAGGGGTGGGAGGGGCACGAAACCATGTAAATAGTATGGTATTCCGATACCCTCCTCGCTCAGGCGGGGCCTCCCTGGAGGGGTGGGAGGGGCACGAAACCATGTAAATAGTATGGTATTCCGATACCCTCCTCGCTCAGGCGGGGCCTCCCTGGAGGGGTGGGAGGGGCACGAAACCATGTAAATAGTATGGTATTCCGATACCCTCCTCGCTCAGGCGGGGCCTCCCTGGAGGGGTGGGAGGGGCACGAAACCATGTAAATAGTATGGTATTCCGATACCCTCCTCGCTCAGGCGGGGCCTCCCTGGAGGGGTGGGAGGGGTGGTATGGTATGCTATGGTATGGTATGGTATGGTATGGTATGTGTGGTAGGAACTATGGTATGGTATGGTGTGTATGGTAGGAATAATCTTGTGCTGTATGGAAGATGGAGCGGGAGGTGGGTGGGAAGGAGAGGGTGTTCTGGGAAAACAAGAACCCCACTCAGGATGTGGGGAAAAAGGAGGGAGCCATAAAGGGAAATGGTAGGAAGCAACGAACCGAAATGGACGGGGAGGGAGACAAGGGAAGCGGAAGGGAAGAGGGCTCAAGGGCGGGGGGAGGAGTCAGGAGGAGGGAGTTTGGGAGATGACGGCAGGAGCCACGGTGTGAAGGGGGGGGCGAAGAAGAGAGGAGAAAAAGAGGAAGAGCGAGGCGACAGGCAAGGCCTGGACAACACACAAGCTCTCCATCCGTTCCGTGGTCAACCTCAAATCCGGGCCCAGGGCTTGCATCCAGCGTTTGCGATGACAGCTGCTTCTCGTCACGGGTTCAGGGTTTGGGGCTTTCAATTTCGGATCGTCCACGCAGCCATGTGCATGACGACAGCGCACTCGCCCCTATCGTCGCCTCCAACACCCCTTCCATGGCGGCGTGCACAAGAGATGGCGCCAATGGGGGCGGCTTCTAAACAGGCGGGAGGGGGCTTCTAAAAGGGCGGGTGGGCCTTAGAAGCCCTCCCGGTCTCTTAGAAGCCTTCCTGGCCGCCTTCTTCGAAGATGGCTTCTGGGGCCTTCTCAGAAGAGTTCCTCAGATGAGTTCCTTAGAAGCCTTCTTAGAAGGCTTCAGGTTTCTTGGAAGCCTTCTTCGAAGGCCCTTGCTCCCCCCCCCCCCAAAAAAAACGCCTTCTTCGGAGGCCGCCCGGACGGGGCCCCAGCACTTGTGGCCAGAGGATCGCACCGCATCGCCAGTACATCGGCGACACATCGGCGAGATTGCAACGGTGAGCTTCGGGTTCCGAGCCGAGCACTCAGCGCCGATGACCATCGACGACACGGCGCGATCCTCCGACACCACATCTGGGCGGCCCCCGACTGCGCTCGGGGGCAACGCCAGGGGGGGAGAGGCTGAGGGTGGAATGCATCGACCCCGGGTCGCCCATGAATCGCCGACCGGGGCCCGCTGCCCCGCCCCCGTGGCAGGGGCGCGCGCGCTGCCCCACCCCCGGGGCAGGGGCGCGTGCCCCACCCCCGGGGCAGGGGCGCGTGCGGCTTCGCCACATCTGAGGCCCATCGCCGATCCGTCGGCGACGCACCGCCGCTCCCAGGTCGACGTCTGCCCCACCGGCGGCGGGGCCCCCGCCCACACCTGCCCCCCCGAAGGTGCACGCCGTCCACTTCCGTCGCCCCACCCCTCCCCCGAGATCCGCCGATCTGATTTTTTCGATCCGGAGGAGGAGGAGGAGGAGGAGGAGGAGGAGGAGGAGGAGGCCCCAGAAGTCCCGACAGCTCCCCTGGGGGCAGTGTTTGTCGCCCCCGATCCATGCTCGATGATGCGGGGCTCGGAAGCGGCCCCCCAGGGCCGAAAATCAGATCGTCGGAGGTCTGGGAGGAGGAAAAGAAACACACAGACACAATTAATCGTCGATTCCCCAGAAAATATGGGAGAATATGGGAAGTGGGGTGGAAGACAAAATCCCAGAAAATATAGGAAAATATGGGGAATATTTTTATTTGTGTATTTATGTGTGTGTCCCAGGGCCCCTTCAATCTGGGAGGAGAGAGAAACATAAGGGCACCAGCTCCGATGGGGGAACCATCGACCTGGCACCAGCGACACACCGCCGATAGATCGGCGACAGGCCCCCCATACAGTCGGGGCATTGACCTAAGGAACCCTAAATAAGGAACGAGGCTCCTTTTTCCCATCGGTTAAAGTTCGACATCCTATCGGAAACAGGAGGAAAACCTGAGGCAAGCTGTGAAACACTTAAGGAACGCGGAGCCCCTCCCAAACCAAAAGGGTTCCCCTTCAGGGCCCCGACTTTAGCAAAATTCAGCGCGGTCATGGACGGAGTGGGTATCGGGCCCTCATCGGCGATCGATGGGCGAGTGGGGGTCGATGCATCCCCCCCTGCCCCACTAACGTTGCCTGGGTCCTCCTCGGGGGCGCCCGCGGCCAGGAGAAGTGGAGAAACAAGAAACGGCATAAGACGAATCTCTCGGAGGTGGAGCTCTCGGGTCGGCACCGGACTCTCCTCCCCGGCGCGGCGCCGGAGGCGCCGCCAGGGGGGCCCCGAGCCGATCCAAGAGATTCGCGCGGACCTCCAAGCAGGGATGCTTATTCCGTTGTCCATTCTTCGAGGAAGGGCACGCTAACCGACGCTGACCGACCTTACTCGACGCTGAACGTACGCGAATCGACGCGAAAGCGGCACCGCATCGCCGAGTACCAGACGCTGGCACACGCGAATGCACTCCAGAGAGGGGATTCCGAGGACATCAAAAGGCTCCCACGAGTTGATACAGAAGGGCATCGGGCGTTGGCGGGGGGACGCCCCCCCGCCCCGTTTTCCATTGACGAGAACTGCCGCCACCCGGAGAACCACCGGCTGCGGCAGACTTGGCTTAGTGATGCTGGCCAAATTCGTTGGCGGCTCTGGAGGGTGCCTCGGGTGCCGTGGTCTTCTCAGAGCGTTCCCGAAACGCTCCGGGCGCGATCCGCAACGCTCTGGAACGGATTCCTTCTCGCCCCAGCCCCGCCCAATCCCCTTACAGGTGGTCCCGGCTATATCCTAAGGGCGGGTGCGCGGCCTTCTCAGAACGTTCCAGAAGGCTCTGAGAGCGATCTGGAACGCTCTGGAACGGGTTTGTCCTCGTCCCAGCCTCGGGGGCGTCCAAGAGGTGGGCCTCAAGGAGGGGAGAGGGGCGCAAATCATGGGCCGCGGCATGCACGCGGCCCGGGGCCCGGGGGGGGGGGGCGGGGACGCATTGAAATAAGAAGAGGCGACCTGAAATCTGGGGAGACATCATGGCCCCCGCCATGATATCCACACCCACGTAGTCATCACCCCCCCCCTTAGCCGCCTGCGCATCCCACGAAAACAGGGCGACTTGACCGGCGGCACGCCTTTGAAGGTCGCCCCGATCCTGTTTTTGAGCGCCTTCGCGCCCGACGCGGGTCTGCAGATGGCCTCGGACTGCAGGGTCCCGGGGTCTCGCTCCCTCTTGCCCACCCCCGAGCCCCGCCCGATCCCCTTGCCCGGGGCCCTGGCTATGTCCCAAGGGAGGGCGCGAGGCCTCGCCCTTGCCGCTGCCCTTCGCCGCCTCGCCGGCCTTGCCCTCCTCGGTCTGCGCGGCCCCGCCGGCCTCCGCCTTCGGGGCCTCTCGCGGGGCGCCGGCGGCCACGTGGGCGATTCCACTCTCAACGGCTGCCCACTCTCCCCACCCTTTTGGCGGCGCGCAGAGGGGGACCAAGGGGAGGAACAGGAGGGCGAGGAGGAGAGGGTTGGCAGCGTGCACAAGGAGGGCAGGGGGAGGGCCGACTTTGGCATGGAAGCTGTGGCCACGGCTCCGCGGCAGTAGCCAACAGGCTATCACAAAGCGTTCATTCAAAGAAAAACTTGTTTCAGCCATCGCGTCATCCTCATGCACATCCTCATCTTCAAGAAACCCCGCCTCCACTTCCACCCGCTCCCCCTCTTCCTCCTCCTCCTCCGCCTCATTTTCCTCGTCCCCCTCCTCATCATCATCATCATCATCATCATCATCATCATCATCATCATCATCATCATCATCATCATCATCATCATCATCATCATCATCATCATCATCATCATCATCATCATCATCATCATCATCATCCTGTTCCTCCCCGTCATCGTCATCAACATCCACAACCACCACCACTAACACCACCACCACCACTACCACCACCACCATTACCATCAGGAATGTCAACATCCTCAACAACAACCGCATCATCAGCATCAACACCATCATCAGCACCCTCGTCATCAGCAGCATCAACATCACCGTCATCATTTTTCATCATCACCACCACCACCATCACTGTCAACAGTCTCGCGCGTGCAGGGTATAGCTTGCCACTCGTTGGCGAACACTTGCAAGCTTACAGCAGCCCTGTGAAAAAAAGTGGAGTGGTCAACGCACTTAACGCAGAAAACGAGCAGACCGTCGGCAGTGGTGCCTGCTGACAAACAATAAAATCTATGCATTCGCTCAATTATGTCGCGAAACTCACCCAGGAAAAAAGGGTGCATCTCTGATTGACTCTGCACTTCATGGCATGTCTGGGTGACTGAAGATGAAGCAGGCCACGTACCTCCATGGCACGTGTTCTGCACGTTGCCAGTCCTGCTCCACACTAAGTTGGGGCTTCGGAGTTCTCTCACTGTGCCCCCTGCCTTCTTTTTAGTGACGCGGCCACGACCCAATCACCTTGGGCAACGACTTGAGCGTCACGGCGGACTCTTCCATTTGCCCCTGAATCCCAAACACCGACGACGGATCAAACGACGGATGTATCTGGAGGGCCGCCCGTGCTGAAATGTCAGGCTGAGTGATAATATCGAAGGCAGGCTTGCCCCATGGAAGGACTTTGTCGGCCTCCTGGTGGGTTTCGTCGACTTCTATCGCCCCCGGGAGAAACTTGCTACTGCCTCTGCCCAGTCTGTCCTGAAGCTGTCTGTACACATGCTTCGGTAAGACAGCCTGGCGGCGAGAAGCTTGTGAAATCCGTCTAGCACTGATGAGCAGTCCACGGAAGCGGTAAACTTGAATGTCAAAATCTGCCGCAACATTAGAAACCCTAAATACTCCCCTGCCCGAGGCAATGGAAAAAAACGGGCCTGTTATCTCGACTTGTAGACCCCCACTTTCGGATTAACCACAGACAGCCCACGCAGCTCTATCCAGAGCCTTGATGCCAGAACTAGTACAGGTGCCATCGGAGCCTGTGAGGGGTCCCACGTAACAATGACAAGTGGTTCCTACAACGGGGTCCTCACCTACACGCCCGCCTTGCATAACGAAATCCCTAGCAGGTGGAGGGAAGGAGTGAGGATGCAAGGACGAGTGAGGAAGTGACCTAACTGCAGACCGGCACTGCTAGCTAAACTTTCACACGAATCAAAGCCAATTAATAAAGGGGGAGGAGAAAGAGGAGGAGGAGGAGGAGGAGGAGGAGGAGGAGGAGGAGGAGGGGGAGGAGGAGGACGAGGAGGAGGAGAGGGGGAGGGACCAGCATATGGCATGCGGCTTAATATGACCAGCCTCGCGCCACTGCCTGGGGGCCTGTGCCTCCGCGAAGATAGCAGCAAGATCCATCAGCACCTTCCCGTTGCAACTGGCATGGCCGGGATGCTGATAACGGGTGAAACGCTTCCAACACGACTGCGTGTGGGAGCCCTCAAACCGGTGCCTGCAATCTGAGAGCAACCCTTTGGCCATCTGGTCCTCTGTGAGCTGCCCACGCTTGGCGCACTCGCGCCAGATCTGACGTCCTACCCCTCCCGATCGGTCCGTCCACCCCCGCTGCGCCGACTCGATGTGTGTCCGAGGACGGGTGCCGTAGCGAAGGAGGGCGAGAGGAGACACAGAGCTGCAGCAGGAGCGGGAGCAAGGGGAGCGGGAGGCGCAGGGGGGCCAGAAAGAGGGAGCGGGGCGGCAGCGACCGTGGAGGACGCAGGCGAGAGAGCCAGCGGGCATGCAGGGAGACGACGGGCCGCGCTCGGAAACGATCCGGGGAGAGAGGGAAGTGGTACTCGCGCTCAGCGATTTTGGAGGAGGGGCCAGAGGAGGCAGGAGGGAGGGGGAGGAGAAAGGAGGAGCGACGAAGGAGAAAGAGCAGCAGCACGAGGAGGCGAGGAGGGCTACCGCCGCGAGCAGTGGCTGCACCCAGATGTCGGCGCGGAAACGCCGCGGCGCCGCGCCCGCTCGACAAACCGCCGTTCCCTGTTCGTAGTCGTCCTTGCCTTCCTCGCCCTAATCTGCCGCGAGGGTTCCTCCTCCTTCTCCTCCTCCTCCTCCTGCTCCTCCTGCTCATCCTTTTCTTCGCATTATGTGTTACATTATCCTGCGGATTAGTACCATCAGTATTGTTATCTTAATTCGTCTTCTTTTCATTATCATTCGCATCATTATACTTATTCTTCTTGGTATCATCCGCTGGCCCACTTGTGGGGCCACAGGTCTGTAGGCCGAAGTGTGCTGCTCCCTGCGCCAGTTGCAGCTCCAAGTCTACAGTGTTACAGTCCTGCTTTCTGCTTCCTACTGTAAAATGTTAAACTCCGCGCGAGGGGGGGGGCCCAAACTGGCCAGTCACCTCGCCCAGATCGCGTTCCCTGAATTCCCAGGTGGTCGTGGGACACGTCAAATACATTA